>CM076725.1:16448532-16935419 GCA_038501795.1 Pseudopleuronectes americanus
CTCACTGTACCAGGGCAGGGACGTGTAAATACCAGGCTGGTGTTGACATTAAACATGCTTGCACCATACATCAATTAAATATGGGTCGCACAGAAATCCTACAAATACACATACGTATTACACAAATAGACAACGAGCACAAATACTTTCACAATTTTAAATGCGGCTGAACCGTCACTGGCGCAGCCCGTGCTCACATTCAGCCTCTGTCTCAACAACCCAGTCGTGAACCCTGAATTCCTAGAAGCCCAGAGAGTTCTGGTGTAGATGTGATGTTGTTTGACTTGCTGTTATGGTCGAGCACTGTATCCGAAATTAGACTAACCCTCCTTTTTCTCCCTACTGGCCGCGGCTTGACAGGAAAAGCCTGCCAGTGCTTTTGGTGTATATCTTGCTTTGTGTGTCTGCCCCTGTGTGCATGTCGGTTTGTATGTGAACATGCATGAGTTTACACACGTGCCATTGTGAACTTTATTGCTGGATACCGGGTAAATGTTGCTTTTTTCATTTTCTACTTGCAACCATTTTGCAGCAGCAAACGGTGTCAGGTGGCGGAGAAAGACGAGGCTTGACAGCTCTGTTCGTCAGACAAGACAGAACATGGACCTCTCGCTTACTCACACACACACACGCATGCGTACTCACACACCTGAGTGGGATCTGGATCAGGCCCAAAGGAAATTTCTTGGGGAACTTTTAAAAACCCGTCATAACATAGTTTTACATGTGTGCTTTTGTGTCGACCCGCTGACCCCACTTCTCGGATGAAGTTGGGGCAGAAGTAGGACGAAAACAGTCCAAGTACTTACAGAAGAAACAAGAGCTAAAACGCTTGCGTCTGTGTGTGTGTGTGTGTGTGTGAAAAGGAGAAGAGAGCAGACCAGAGGGGTGTTGTTTGAAGGAGTAGGGAAAGCAGAGAAGGGGGCGGTGGTTGAACGTAGAGGGGGCGCTGTGTGTCTGTTTCAGTACCTGGCACAGCGTGGCCTGGTTAGGCTCCAGGCCTCTCTGGGGGAGCCAAGTCTTCTCCCCAGGCGCTGCCAACTCCCTGTGGTGGTGTAGCTACATGTTGAATTATGCTCTGGAGCCTGCCTGTCTTTACCTATGCCTCATAAGAAAACACTCCCAGCCATTGTGTGTGTGTGTGTGTGTGTGTGTGTGTGTGTGTGTGTGTGTGTGTGTGTGGTTTTAAGGACAGGAGAATTCATGTGAGTTCAGCTCTCACCTCAAATCAAAACGATCCCTGATTGCAGTGGCTCCTGCTGTTTGGTTTCCGAGCAAACATTTTCTGCTCCTATGGACTGTTGGAAATGTCAGAAAGTTAAAGTTGTTTTAGTCATGGGATACAGTACAGTGGTATAAGTGGCAAATGTTGTTCTTATGCTGTCATACTTTCCCAGCGTTTTAAAACATATTAGAGTTTTCATTTAAGGTGGCAGTGCAGCATCTACAGTATGTTGTAGACCTTGGTTTAAAAAAACAAAACATTATCTGATTAAAATCGATCTTCTCCCATGACCCCGTTTTACATAAGAACGGCAGCAACATGTACTCGAGTTAGCAAGTCACTCATCATCATCTTTCATCTCTCATCTCATATCTGTGTGGGGACGGAGCGAGACAGAGTTTACACTCACACACACACACACACACACACACACACACACAGGCCCAAGCAGAGACGAGAGGAGCAGAGTGTGTTAACATGAAAGAGCCTGTGTGTCCAGTTTGTTGAAGAGCAGTGGCAACAAAGAGAGAAAATACCGGGTTTTCACGACAGTCCAGCGCTGCACAATGATCAGAGCAGGAGCAGTAGTGGGTTTGTACCGTGCTGGAGTTTCCTGAGTCTTCCCTCCACACTCACCTTAACTACTGAACACCCACCCTCATCTCAAGTTATTCGGACCTGATCACTTGGTTCACCTGCCACGCGCACACATCCAGGACATCAGGGTTAAGGTGACCAGAACGATCCAGATTCATGATCTGACACCATTGATTAAGAATTAAAATAAATGTATATTATTTAAACTAATATCATCACAATCATCCCATGGTTTTGGTTGCATGCAGTTATTTTATTTATGTTTTTTAATATGTTTTAATTCTAATTCAAATGTCAGGCTGAATATTCTTAATAATTCAAAGTTCATTGCTCTTTGAAAGGGTTATTATTATTTTATTATTTATTATTATTATTATGCTATAATATAATCATATATATATATATACAGTATTTATAATTTATGTAATTGCTCCATATTTCACAACATACACACTTGTGTGTACTCTCATTGTGTATACTTCTACAGTGTTGGTCATTAGTGCAAAACATTGAGGTATATATCAAGACAGCTGAATCTGTGCTTTTAAGAAAAAGCTTCATATCCTCCCTTCTGAGGTCACATGTTTGTTTTCTAAAGAATCCCAAAACTCCAGATGAGCACATGTGGAAATTTTCATTAACCTGGGATGCATGTGCCTGCGTTCATAAACGTGCGCGTGCACACGCCTGCAGTAGTGCCGATGCATTCCTGTGGGCATGTTAAATGAGTGCATGTGTGTGCCGGCTTGCTTGCTTGCGTATCTGGAAGCATCCTTAAGGGGAGAGGGAGCAATTATCACTGCCAATAAAACAACAACAAACAAACAATCATTGTTCTGGGCCTCACCTTGTCGTACCACACCCCTCCATAAACTTATTTCACCAGGACGACTGACACAGAGAATGTGCTGCGCTGTGCTGCCTAAGCACTCTCCCTAAATAACGTTTATGTAGCCGGCATGCTGCTCGCACGTGTACCTGTGGGTGTGCTCATTTCAATTACACAGAGGCATCCATGTAAAAGCACACGCATGTACTGTAGACACGCACACACACACTCGTCCCCCCTGGTTGTGGTTTTAATAAACACTGCAGGGTAACTTTGCCATTTATACACCTCTTCTTCTGGCCTCAGCACAAAAAGACACGGCCTGCATTAAGTATTGATTTGGGGAAAACGTGTAACCGTGTGTGTGTGTGTGTTTGTGGGGTTGTGTGTGTTCATTTAATGTGAGTAGCATGGCCATTGCCACTCGACAGAGCAGAAATTCCAACATTTGGTCCTCATGTGCTCTGTATCTGTAGTTTTGCAAAATTTCAATTAACGGACATGTTAGAATCATAAACAAGTTGTTTTAAAAATGTGTATAATGTAGAACCTTCAAACCTCTCAATGCCAGCCGTGTTAACTCCTCGTTTCTACACGTTTTTGATTTGTGTCCAGAATTTCTAAGGACTCCACCCCCAAGCATTCAAAACATAACAGCCACTGGAGTCAGACTTAGTCGTCAACTTATTATTAACGAAAACCATCACTTTAAGATTCCAGGTCTTATTTGTTTATTTTTCTATGACCAATATGTCTATTTATACAGATAACTGTGTATGCCCCAAATTTGTTTAACGTTGAACTATTTATTTTCGTAAACTATAATTATTGATGTTCACAATGTGTTAAACTGGCTGAACAAGTTTACGTGTGATGATACAATCAGACAGTTTGAATATCAACGTCAAATGACTGAATTGAATAAAATCTTTGAGCCCAAAGTGCAAACGGTCGGAAATCCAAACAATACATTCAACATACATGGAGGTTATTCCAAACCGAAAAGGGGAGGAGTTTTCACATCATAGGTCACAGAGTTACAGAAACAGAGTTTCATGGAAATGAGGCAGAAGTGCTTGATATATCCTTTGGCTGGCATTTGGCCACTGAGAAGTAGTCTGTACGATTTGTCATCCGACTCAGTCAGAAGTCAAAAGTGTTTTGAGCTGCTCAGAACGGCCAAATTTCACATTGCAGAGAAAAGTATAAAGTCATAGAGAGGAGCAAGATGCTATCATCATTTAAATATGGGCCCACTTTTAGCCTGTGTCTGCTGGAACACACACAGCTGCACTCTATGTGACCGGAATAGTTGTGCAAAGAATGAAAAAAAGAGCTTGAGAGACAGAGAGAGAGATGTTCTTTCTCACCTCCGCTCACCTCACCAATCTCTGCGTGAAGGGGGGGGGTTAGACTCCATGGTGATTTACACTAAATCCCCCTGCTCAAACACTGACTGTCCTCCCCTTCAAACCTTCAGTAATAACATAACCAATGAGTGAATACTGTTAGAAATCCAGGTTACTGCCTTCTTCCTCTTCCTCTCTGTCTTCCTTCATTTCCCAATTTTAGCTAACTTGATAACCTTTAAGTGTGATCCCAGGAGTTTACAAACGTGCAACCTGCTGGACTGTTGTGTAACCTGAATTATGACAAAAAAGTTACTTTGGAGTGGAGTCTGTGTGTGTGTGTGTGTGTGTGTGTGTGTGTGAAACATGCGAACAATGTGTGTGCGGCCTGCATGCACTCACATACTCCACACGCATGCTTTCCAGCGTGCATGCCCGGGTGTTTCGTCTGGGAAGCCTCCCTGCAGACTGCTGTTTTGTTTATGTCTTATTACCCCAGTAAGCTCAGCCACTTGGGAGCTACATTTGTAAACATAATGCCTGAAGAGGCCTTGCGTTATGTGTGTGTGTGTGTGCGTGTGTCTGGAAATGTGTGTGTGCGTGTTTGTGTACACATATTTGAACGGGAAATCTCAAGAGGTCATTTCACTCAGTGGGCTTTTTTTCCTCTTTAACAACATATACAAGTAACGTATGTGCACGTGTTACAGAGGAACAGTGTGCATGTCGACTGACTTCAGGCTAAATGTTTTGAGAATAAACAAATATATTGGAAATATTACATCAGATGTGGTTTATATGCGGTAAAAGAGGGGAAATGTCATTAAAACCCCTCTGGGCGTGTTGAGTGAAACATGCTAAATGGGTCTTAAAGGTTTTATTGATCCCTTCCAATGATGTAAATCAACACTTTTCATTTAACAGTAAAGATAAATGGGAAGGTTTTCAGGGCACATTTACAGTAAATCACTTCTGAGCCCAGAGATCTGTTCGGCCGATCTCCAAATATTCATGAAATGCACCAGCGTGTCCCTGTGAGGTTTGCTCTGTCTTTGCGTGCTTGAAGTGTTGAACTGGGTTCCTGCCGGTTTGTTTGGAGCCGTCCAATCAGGCGTGTGGGATATGGACACAAACTGACATCAAAGACATGACACTGCCACCATTCAGAGTCATGGCCTACTTCTCTCCCTCTTTGTTTCTCTGTCTCTCTCTCTCCTTCTCTCTCTCTCTCTCTCTGACGGTCTGTCTGTCTGTCTCTTCATATCAGTCTGTCTGTCTCTTCATAACCCTAACCCTATAATAAACACATTGTTCACACATATATCGTAAAATCCACTGTGTGCGAACTTTATTTCACAGTGTCTTAAAGTGGCACAAAATAAGTTTTTCCTGAATATTTAGTTGATTTGTGTTCATATTGGTTTGTCCTGGATCAGAGGAAAAAGATGCTCAACACATTTATTTATGATGTTCAGATGTTGATTAATCATTGTCCACTGACTAATGTCTAGTGTGGTGTACTTTGTAATCCAGGTATTCTTGAATTGCCCATATGTATGATAATAATGTGTTAGTTCTAGACTTTGTTTTCCCACATACATGACCCTGACACACCACAGCAGGTTTCAGCCTGGCTGTTAAATTATTTTCTCTAATATTGGTTCCAACTCAGACACTCTTCAGATTTAAATGCTGCAGGAGATAGCAGGAGTATTAAAGCCTTCTTCCCGAGGATAGGACTCTTTAGCTGGGGCCACACTGTAATCATACTGTCCCCCCCCCCACAGCAGGGGATAACTAACCCCGCTGACCTGACATATTATGGATCTGCTAAGGGAACGAGGCTAGACGATGACACTCACCAACCATAACTGGGCTGTGTGGTTGCCCTAAACTGATGTGGTCAGGAGACTGGGGAGAGATTAACATGGTATCATAAGTATTAAGGAGGGAGCAGAGATGAGAAAAGAGGGTCAGCTGCTTGGATCATCGCTGCTCAGTGTGAAGAAGGGAAACTGGGCGAGAAACGGTTAATGACTTTCACAAGGATGAGCAAAGGATCTGTCTCTCTCTCTCTCTTTCTCTCTCTCTCTCTCTCTCTCTCTCTCTCTCTCTCTCTCTCTCTCTCTCTCTCTCTCTCTACTCTCTGATCTCCCTGTCTCTCTCTGTGTCTATCAACCCACAAAGGACTCATGCAACTTGCAGGACGCGACACCCTGACCAGCATTGGTGCAGAGGTGTGTAGAGCAACACACACACACACACACACAAACACACACTCTCCCATATCTCGCTGACTGTTCCCACAGCAGGGCAGACACCAGGCTGTTTATTTAACCATTAGCCTGGGGAAGGGGAGCCAAGAGCTGAGGGAACAGAGGAACACATTGCTTTTAGTAAAACCGCATTGTATATGCACACTTACACACTACTTACACACACACACATATAGGCCCAAAAAATTGCTTAAAATTTCTAAAATCTTTTGTATTCTTGAAACAAGAAGATGATACAGGAAAGAATTATACTCTAAGTTCATATTGGTAAATTATATAACTTTTAATAAACTGTTTATTCAATAAAGTCTGATTAGGACCATGCTACACAATGTTCCTTATGACCTCTTTTCTCATCGTGAATACAAATGATCATGATTTGACACGTGGCACATGTCTCTCTCTCTGCAGTGTGTTTAACCTTGTGCTGCTGCACCTGGACGTCGATCTGACGTGACACAAATATATCAGGTCTGACCCAGGGAGACTGCCATTGGGACTGTTATGTAGAAGAGAGCAAGCTAATTCAGACTTGAGACTGACTTTCAATCTGGTAAAATAGTGTAAGGAGGTTTATTTTCAGGCCTATTGATAAATTTAAGTCCAAATATTCTAAATATACTCTTTTACTGCAGTTTTTTGGTGTCGACCAATTCCTCAGGGAAACATTAGTCTCTCATGCTGCTAATTGCTCCAGTGAGTTCAGCAGCTAGTGGCTAACTTTGTTTCTCTACACTGGTTGGAGTTGAACAGGTAGCATGCAGTGGGTTTGAAGAGTTTGTACTCTTTATATCTACATCACATTGATCCTTGTTATGTATCAGTTATCAAAGTGACGTAACTACTCCAGACGAAAAGTAGAGTTACAACACAAACGAATGAGAACTAAAAGAGAGGGAGCTGCAATGTGATTCAGGAGGGGGAGGGAGAGAGGGAGAGAGAGAGAGAGATGTGTTTTTAAGTTAAAGATATTATGAGGTGATCGCTGACTGATGGGGTGGGAACATCATTTTCCATAATAGCAGCCAAAGCCCAAAACACACGCACACACACACATACACACACACACACACACACACACACACAGGCATAAATATGATATTGAAACCAGGATATAGTAAAAGATGCTTTATATGTAACAATATGCTCACATTGAGACATGCACTCACTGTAATCTTGTCTCCCTTTCACTATGACATACACACACAGACACGCGTGCACACACACACACACACACACACACACACACACACAGAAAGAGAGAGCCAGACACAAAGGGAAAACTGTACTTACCGGAGCTCCTCCACCCTGTAATCCTTTCAAACCAAACCAGGCCTGCACACCTGCAGTGAGAGCTGTATGACAACTGCTGTGTCTGAACAGCCATCCAGAGCAGATTGCATGTCACACACACTCGTAATGTAGAACTGCATTATAGGTTTTCTCAAGTAAGGTCACGATCCCTTCTTAAGAATCCCAAATCTCAGCATCAGTTCTGGTCAGCATATGTGTTGTGAATCCCCCTGAGGCCAGCGTTACAGATCTGCTGCTGCCCGGTGCACGTATGTGTACGAACACATGAGTACACGGTTGTTACTGTTTGTGCTCGTGGTAGAAGGGAGTGGGGCCGATCCCTGTGGGTGAGACGACCCTTGGTTTCTGGGGCTTTTGAGGATTGAGGAGGATGAGGGCAGCAGAAAACGGGGTCGAGAAGCGTATGGTGTATAATCACACAAGCTGGATGACACTGAAAAGCCTGAGGCCAACACTGACAAACACAGCTGCTTACTGACACAGTAAATCTACTGGATGACTCCCTGCCCTTGTCAGCCTGCCTACAAACACACATTCATGAAGACACACACACACACACAGAAAAACATGCTTGAAACTGTGCATGTTTGAGGGGTTTTTCAGTGCCACTGGGCTGTCTCAGGTTGGATAATAACTCTTGGCCTGTCAGAGCAGAGAGCGAGCTCTCCAAAAAGCTGTCAACATCCCACTTACCCTATAAGCAGCGCGACTGTGGCCTGTGCTTACGGGATCTTTTCAGGCAGTCTTCCCGACGCACTTTAGCTGACACACGCTGTTAAAGCTCCTGGAGTCACGCGCTGCCTCTCCCTACTGTAGCTGAAGGTACAAAACATAGGTTGCACAATTCCTTTTGTGAAAGTTCAATGACATATGAGTTGTAATAGCTCTGCTACAAACTGTCTGGTACTTTTGCACTTTTATCACAAATGACTACTTTAACACTTTTAGAGAACCTTATGCCACTGTACTTAAAATATCTGTATGTTTAGTTAATTATAGAAATGTTTTGTGTTATTTGTTGTGCCTGTGCACTTTATATGTTTCACCGTGGGAGAGTGGGAAACGTCATATCGATTTCCTGTATGTCTTGTACATGCTGAAATTGACAATAAAGCCACTTTATCTTATCTTTATCTTAAGACCGAATTGTCATGGGACCAGAAAAGGTGACAGGTTATAAATGGTGGTGTTTGAAATGTAGGAAAACGAAAAGAAGCAGCACCACATAGTCTTTAGAAAAACATGACTGATCTGCTGAGAGTGTTCTTGGTATTTATTTTTCTCATAGAATATAACCGTGATTAATCAGTTACCAAATCTTGTTTTATTTATGTATTTCTATGAATCTCTCAGTTTGCGCTCATCTCTGTTCACTCACACTAGCTCTCTCCCTTTTGCTCTCCCTCTAACTCTCCCTCTCTTGTTCACTCCTGCTATCAACTTGTTCACTCCCTCTCTTCAGCTTGCTCATTTTCTGTAGCCAGAATGGCAACAACAAAGCCTCACTTTGTTTTTACCATTAATAAACATTAAGAAGTGTCCACCCCTCGCCCTGATATGTCAGAGTCACACCGCGTCTGGCTGCAATCTGTCACAGCTCAGCTGTGGCTTTAATTTGCACTGGGAACTTTTCAAATCATCTTTTCTTCAGAAGCCACCTATATAATAAAGTTTTGGGTTGTTTTACAGATATTCATTTTGAGATTTTGTTGTGGCAACAGATGTTATATTGTGAGACGATATTTAAATTTGATCAACTTTTGTTGTCTATAACTTTGTCCATTATTTTAAATGTCCATTCAGCCAATTCATTAACCTGTAGTTTTGTATCTTCTTAATGTTTTTTTCTGCAGCTTGATTTATCTGCTGGTGAAAATAGTCTCTATGAGCTGTGATAAACCTCGTACATTGGTATGTTTGTCAAATGTATCTCATAGTTCCCCAAAAGGTTCTTGGTCCCCTGAGGAAAGTCCCAGCTGAGGCTACACTGTCTAGAACTTCTAGTGTTCTAAAACACCACAGGGATTCTTTAACATGTGAATCAAACTTAAACAGGAGTCATCATCAGTCAAGTGATGGTGCATTGAAAAATGCACCATCATTTTTATTCTTCTTCTTCTCTCATCAATCCATTCGTCTTTCCACTGCTTCATCACTGAGGATGGAGGCTGTTCAATAACATCTCTACTTTTCATTAAAAGTAACTTAGTTGTAAGAACTCATAATCGTCTGTACTTACTGTGTGTGTCTGTGTGTGTTTGTGTATTCACCTAGGTGCATTAGAGTTAATGTCCCTCTGGCCACACTCAGGCACGGATGGAATAATGAACTCGGACAGAGAAGTTTACGTCCCACACGTGTGGAGAGCGTAGGCTGTAACTCAGAGCCGTCTGCTTTGTGGGAGGCCAACTTGTCCTCATCTCGGAGAATTAATACAAGTTGTCCACTTGTGAGGAATGAGATTAAAATGCAGTTGGCGCTTATTAAACCCCAGAATGAACAAGGAGGCATAAAGGCTCTCTGCACGCCTGTGTTAGAAGTTGTAAGCGTGTGTGTTTGTGTGCGCGCTGTGCATTAGGGCACAGTGTGTGAGCAGGGCGGGGGCTTGAGATTCCTTGTTGGAGATGATTACTCTCATAAAACCTCTGCTCTCTAAATTGCCCCCCCGTCCTCCTCCTCCCTCCATCAGCAATCTAAACACACTTAATCAAGCGCAGGTGTGTCCTGATGCATTTACAGACGCCTCGCTGACAGACAATCTTCTGCAGCGAAATGAGAGGAGAGGAGGCAGGAGACGCTAGGACGTCTTTCTCATATCTTTACTTTGTGCATGAAGGAAGTGGGTGAGGGATAGGATTGAAAATATAATGACAAGAAACATGCCACACATTGCTCCTCTTCTCCTCTTCTCCTCTTCTCCTCTTCCCCTCTTCTCTTCCCTCTCCTCTCCTCCTCTCCTCTCCTCCTCTCCTCTCAGTCCTGTCTCCTAATTCACTGCTGGATCGGCCACTGTCGGGGATCCGTGGGTTAATATGGTTACCGGGATAACAATCTCCCCCTGCATCGCTCCATGATAGATGAGCGCCGTGTGTGTATGTGTTGAGTGATTGAGCAAGTGGGTGAGTGAGTGAGAGATAAAGTAAGCGGCGGGTGTGTAAAAATGTGCGTGCGCGCTTCTGCGATTGTTTGTGTCAGTGTGTGTGTGTGTGTGTGTGTGTGTGTGTGTAAGCGGAGGGGCCAGTGGTATCCGTCAGAGGAGAACAATGGCTTTTAAATGAATCTGGGAGCTCGTAAATCACACAAAGAGAGAGCCCAAATGCAGCACTGATTGCCTGGATGTCAGAGTCGGCGGACGACAGGAAGGAGCGAATGAATGAGGGAATGAACGAGAGCCCCAGCGAGACACCTTGTTAACGCCTGAACAAAACGCCTCCATTAGGAACCAATGGCCTACTTATGCAAATGAGTCCACATACGCACACTTTCTCTCCGGAAAGTTCTGTCCTTGGGAGGCACACGCAGTCAGTCAGCGCGGACAAATGTAAATAAATCAAAGGACAAACACTTCCATTGCATATTTGCCAGCCGGAGTTAAAGCTCACAGAGAAGTTACAGTTGGGGCCTTTGCACCTCAGCCTGTGCTGGTGTTGCCTTAAACTTTGAGTATTCCATGTGAGTTGGTAGACAAAGATCTTGCCTAACTTACTAATCACTGAATATACGATTTTCTTAGTCGGGTATAATTTAGTTTGTCTCGATAAAGGTATAATTTCGATGGCACTGTTTTGTGGCGGTGACTGTACGTGTTAATGCCCATCAGTTGTAAATCATTAGAGCCAGGCTTCATTATGGTTAGTACCAGTGTTGCCTCAGAGAGACAGATGAGTGGTAGGCAGGGTGTAATTACAGGTATGTGGGGAGAAAACATGCAATTAGGGATGTAGAGGAGGCAGTTTGAACACTTTTTAGCTTGTGTGGTGTGGAGGCTTGTTTACTTCTCCCCTCCCCAGTGGTGAAAACCCTCAAAGTACATTCATTAACTTGCGTTGTACTCATGGTGCCTATACTTTGAGTATTTGTTCCTTTATAACTCATATGGCAAAATGTGTCCTTGGACTCTTAGAGTGGATTCAGATGAAAAATTATTGGAGCTGTGCCGTTATGGTTATGCTGCAGAAACCGATTAATGTGTTTTCAGTTAGAACTAATACTTAGCATTTTTAGCATCACAGCATTTGTTTTCTCTTTTTTATCGCATCTATAGCCTGAATATAAAGATGGACGACGTGACAGCTTCCCAAAAGTGAGGCCAAAATGTCCCGATCGCCACCTGGTGGCTGGCTGTGGTGTAGGTTATACATCCTGCCTCCTGTATGTTAGTTGATGGGACACACACCAAACAAAAAAGTCAAAGCACACGTCAAATAAATTTTTCTCAAAGATTGTTTCTGCCAAAACTTCTGTAAGTTTTGTTTTGAGTAGTTTTTTGATGCTATTCAAATGAGTAAATGTCATGATTGACGGTACAAAGTGATCTGTGATATGATCACTGCAGCACCTCATGTGTCATGATGTAGGCGTGAATCTATTGCAGTCAACACTACTTTTACATTTTTTGTATGATTTCAAATACAGTTTTTATATTTGCATGCATATCTTACATGAATGAATTTGAATACCGTAAATTCCGGTGTATAAGCCGCTACTTTTTTTCACAAGCTTTGAGACTGCGGCTTATACAACGATGCGGCTAATATAAGGATTTCCATAGTGTTGCAGGTATGGCCTGCCCCTTTAAGAAAGTTGTTGTGTGCGTGTGACGTAGTGCACCT
Organism: Pseudopleuronectes americanus; assembly: GCA_038501795.1. NCBI lineage: Eukaryota > Metazoa > Chordata > Actinopteri > Pleuronectiformes > Pleuronectidae > Pseudopleuronectes > Pseudopleuronectes americanus. The sequence goes on from CM076725.1 coordinate 16,460,955, forward strand.
GAGAATTGTGGGTAGGGCGCTACTGAGACTCTAGAGACGGCAGCATGAAGAACTGACTCGTTGTAAAAAGACGACAAAAGCTTTCAGAGGCAAGAAAATCAGACAGCCCGAACTTGAAAACGTTCTTGAAGACTGGGTGAACACACAGAGAGCAGACGGAGGAGGTGTTTCCACCGTGCGGATCCGACTGAAAGCTAAAACAAGTTGTGGATGTTACCGGCATTTATTTAATTAAAAGTTTAAAAAAAGATCTTTCCTGTAACATCTTGCCATGTTAATATCTCATGTTTCAACGGGGACACCTGCGGCTTATATACCAGTGCGGCTTATATATGTACAATTTCTTTTTTCTTTTAAAAAATTAGCCGGTGCGGCTTATATAAAGGTGCGCTCTATAGTCCGGAAAGTACGGTATTTACTTAAGTCAATAACTTTAAAGGCTCCTTCCACCTCTCCTCCCCTCTTTCTTTCTCATGCTCTGTGTGAACTCTAGGCAAATAACAACTGTCAGTTGTCACTGTTGAGGCTTGAGGTCAGGTTAACTCGTTTGGCCACCCGCAGCCCCCCAGCTGATGATCCAAGGTCAGAGAGGAGAGGTCAAGGGTCGAGGCCTTGCCGGTCACCTCTTACTTTCACCTGTCTTTTCAGAGGGAGCAACAGAAATAGAAGAGAGAAAAGAAGAGTGTGAGAAAGTGGAGACACAAACGTAAACCTGGGTCTTAAATCACTGTTTTTTTTCCTCCCTGTTACATAAAATAACAATTCCAACAACTGTATTCTCGTTATACTCTCTTCACCTTTCTCCTTCTCTCGCCCTCCCTCCCTCGCTGTAACCATAATAGTGTGTAATGTGCTGGCTGATTAGGACTTTGACGGCGAGGTTCAGACCAGCCACCCAGACACTGAGGTTAGTTAGTCTGGGTTTTGTGGCCAGACTGTTTGGCTGGGAAAACCCTTCTGTTAGTTAAAGCTAGCTTAGCCGCAAGTCACATTCCCACACATGCCCGCTGTACGGACACACACCTCAAATAAACAACGACGCAACAGTGTTGCAGAAGAAACTGAAACATGCATTTCTGAATCCAAACTAAAGGCTCTTGCTAAACGGTGGGAGGTCCCTACGAGAGCGGGACGCACAGAAGACACGCTCAGTAGACAAACAGACATTCACTCCTTAAGGGCAAGTGTGACCCCTGAAACAGAGACAGCTGCTCTCGTTCAACTAGGACTAAAGAGAAAGAAAAGCACAAGGTCATAAAAGAGACAATATGACCACCACTGAGGGCAAGAAGGACAGGTGTGTATCTGTCGGCGTACAGTCGGGCGAAAATCACAGAAGTTGGTTCCCGCACACTCTCTGTATGTGTTTCTCTGACGCACACAGCGTCGCAGGGAGACACACAAACACACAAACACACAGGCAATATTTACAATACTTAGAGTGACGGGTTAGCGAAGGTGTGACTGACCTCCTCAGTCATAATTAAGAGGCTTGGAGAGCAGAGCCTTTAGGCCTTTAGGCCAGCCGGGGTGCCCTGCCCAGACACACTCCCTCAGACTGCACTGTTTATGTTTCATTAGAGCACAATTATATGTCGCATCCCTCCCTCTCATTGCCTCTCACTCTCACACGCTCTCCAACTTTCCCTGATTCTTTCCTATGTGTTAAGTGCATGCATGCATTTGCTCTTTTTGCCCCCAGTAGGATCAGAATATAATAGTTTGAGTGTGTGTGTGTGTGTGTGTGTGTGCATGCATGCTCTGCTCCACTGAGCAACAATATTTGTCCCCCACCAAATCCTTATCATAGGTCAAACAAGCAGCTGAGAGGCCCTAGACTTTGCTGTACATACAGAGAGCAGAATGGGGAGGCGGGGGAAAGGAGCAGAAGGAAAGAGTGTAGAGTGGAAGAAAAATGGATGAAAGGGGAAAATATTATGGAGGAGTTTGAGATGAAGGAATGTGGCTGGTTCTGTTGGAGAGGACGGTTGTGTTTGATGGGGAGAAGGAGAGGACGAGGAGGAGTGCCTTCCAGTAAGAGGTGGATCGCTCAAAGGAAATGACTCCCCACAGTTAAATAGACAGCGAGAGGAAGAGGGCCGAGGAAACAGGTGGAAAGGTAGAAGAGACTTAATCAGGTCCAGTTTTATAAAGACCTGCCACAACCTACAAATCTTTGTGCCAAAACCAACCCGTCTGTTCTCAACACCGTCCCTTGTAATTACAGCTATGGACTGTACACCGGGTTTTTCCAAACCTATCGACCACTTAAACTGCTTTGAAGTACAAGTGCCATTCGCCCGTTCACACTTCCTACTATTTATTCACTGTTGGCGAAGCTTTTAGGGGTGATTTAAGGTTCGGTATCTTTCCCGTTGACACCTCAGAATGTAGAGCACCCTGGGATTGAACCACTGACCTCCTGGTTCGTAAAATGACCCTGCCGATCCCCCTGATCCGCACCCGCCCCCCACAGTATCTCTTAACATCCTCACCCAAGCTGTTCTGTTAATGTAAAACCTATGAACTGCAATCAAATACATAAGCTGCACGTATGGTTGAAATAAACCATTACGCACAATGAACGCCACTGCATGATGTTTGAAGGCAAAAGTGTTTATAGCTGTTCCCAACCACCACTCCCAGACTCGGGGATGAATTATGGTTATGAAGTTTAAGTTTGCTCTTTCAAGTCTTTATTTCAAGCAGGCTCCACTTGCATCTTATTCATCTTTACTTCATGCACATAAATTATAATGTATACACATTATTTCACCACTTATGTGCATTTGAACCAACTGCAGGACTCTGTGACGCGGAGAGTGGAGAGGAAGGGAGAGAGAGAGAGAGAGTGATGTTGCAACTCCAGCAATGACCAATGAACTAAAAAAAGAACTTGGTATGAAATAACACTGAAGCTGCTGTAATGCTTTTTCAGAGATGTTTGTCAGGTGACCTAACAGTTTCGGAAACTCCCCACACCTTCCCAGAGCAGGACTGGGTGGGTTGTGTCAGACCACTTCTGTGACTTTCCGAAATTTGACAACTTTACATCTGCGCCCACTTCACAGTGGGATTGGTCAGCTGTGCGGAGGCGAGAGAGTAAACAGGGTTTGAACAGCTGAGTTTGACACTCAACTTTTAACTCTGTCCTGGTGTGGACGCTTGGAGGACGTACAAACGTGGTCAGACATATCCCAACGCTCACTGTCCTATTGGAGTGTGCTCTCCATTCAGCCAATAAGAGGCCGGCCTGTGACTGATGCTGCTCTCTGGGAATAAGAAGTGGAGTTTTTCACTCTTGCTGCCTTTACCTGAGGATGCTGGGGAGTAATTAGCAGCTTTGAATCCATATGAAGTGATTCATGTTTGTTTACTTACGTGCACCACCCCCATCATCATCAAACACGTACATAGGACACACACATTTTGAGTCACCAGGTCTAGACAGATTGACACTGTTATCCCAACCGTGACCAGAGGACACAGACTACACACCGCGAACCCAACCAGCATCACCACACTGGCAGAACAACATGGTACGGCAAAAGGAACACACACCGCTAAATCATTTACATCCATTCAAAGCTGTGTGTTGATTTGATTTAAATAATGGTGGGAAAGGGTCGGTGCATCTGCTGCAAAGAGGCAAAGAGACGGCAGTCCTCATAGAGCTTCAGCTTGTGAAGCAACAACCACAGGTGGCAAAACCAAAGCCTAAAAGCCGTTATAATGCCCTGCAGGTTTGCATTACAGTCTAATCTCTGATAATATAACGTGTGTGTGTGTGTGTTTCTGTGTGTGTGAGTGAAAGAGACAGCAGAGGTGTGGAGAGCAGGATTCTCAGTCCTGCGCTTGCTGTCTTGTCGCTTATCTCAACAACAGGACAGATGTTTACATGAGCATTCATGACCTCTTCATTGCTACTGTCTCTGTCTGTCTGTCCGACTCTGTCTCCTCCTCTTTCTCCTGCTCTCATTCTCATATGATTTGATTTGTTTCCTCATCTATTTTCATCTTTCTAATGCTTCTTCTTCGCATGATTTCCCCTTCTTTTACCATTTCCTGTGAGAACAGGAAAACCCCTTCAGTCAAACAGCCCTGGTCTGTCCATCCAATATTCTCTCTCTCTCTCTGTCTCTCCGTCTCTCCGTCGCGGTTCAGCAGGCTATGTAAACACACTGGGTGGACTACAGCTGGCGTAGAAGGAGAGCAGTGGGACATAGTGTGTGTCTGTGCGCGTAGGTGTGTACATATTTATGTAGGAGCATGCAGGCATATGTGTAATAGAATTAGGAGTGACGAGACATTGACCAAATCAAGGAAGTGTGTGTGTGTTTGTGTGTGTGCATGAGTGTGTGACCGATCATGTCTGCAGTGGGTGTGTTAAAGGAATGAGATACCAAGGGACTTGGACACTGTTGAGGATGAAGTCTGGAGCTTGTGGGGATATTGAATGGCTCATTAAGTGTGTGTGTGTGTGTGTGTGTGTGTGTGTGTGTGTTCATTCTTACAGAAAAACAGAACTTGGCCTTAGACCTACCCAATCAAAGAATGTGTTAAATCAAAGCTGTTGACCACTGCTGTACTTTTTAAGCACAATTTACTAGATTTTATGAACTGTGTGTGTGTGTGTGTGTGTGTGTGTCTGTGTGTGTGTGTGTCTGTGTGTGAGCATCGACATGCCTTCACGACGCGGCCTCACAAATCGTGTGTTTGCAGAAGGAAGTACCTTGACAGATTTTTGGAACACCAGCCTGGACACCCCCTTCTCCTTCACCCACTTTCCACCCACTCCTTTTCTCCATCTCCTCTCTTCCTTTGGTGTAGTTCTTGGTGTTGTTTTACACTCGCACGCCCTTCCTCTGGCTTAGAGCTACACACCCACTCTCGCCATCACTGGAGTTGTGTAACCTCCATTTGGTGATCAGACAACTCAATATTTGGAAGATGAAGTGAGAAATGATTCTAAATCTCATTCTGGGATGCTACTGGTGCTCTTATGTCACTGGTTATGTCACAATCACATCCTCTATTAAAAAACAATGTCCTCGATTTCCCCTAAAAATATACCTGCAGTGATTGTTGGCATCATCAGCTGTCTTCATGTTGAAAATACACTGAACATAGATTCAAATAAGGCTCCTTATGCTTTTATTTTGAAAATATGACCTTACGAGCTGCATGCACATTGCTCTTCCTTCATCCTTTTTGTCCCTTTTCTCACTTTCCCTCTTACATCCATTCTTCCTCTTTCTCACACAATCAGCGTTGACAGTTTAACAGCCACACAGAAACACTCTCACATCTTTCAACAACAGACGTGTCAATGTCCCGTAATGATGAAAGGTGACATTCCTGAGAACTCGCAGAGACAGGAAGCCCGAAGGAAACAGGAAGCGACCGAGGATGAGCCGCACGAGTCACTTACGGTAACTGATGAAGAGACGGAAGAAGTTGTCAGAGGACGCGACGAGGTAATGCAGAAAATTAAATACAGATTAAAATTGTGGGCGAGACGAAGGCGAGGAGCGTGTGTTGACAAGCAGCACAACGGGCGAGGAGAGGCAGAGTGAGAGGGTGGAGCTGAGAGTGAGTCTGTAACTAGTTTTGTGCTGAAAGGTCAAAGTCAGGCCTCGGATTTGAAATTGAAATGAAGTGTTGGTTTGGCACCGTTCCCAAACCAGGACTCTATGGATAGAGTGTTTTGTGTGTGTGTGTGTATGTGTGTGTGTATCAAAGTGTTCGCCCAACACATCACCACCTGTGTAAACGCTTCACCCTGTTTCCTGTTGGTTTATATGGTGTGTATTTTGTTGTGCAAGCAAATTGTGAATGTATATAATTTACATTAAAACAGTCTGAGTCCTGAAGTGTTTTTTCCATCAAATCTTGTGAACGCTGCTCATTGGGCTCCTACGGAAAACATTCTTAGGCCTTCTGCATTTTACTCCATTAACTTACACAATTATTGAGTTAAGATTGAGTTAAGATTGCACGCAAAGATACGTCCATCCATCCACGACTTATCCTCTTGAGGATGTGGGGGGGGGGAGCCAATCCCAGCTGGCACATCCTGGACAGGTGGCCATTGTATAGCAGGAATCTTCTTGCTGTGAGTTTTAAAGTTTTATTTCAAAAGTCTAATAGTTGAGGTGACCCATCACCCAGGTGAAACCATCATTCAAATATATAAACTTGTTTAAGCCCGCAGGCTAGTTTATTTATTTATTATTTATTAATTGAAAGACATCTTCTTTCATCAAGTCTCCCTGATAATGCTGTGTTATTCATGCTAACAGAGAAACAGCTTATTATTGAGTCTTACAGAAGAAGATCACAGCAGACATTTAGTCTCAACGCTGTTTACCCCTGAAACTCCAAAAGATTTTCTTGGACTCAAACACTCCATTGGAATAGTGGTGAGTAGATAATGAGAACATTTTCATTTTGGGGTGAACTGTCCCTTTAAATTCCACCACGCTGTACCAAAGTTCACACACTCGTAAATATTGGTTCTTTCTTCAGGATCCACAAACAATTTCCTGGAAAAACAGTGAAATGTTGAAAAGCTCTTCCAATGTTAAAGGCAGTAAAAAAAAATCCCTGGATCAGCCCTTTAGTCTCTATCCACACTGGACCTATACCACATCCTTTCAGTAGGCTTACTTCAAATCAGTTCAGTTGCTTTTGTGTAATCTTGCTTACAAACAAACAAACGGACATGGATGAAACATAACTTCCTCTGGGGAGGTCATTTTTTACATTTTCCAGTGGGCCTCCCTGCTGGCCTGTGTGTTCTAACTTGTGAATGATGCTGCTGCTGACAAATCTCTGACAACTGAGGGAAGCTGAGGTGCTGTTGAGCAGCTGATGGATTGCAGAGGGTGAAACGGGGAAGTGGGGGAATGGCCGCCTGCCAGAGCCCAGAGCCAGGTGCAGAACGCAGGGTAGAGAGGTGTCCTTCCTCAGCTCCCCCGTGGAGGGCACCAGCCCATTCTGAACCTCCACTGTCCCCGTGCCCTTTGCTGCTGTGAGGCCGCTCTTCGTCCTGACTCCCCTCGGCTGCTTCTCGAATCTTGCCCTCGATCAACTCCTTGTTTGCCTCCCAGTAGAAAACAACACTGTGCCAAACAGAAGAAGGAGATTGTGTCAATTAAATGGTATGTGCTGTACGCCACAAATCACACACATATGTTCGGGGCTCGCAAGCCAGCCTCTCTCTCTCTCTCTCTCTCTCTCTCTCTCTCTCCCTCTCTCTCTCTCTCTCTCTCTCTCTCTCTCTCTCTCTCTCTCTCTCTCTCTCATCTCTCTCTCTCTCTCTCTCTCTCTCTCTCTCTCTCTCTCTCTCTCTCTCTCTCTCTCCCTCTGTCACTGTCTCTCTGGTCCCCCCCCACCCCTCTCTCGCTGCATGTTGGACGGAGACACACAGAGAGTTTTTATGGCTCATGTGTGCTGTGACAGTGTGAAAGGCACAGGAAGGAAAGGCCGCACTTCCTCTGATGCTCCTGCTGCTGCCGACCAGAGGAGATAAGGACGCTCACACATGGATGCACACACGGCCATGAACAAACAATCACAACACAGATCTGTGCTGCCTATGCTAACAGTCCCTCCCTCGGCACCTCCCCTGCAGATCAGCTTCCACGTGGTTTGGCCTTAATCAACCCCCTTGCACCCCTCTCTCTCTTCCAGCTCCATCTCGCACATTTCAGTTTGTTCTCACCCGAAACACATGATCCAACTCAAAAGTGTTTAGGTTCGCCCTGCACGATGAACACTGGAGGACAAATATCACTGCTTAAATTAACACTGAACTATTTGGTCTAGTAATACAAAGCAATCATCCCGGCCTGCTCTGCTATAACACCCTGCTTGAAACAACAGTGCACGAGTTTTCTCAGTTTTTTCATTGCCTCAGTGATATTCACATATGGAAGAAAGGCTCTTCCTTCAGAAATTAGCGAAGAACTTCCTGGAAAGTGGAAAATGCTGCGCTATCCAGGGTGAGACTGTTACTGAGAGTGTGCGTCTGTTATTATCTGTGTGTGTGTGTGTGTGTGTGTGTGTGTGTGTGTGTGTGTGTGTGTGTGTGTGCCCGCTGACGTAAGCCCCTCTATCTGATGATGCCCTTCTAATCCCCACAGTGATGTGTCATGAATATGGAGTTTAAGACTCAAATCCCCAGGGATACACAGGCTATAGATAGCTTGATACTTCCACGTACACACACACACACACCCATGCACACACTCGACACACAGCAGAACTCGGACACATACAGCTAACACTCCGCTGCTGACCCCTGTGACGAGCAGGACAGAGAGAAGGCAGTAGAAAAAGGTGATGAAGAGAAAAGTAACAGAGTCAGAGGAATTTCAGTGGACGGAGGGAATAACTGAGGAATTCAGAAAATAGAGACTGTGCTCATGGAGCTGCTGATTGGCTGTTCAATATAAACTCCAGGTTATTACAACTCAAGTCTTTCCATTGCCCGTCGGGAATAGTAAGGCTGCTGTCACCAAACTAATAGAGGTGATCTGGGAATTCTAACTCTGTCGCCTGAATTATGTTTATTGTTACTACATTGTTTTACTGATTATGCTGTGATGAAAGAAAAAGGAACCACTGCCTGGAATAACTAACATTCATTTAACACACTGTAGTCACAGAGAGGTTATGGAAGTGGATTGCATACAAAGCACAAAAACTTGACCACAGAGAACGACTTCCAGGCCTCATGAACAAAAGCCCTGTGGTTAAGATCCAGTGTGAAGATCAACAGTCAGAAATTTTATATAATATTCACAGTTATGTTTTCATTAGTGTATAATCACCTGAAACAGGGAATCATTGTGTTTTATATATTTTATATATTTGCAATTAACCCTTTATTGCTAAATATAGGCAGAGAGTTCTGTTCTGTGCATTCTGCTGTCTTACACCTCCATGTTTCTACAGTGGCCCACAAGTGAGAAACTAAACCCTGGCTCTAGACTACTGCATTCCTACCTCACCTGAAGACCACCCTAAGTTCTCTTACAAGCTGGGTCGAGGGGCTTTCACATCTACCATGTTTGATCCAGACCTTCGGACCTTTAAGTTTAGTCCTAACCAAGGGAACAGGTTTGAAAAGTAAGTTTAACCACTGATCTGGACCAAAGTTAAGCCTGACCAGAAGAGGTGTTCTCAGTCCAGATCAAACTGAACCATGGTTTTCTGGATAGTTTGGCCTGGTTTGCCCAACCTGTCTGATCATCTGACCAAATGTGTGTTTTTCCTCTGTTTGGATTTTGTTCTATTTTCTGATCTCAGCAGTTACCTCAAACTCAAGTTCTGAACAACATCATCCAGGAAAAAAGATCCAGGTTGCAATAAACCTGAAGTGTCCTTTGATATCCAACGGAGTCATATCAAAACACACTGCATGTTGCTGCACCAGCATGTGATTACAATTAAGCAGCAATTATCCTTTTATGTCACCAACGGCTTAAATTGACAGCTTGTGTAAATTTGCACGTGTGTGCATGTGAATAAGTGTGTGGCGTGTATTGGTATTTAGGTGAAGAGGTACTGGAAGCTCTTTATGTTTTATTGGACTCAGTAACCTGAAAAGTGTGGCTCCTCTGGTAATTGTGGCCTGGAACACACACACAGAGACGTACTGTAGGTGATAAAATACATAATGTAAGTATAAACACACTCACTGTGCTGTCCTGACCTCCACAGACAGACACACACACTCACACACACACAGACACAAACACACTCAAATGTATTCCACCACACCCCAAAAGCCTGCCAACCCATATGGCTTGAGGATAATAAACCGAACAGCCAGCAACATGTCTCCTGCGCTCCCCGAGCCAGGCAAAACCAATGGAATGCACACTTCACTCACTCTCTTTATCTGTCTCTTTTCTCTCTCTCTCTCTTCTTCTTCCTGTGTCTGTTTGTCATTCCCCGTCCTCCCCTGCCCGACTCCGAGGCACTGAGTGAGGGACCCTCTGCTGAAGTTAAAGAGGTATGTGCCTCGGTGTGCGTTGGCACCCGAGTGTGTGTTTGTGTGGTCGAGGTGTGCCAAAGAAACCAGTCTGACGAGCCCACGAAGAGCTCGCCCTTGGGATGGAGGGAAGAGGGGAAGGGAAGAGAGGGGAAGTGGGATGGAAAAAGGGAGGGAGTGTGACGATGAAATGAAAGGGAAAATAAACAGTTGGGAGAGGAGAGAGAGAGAGAGAGAGAAAATGGGCTGATTTTAAAGGAGAGGGAGCTGGATTTAGAGAAACCTTTGCTCAGTGGATGTTGGAGAATCTCCCGCCTAATCTCTCTGTGTCTGAAATTTTAAACGTGACTAAACACACCCCCCCTCGCTTCCTCCGATGTCATCGCCCCTCTTGTTCTTCTCTTCCCAGGCCTCCCAGCTCCTTGTCTCTCTGTGGTGCAGTGGGACAGCCAGCGAGGCCTGCGGCAGGAGTGCTGAGCCCAGGCTTGGATTTGGAGCAGGGCTGCTCTTGGTTGAGCGGGATCCAGGCCCCCTGAGGGCGGAGAGGTGGGGTTGAAGGGAGATGGGGGAGAGGTGGGGGGGTGGTAGGGAGGAGAGCAGCGGCAGCAGCGGCAGCAGAGGCAGCGAGCAGTACAGTTCTGGATCACCTTCAAAGAGCTCCGATCCCAACGGAGAGGCTGGATTCCTCTGTGGAGAGAGGGAGAGAAAAAGGGGAGGAGGAGAGTACAGTGGAGGAGACGGGGGAAAAGACATGGGACACGAGAGAGAGAGAGAGAGAGAGACAAGGGGAAAGTGTGAAAAGAGAAGGGAAAGAAGCAGTTTGGGTTGTAACTTCTTACCATAATTTTTCTTCCTCCCTTTTTTTTCGCTCTCCCTCTCTCTCCCTCTCTCTCTCTTGCTCTGTGGCGTGCATGCACTTGCCCTTCATACAGCAGGCTATACTGAGATGATCTATCTGTGTGCTGGAGCAGGGAGACATGGGAAATCTGGCCCGCACAAAGGCATCGTTGTGCCTCCCTGGAGCTTCCTTTAGGAGGCCGGCATGTGTGCTGAAGTTTGTGTGTGACAAGGATGAGTAGGAGTTTACCTTCTCAGGCCCCCCACCCTCCAGAAGGTTCTCCTAACGCAGCGTGCACACACACGCACACACACACGCACATTCCAAAATGTACCTGCAAAAACCCAAGGACATTGCACAGTGCCACCTAGGTGTCTCATTCTTGTGCATGTGGTGAATGACTTTCAAGCTCTGCACCTATAAGCCTCTTACACAATGCAAAAAGGTGTGCAGCAGTTTAGGAGTTGGCATTTTCTATTTTCCCTGTTTGTGAATTATTTTGTGGGTGAATTGTACATTTTAAAGTTTGCGTACGAGTGTGCGTTACTGTGTGTGCATCATTGACAGACCTTCATCCCGAGTCTGGGTCAGCAGTTTGTTTAGCATCAATTAGAGGCTCTGTGTTCCTCAACGCAAGCGTGAAGGGAGAATTAACGTGCAGTGGCACATTCCCACCAGCGTATTATTACACACAGCACCTCAGCTGGAACAGTGTGAGCGCGTTTGTGCGGATATCTTAAAGCATTAGGTGTGTGTGTGCTCGTACATTAGCGTGCGTGTGTTCATAGGTAAATGATTCCGATTCGGTGCTTTACTTTTCTCTTTCTCTCTGTCGACGTCTCCTTTTTGCTCTCCTCTCCTCTTTCAAGGACTATGGTCTGACCACAGCCATTTCCCTTAGCCCCGGCTTTGCCTAGCAACACACAGCACATAGTTTCCATAGAAAATGCTTTTAATGGGACGGAAGATATATAGATACTGGAGAAAGTTTCTTGTAAAGACAACAGCGTCCAAGGATTTCCTTCTCTGCTCTCACACAAAGTCTGAAAAACACATGTTCACTGTTTTTAGCACTTTTCTCTCAAAGGCAGAGGACTACACACGGAATTGAGGCTAAAACAGAGCTAATAGCATCTTGATAATTGCATTAATTGCAGGGTACGGTTGTAATAAATGCTTTGTGGTGTTTAATGCTTCTTTCATTATCATAGTTTTGGTCCAGCCCTTACAAAACGTGATCAATGTTAAACAGAATGATTCATGTGATCATAATTTGAACTCCCTATTTCTGTAGCTTGTAAAACTGTTTATTTCAAACACTGCATCGGCAATAATTCAGACCAGACTCTGGCCTTTTTCAGCCTGAAGCCGCAAGTCAGCCAAAAAACCTAATTCACCATGATGTGAGAAAAACACAGCCAAAGTATATTTTAAAAGATTCTGCCTTTTTAAATTCTTTATAACTATGTGTGAAAAACAGCCAAGTGAGAGAGTTGTATCCCCTTGCCATTACTTGCCTTTTTTTTTATTGAAACATGTATTTAATGGTTTCATTGCTCGCTGAGTAGTAGAAATTATATTTTAGGTCTGAGCCTGAAGCCCGGCTCACCTACCTGCAGCTTCATCCAGATTTAGGTCAAGCTGCAGACCTTAAATACCTTCATGCACTCTAAACATTAGATCAAAGGGTGATATTATAGTATTATGTTAACAACAACTCTTTCCTAAAATAGTGTGAGGCTCCTCGGAATCATTTTCAAGCACAGACACAATCCAGACCTGTTAATGGAGCCATTATTTTTTCCAAGAAAGATATACATCATTCAACATTATTATGTCAGAAGTGATTAGAACATGCCTAACCCTCTTACGGATTATTGGATTGAATTAATGCCAGGAAATGTACCACACACGCGGGCACAACGTTGGCAGTATCCTTCAGTTTGGCAGTTTTTATGATTTCCCCCCTTACTTTGGTTACATGCTTTGCATTAATATGCACTTTAGTTTCATCACCTTTGTGTCCTGCTTGTTTTCTCTGATAGGGGTGGGGATGTCAGTGGGCCTTTGCCAGGAGAAAGGGTTCCTGGCTTTGCCAAGGTATGCCCTCCTCCCTCTTTCTCCTGTGGAGCGAGGCTCCACTTGCATGTAAATAGTGAGATAAGTGTGGTTTACCCGTAGCCAGGGTGTAAGGTGCACTCAGCAACGCCCTGACGTGTCTGTGCCAGGGCCCAACAGGAGTGTAATTACCTGAGACTGGGTCAGCACTTTATCCTTGGGTAAAAATACCTGCCTACTTATAGAAGGGGAATCGAGAGGGTAGCTCCATGCAAAGGGAAGCCTGTCCTCACACAGCCAGCCAACTGCTCCTCAATGTTGGGTAATACTCTGGTAGTTCCTCAACTACTGCTCCAGAAGAGTCAACTAGTATTACTTCTCCTTCTGCTGTACATGGCTGCAACCAGCTGACCTACAAAATACTTAACACGCGTCCAAAGTTCCACTCTCTACCTTTTAAGGTACTGGCCTGAAAACCACAGCCGACGTTGGGCCCAGTATGTTTCCACACTCTCTCTATTCCCCCTCTATGCCCCTTTCACAACACATCTGTCTCTCTGACCTCCGAGTCAAGGACAGGGAGGGCCAAGAAGACATGCAGAGGACAGCTCTGCACCAATCAGGAGACAGAGCGAGCTTGTGTCAATTAAATGGTATGTGCTTATGCCGCAAATCACAGACACATGTTCCCTTCTCCCCTCCCACCCTGTGGCTGTTGAATCTCTTCTCCACCACCTACTGCAGCGTAATCATCCTCATTACCTAATGAGACCCTACTGTACAACCAAACACCCTCTGCCCCCCCCCCTTACACGTGTATAAAGAGCAGCCACATGCTCACACATAAAGGGAATGAAATGCACAACCATCTGAGCCTCTGCCACACTATCAAGCGTGTGGCTCTGACTGCCACAACACTGCAAAGCCTCTAATGCCACAGTAATACTATTGTAGTGTGTATTATCAACAGGACAGTGAGCAGTGAATTAGGCAGGCAGCTGGGGAGGGGAGAACCCCCTCATTAGCTCCCTTCAATGTATCTACTTCCCCTAATCTCTTACAATAACATAATCTCTTTAAAAGTGCTGCAGCTTAAGTCCAATCTGCCTAAAACCTGACACGTGATGGAGGTCAATCCGCAGTAAACCCCAAACTGTGGGCCCTCAAGAACTCTACCGCCTCCCCCCCCCCTCCAAACTAAGGTACAGTATGTGCAGGTATTTCATTTGCACTGTGCCGAATGTATTCACTGAAAGATACACTGTGAATGTCACTCCCTGACTCAGACACTTATCTCCTGCCTCCGCCGAGAGAATATACTTTCAGTCAGTCAGAGCCATGTCCTCTTCACAGCCTTTGTTCTATCTATCTATCCGTGGTGGTGGAGTGCCGCTCTGCTCTTTTTGTTTTTTGATGTTTTTCCATAGTGTCTCTTGCCTCCAAACCACTTACAGATGTTGGCAGCGGGGAGCGTTGTGGCAACTCCAAACGAGGAAATCTAAATAGAGATCGGGCTGTAAAATAAAAAAGAGGGCCCAGAGAAAGAGAACACAAGTAGAACAGGGAGATTGGGTGAGAGAGAACACAGAGAGCAGTGAGTCGACATTAGTATGGAACCATTAGAGGCAGATAAAGAGCAGAAGTGTGAATCAAGGTCTGTTCTTATATTTGGAAAATATCTTTATTTGGACGTTCGTCGTAGAATCACGTCTTTCGATTTGTTTCCCAAACAGAAGTTGTAAATAATTTCAATGTGGTTCAGTGTCTTGAAGTGGATTATCGTTCAAATGAAATTACCATCAGTTCGCAATGTTTCTAACAGGAAACATATTTTCAGCAGAGTACTGCAGTTTTCCAATAACCGATTATGAATCCTCCTAAAATTGTATAGGGTTCAAAACCACAACTTCATATTCACCTTTCCACTCACGGCTCCCCTGGCAAGTTTTTTTGACTAAATGCCAGCTGCAGCATATAGGAATAACACTTGCCGCTTATAAATTAACTACTGGAAAACAATTTGGCTCGGTCCAAGGTATGACTTGGCCGGTCGCAGTGCTGGTAGCTCCATGTTACCCCCCCCTCCACCTGTTTTACAGGAAGTAGCCTTGTCCCAGTGGATCAGAGAGGAAATGTGTTGAAATGCCACATCCTGCCCTGAGCCCAGAGCCAGAGTTCACTACAGCTAATGCTTATTATGTCCAGACACCTCCTGGAGAGGGAAGAAGTGGCAGTGTGTTAGCAGTCGGGCCCCTCCCTACACAGTGACTGTAAAGATGAGTGACCTGTCCCCTCCTCCCCTCTCCCCCCCCTGCACTTTATTTATTAATGGATCCATTCAATTATTTACCTCACATCTTAGGGCGACAACAGGCCAGAGTGGAGTACACAGGGTGGAGATGATACAGTACACAGACCGCACACACACCACTCATCCAAGGTGGCCCAGGTCCAGTGGAGTTAAGTGACTGCTAGTTTATACTTATACATTTTAACGGTTACAAAGATAATACTAAGGAGACATTTTAACATTTAAGATAATTGGCTTGAAATTTTGGAACTGGTTAATTTGATCCAGGAATTATTTTTTGTCAGAGATTTGTAAACATTTTCAATATGATATAAAACATGCTGGAGCCTGGAACAAGGTGATATATTTAATTTGGTTTTATACTGTAATTGAACGTAAACTAACATTGAGTCAACACTCATTAGACCAGATTCAAGCTTTACGGATATTTTGCAATTTTTCAGAAGTGCTTGAATGTAATGAAGTACAATTACTTAAATGTAAGTACTCTTTGTATGTGCAAATAAAGATTATTCCATCTACTCTATCCTTTTACTCCACGAAGTATTGTACTTTTTATTTCACAGGTATATTTGTTTAATGTCAGTTGTTACTTAACTAATGAAGATTCTAAAAACCTAACATATAATTAACTTCTAAAATATGATGCACCTCTACAGATTAAACTACTCTTTGCATGTATGTTCTTTTACTTTACTTAAAAAGCTAATTAATACTTGTGTACTTTAATGTCAGTTATTGTAATGGAGTTCTGTTATATTGCAATATTGCTGCATTTCTTTGGTAAAATACTTCCCTCACAAGCGCCTGCGAGTGCCTTCCACATGTCCGGATGAAATATGGTTTGTATACCTTTAAAAGTCACCATGGCGTCCTGTTTGCAGCAGAGGTTGACGGTTCAAACGTATCGCTGACCGCTGGGTGTCTGCTCTTATCTCGTCCCTCTGGCCTTATCCCCGCGGTGTCAAGACATGGATCAATCCAACCCGGAATAGGGTTTCATATCCCGGAAGCAGAGATGTACACACGGGTCACTTTCATCGACTCACTGCAGCCGTAGGTATCCATCATACGGCCCATTGACTGGTTGTGACCATGAAGATACAAATTCATCACAAAGAAAGGCTGCGGTGGATGAGGTCAGCGGAAAGGAGCCGCTGCTACTCGTCTGCAACGGGGAGGAGATGTCGTCTTTCCAGATATTCTCCCCTCATCTTGATCCAATCATAGTATAAACATGAACACACAAAACTAAAACGTTGTATAGTTACTGTCAAGTATCGGAAAAACATATGTTGTAAAGACATATTTTCCGCCAGCTGCATTTTCCCACATCAAAGTATAATTTATAAAACAACAAATAACATCAAATTTTAAATTTAAATCCAGATCAGTGTTCCTTTCAAAGGAGTGTGTGTGTGTGTGTGTGTGTGTCTGTGTGTGTGTGTTTGTGGTGTGTGTGCGTGTGTGCGTTTGTGTTATGGAAACATACAAGACCTTACATTTATTTGTGTGTGTGTATCTACATGTGTTTTCATAGGCTAGAGACCTTTACAAAAGAGAACATGAAGGGAAGGATTCAGGGCAAGATGAGGGGAAGACAAAAGAGAAGAAAAAAAAAGAAGTGGGATTCCAGCAGTTCGTCTGAAACACACACGCTCACATGCACACACACACCTACGGGATATGGTGAATACCTGGAAAACACAAGCAGCGGTTTTCAAGGCCAAGAAGAGTCTGACGATGCCCAACAGTGTAAATGAAAACACAAATAGACAGAGATTAATTACAACAACATAAATCTTTCATCCCCTATTATCATTGCGTTTGTCGTGGTGAAGGTGAACACACAACCACACACACCCGCATACACACACTTGAAAAGCCTCTCTTTAACTGGTTAGTGTGTGTCTCTTGGGAAAAACCTGCTTTAATTCCCCAGGAAATCATTGTGATTTCGAGTAGCAGGGAAGTCACTTCTAATGAAAGTCTGTGGACCACTGGTGTGGCGACGGGAGAGACTGCTTGTGTGTGTGAGCGTGTGTGTGTTTGTGTGTGTGTAGGTCTGCATGTGCAATACAGCTAAATGGAATTTTTATCCAAAAGTAATTAAATCAACACGATTGCACAGAAGGAGTTCAAACCATGTAGAAGATGGAGGTAATTAAAGTACGGTGCTGTGAAAGGAGCAAATGTGGTCAAATTAGCAAAGATTACGTCACTCTCTTCTTACAAATTATGCAAGATGCAAATGAGTCCATGGTGTTTCATGGTGACTGGATGTAACTCTCTCAAACACACACACACACACACACACACACACACACACACACACACACACACACACACACACACACACACATACACACACACACACTCTCTCTCTTTTTAGAGGCTTGGAAATAACCTGCAGCAGGGCTGAGTCTTACACTTGGAGAGCTTTTAAAAAGCGTTGATCTGCTGCAGCTGACTTGAGCATAAAAACATTCTGAGGTCCAGGCGCTGAACAGAGGCAGGTCGGGTTAGAGGCCGTCGTCTCTCGGCCCCGTCAGTGCTGCTGCTGCTGATACAAGGAGCTGGAGGTGGAGGCTGGCAAAGCTGAATGCAGATAGGATCTCTGTGGGGGGGCATGGGTGTGTGATCGGAGACTAAAATCATTACAGTACGCCTGGTCACTGTGTCCTTGGCTCTTCCGCTGAGGCTGATGCTGATGCTGATGCTTTTCTCTTCTTTCCCCATCTGCCTTTTTCTGCCTCACTCACGCTTTCCTCCTCCTTTTCCACTTCTCCTCTATACATTTCTCTGTGAAGAACCACACATTAGTCACACCCAACAAAAAAATCTCTTTTTTTTTACCAAGCATCAGACAATTTCTGTGTGCAAACATGGGTCGGTCTTTCAGTCATCGTCCCTATAAGGTTGTGCACACGTACAGCAATCCACAAACCAGGTGACAGGGATGAAGCTGCATTATGTTAGATACACTTTGGTGCATCTATTTATGTGAAATCATTTTAACACGATAAAAACATTGTGATTCTCTTTTTATCAAAATTGTCAATTATTTATTGTATATCTAACAAAGATTTACTGATAGATAGATTTTGAGCTTGTCTAGTGTAATCGTGTTTTTAAAGACATTAAGCCAAAACTGTTGTGTAGTTGTGTGTTTGATTTCTCTTTGAGACCTCGGTGATTGTTTTCACTTGTGTGTCGAGCTCTCACGTCGTGACAGGTCACACAGTTTGATAACGAACGCACACAGGAGAGTTTCCCTCTTGTGCGTCTGACTCACTCAGTCACACAGCAGCTCTTTGTGTAAAATCTGAAGAAGGTAACAAGAAGGGGTGGAGGGGGAGGGGGGGGGAGCTTAAGACAGTTTATACAGACAACTTCACACTTGTCTTTGGTCTTTGTTATTTCGGGTCTTTATCCCAACTGTAAATACATAGGCCTCTTTTTCCTGGCTCACCCCATCTGCACTCGTGCCCCAGGCTTCAGTGGCTGTCCAGAGAGAGAGAGGGAGAGGGAAGGGAGAGGGAGAGAGGGAGAGAGAGAGAGAATGTAAACTAGGCTCGCCTTCCTTGGGTCTCATTGGTTGATTCCGTGCCTAGCGGTTTTGTCCTTGAGAATGTGCAGACACGGAGCAGATAATGTTCTGACACCAGAAACTCTAGAACGGGACCAGATCAACACTAACTCCTTTACTTCTACTCCTCTGCGTCAGATGAACCCGGACACGCACCTGGAACGTCACTGTTTGTTGATGTATTTAAAATTTTGTCATCGTGCGTCAAAATCACGGAGGTGCAGGTTCTGTTCCTACCGCTGCAAAGCAAAGCAATCCGAATAAATATCTAATCCACCGACTTGATATTTTGCGCGCATACATTTGCATGCAGCAGTGATTAGAGGGAACGCAGACTTCCAGGATATTACCGGTGTGTTGACACATGACAATCATAAATTCCATGAATGTTAACGATGGAAATATCACACCCGCAGACGCGCACTGGGGATTATTCGGAGGCGGAGGTCTGGATCATCGTATTATTAGGCGACGGGGTCAGACTTAAATTGTGTGTAACAACCAGTCGGATTAAGCCTGTGAGTGTATTCAAACCCCAAACAAAATAAAATAAAATACACCACTAAATGTAAATGTGAGGTTTTCCATCCATCTCCTCCCTCCGGTGCGTTGCAAGGTCAAAGATCTCCTTTTACCGCGCGCTCGTGTGACGGAGGGTTTCTGCAGGAGTCAGCACGCCGGCAGAGGCCAGCAGCGCGGACAGGAGTCTCCCTGCAGCGGCTCATAAACGACCAGACCCTGTGATCTAATCGCAGTAGGCCAGTAGGCTTCCGTCCAAAGTTTCCACGTCATCCCTTTAAGTCTGAAAATAAAAAACCCACGCCAGGGATGGCTGCAAATGCAAACAGTTTAAACGTCTGCGCAAAATCAGTTCTGAGAAGAGAAAATATTTTTCCCCCGAAGCTCTGCGCAAAATCTGTTAAACCCGGAGAGGTTACGTTTTTCTTTTTAAATGTTGGCACGAAGTGAGTGTGTCCTGGCGCTGCTGTGTCTGCACTGTGTGGGGTTATTAATCATCTTATTAACCAATATTGTTAATTTAACTTTGTGTGAACATCGCAGATATGTTGGATCATAAAGAAAAAAAGTCTGAGAGGTAAGTATTGCCATTTCAATGACTTTAATAAGCAAAATAGGAAACAATTTCTTCCAAAAACAATCAAAATAAGACAAAACAGAAACCAGCCTGAATGGAACAGTTCAAATTTAAGTGTTTAACTATTATTTATATAAACAGGATTGAAAATTGATCCCCATCATCGCAAAGTACATGGAATCGGCGAAAACATAACAACAACCCGCTGCTGCAGTTTCAGTTTGATTTCAACACAGTTGAATCAGTAACCAACCAAAGCTTGTTAAATGCGTGACTTTTCAACAATAGTTTCAAATGCAAGCACCATGCTTATGATATGATCTGACAGTTTTTTGTTAATTTAAATCATTAAAATAAAAACTTTAACTATGCATCTGGCCAGCAGAACCAGAATCATCAAATAATAATACAACAGAACAACAACAAAAAAACACACATCATACGTAACGTACATATTGTTTTCATTTTGAGAATTTTGCACAACCTGTGTCCCCTTTTTAACTGACCTGCAGAATAAAAATCAGGAAAACATAGAGCATTAATAGTCAAACTTTGTATTCAAACGCTCGCGTTATCTAAATATTAACTCTACATAAAACCCCTGACATGTACGTGTTTTTACTAAATATCGTTAAAAATATAAATCCTTGATATTAGGCCCAGTGGAAATGTGCTACAGGTGGCCGCCAATTACACAGAGCGGGCAGAAGGTCTGGTTTGATGTGGTTTCTTCAAATGTTCATGGAAAGGCAGACAAGACTTTTCTGAATTAGTGGCACGAAAGCCACATTGAATCAAAACGACAAAAAAGGACTAACCCACGTTGTGAGTGTGGTGCGCAATGGCCTCTTCTGTGAAGTGTGTGTGTGAGTGTGTGTGCGTGTGTGTGTGTGTGTGTGTGTGTGAGAGATAAACTCATGGCCACACGTCCGCGTCCTCAGCCTCGCACGCGTATCCAGACGTTTCGCTAAAAACTCTGCACTCAGGCCCGTCCTGAATAATATGACAGTATTATATCATAGTATGTCTTCCTGGAGGGAGGTCTGCACAAAAGTCAAAATGAAAACTTGCAAATCATTATTCCCCAGTGCACTTGACACACATGTTGTATTTAAATGAGAAAAAAAAAGATGCACTCCTCTCTCAATCAATACCCCCCCCCCAACTCATAAAACAAAACATCCAAAATAATTGAAATAAAAAAAAACACAACTCAAAGAAAGAAAGAAGTTCAAACCAGCCTCCTCGATCTTGTTGTGCAGTTTAAGCGGTTGCATAATATTTACAAGCTCAAAGACAAAAAAATAAAAAGAACCCCACACCATATGACACTGCACCGGCAGTCCTGCTGTTCTGTCCCCGCTGCACATCTCTACAACAACCATGGAGAAGCGCAGATCAACAACATGCTCTTAATATACACGAGAAGATGAAGGTACAAAATAGAAATTATTACCGTACATGTCCAGCATGCAGGATTAATATTAATGCAGGTTTTTTTTTGTGTTTCAATATATATTCGAATATAACCAAGCAGGCAATAAATCAATGAGATGTTGCATAAAAATATCCCCATCCCACCCCCCCACCCTGTGACGGGTCAGCAGACAGAAGTTTTGCATAAAGTGGAGTCTTGCTTTTTGGAGATTTTTCTCAGATTCACGGGCCCACTTGTCGAATGTGAGTCGCAGCCCGCGAGGCCATGGCCCTGGAGCTACTTGTTGTTGCTTCATAGGAGAGTTACAAGACAACGACACCTCGACGCCATCCCACACTACTTACAGGTTATTTAAAAGCTGTAGCCTCAAAGGAAGGAGAGAGAGAGAGAGAGAGAGAGAGAGGGAGGAAGAAAAAAAAGAGTTCATCAGTCGATCCTTCCGCTTCTTTCAGGAGGAACAAAAAAAAGTCTCTTCACTAAAAGCAACTAATCTACAAAGATACTGCGACTAATCTCTACGTTGCTCTTTGTATCTCAGTTGACACGTGGATGGAGAGATGGTTATATATGAGGATACTATTTGACGGATTACTCTTCTAATATAAGGGTTATTATCATAAACAGTATGGGAGGAGTGGATTATTATCGTTCGTTCATCAGTCCCCAAAAAAAGGAGAAGATGTTGGGCAAAGTTTTGTTGTGAGGGGAAAAAAAGGCTCGTGACAACTCACACGAAGAACTCTGGAGATGAGGGGGTGTCACTGGTCGAGCCCGCCTCGCGGAACCCGTTACTGGCCCCCGAGCCCGTCAGTTTCTCGCACTTGAGTTTGTAGGCGTCCCTCTCCCGGGCCAGGCGGCCGATCTCCGCCTTCAGCTGGTCCACCTGGTTCATCAGATGCGTCTTCTCGTTCTCCAGCACGTGCTTCTGCTGCACCCGCTTGAACCGGCAGGACTGCGCGTAGCCCCGGTTCTTCAGGGTCCGCCTCTTCTGCTTGAGGCGGATGACCTCGTCCTTGGTGAAGCCCCGTAGGTGTCTGTTGAGCTCCCGCACCGACATGGACACCAGCTGGTCGTCGGAGAAGCGGTCCTCCACGTTGAGTCCGCTCCCGCTGCCGTGGTGCGAGCCCGACTGGCCCAGGTGGCCGTGCGAGTGGTGGTGGTGGTGGCGGTGGTGATGGAGCGGCTCGTGGTCGTCCGGGGACAGCGGGGACGGGCTGTCGGGGTCCTGGCCGTGGAGATGGTGATGCTGGCTGTGTGGGTGGCTGTGTCCGCCCGGGTGCCCGGACAGCTCATCGGAGTGGTGCGGGATGCCCCCCGGATACGGGTGATGGTGCTGCTGGTTGTGGCCGTGGTGGCTGTGGTGGTGATGCGGGCCCCTGTAGCCCTCGAAAGCGCCTTGCTGCTGCAGCTGCTGCTGGACATGCGGAGGCGGCGGGTGGCCGTGAGCTGTGGATCCTATCAGGGCCTCCACTGCGTCCTCCGGGGTCAGGCTCAGCGTCTGCGGGTCTATCTGCTGATGGTACCCGTTGTTCGGCATCCAGTAGAGCTCCTCTAGGTGGTTCTTCTGCTCTGTGGGGCTGAAGCTGGGCGAGGAGGGCACCGAGCTGCAGGGTGTGCTGATGGGGGTGGAGGACACTGAGCCCTGGGGTTGGAGGCGGTTGCACTGGCGCACCCCGTTGCGCTCCAGCCCGGCCAGGCCTTCCTTCTTCACGTCAAACTTCATCAGGTCAAAATCATTGACATATTCCAGAGCCAGAGGGCTGCTGGGTAGCTCCGGACCCATGCTCATCTCTGTGCTCATGTTGCTGTCGCGACTCTTTTGCAGATATGCAACGGTATTTGCAAGCGTCGCAAAACCGGATTTATTAATCAGCGTCTCTTCTCTCCTCTCTTGTTTCATGCAATAGTTCTGCTGGTTCCTCCACCGCTGTGCGCGGACTTGCTTTCGCATGAACCACCGTGTGAGGGGTGGAAAAAAAGGAAAACGGAAAAAAAGTAGTCGGAGGAAAAACTTTCAGACTATTGCTCTGCTCACGGTTTGCGTCATGAAGCCTACTTCTGCCGGAGTAATCTGGCAGGGAGACCAGGCAGGAGGAAGCAAGCAATGCGTCTCAGTGCAAAAATAAAAAGCTCAGTCCCTTCAGTAGAAGTGTATTCAAACACACAAAAAAAGAAATCTGCATAAATAATAATAATAAAAGAAATACCACATTCGGTCGCAGAGACGGGCACCAGTCCTCGTTGCAACTTCTTGGTAGTAAGTCCCCTTTTTTCTCCAGGAAAAGAATAGGAGCAAAGAAGCAGGGTAAATATAGGGCGTCTGAATTTCGCTGAGAAGCAGCTTTTCCAGCTCTGCACCGCAGAGGTTTCAAGGCTCGCTTCTCTCGCTCTCTCCTGCTCTCTGGTATCCAGCAGACTGCGCTCGGAGCGAGCCAGCGCTTTATCCTTATAGCGCGCCGTGACGTCGCGGCGAAGGGATGGATCCGTGGCGCTCGGCTCTCCAATGGGAGCGGGACTCTGCGCACGACCGGAGGAAGAGGAGGAGGCGCCGAGCCGAGGGGAGGAGGGCGCTCCGTGCAGTCCTGACAGCTTCAGACAGTCAGCTGACCGACTTCCCTAAAAGCAGGAGGTGGGAGGAAAGTGGAGGAGTGGGAGAGAGAGAGAGAGAAATGCCTTCACTTTACGGACACTGTCCCCGAGGCGCTTTACGCGGCACCTCCAGATTCAAGTGAAGGGATACCAGGGGGGTTCAGGCGTTCTGCTGTAAGATCAGTGCGAATTATCTATAGCACGTTTATAAGACAAACTAAACAGTTTACCCCCCCAAAAAATTATATTTTACCTTAACACCAGTTTATATAAAAAGAGCAATGTGCAATGTGATATATAAAAACTGTTCGACTTTGTGTAGTTTGCCAGAAAAATGTGTCTTAAGTGGTAGAAACAGAAAATAGACGTCCTGATCTTTCCCTTAATTTAACATTAGTGATCAACAAAGTGCTTGAAACCACTCGACTCAAACAGTTCATTTCTAAACTCATTTGTCTTTTACAAACATTATACATGTCTACAGAAAAACCACAAGATAACCAATATCCGGTAAGATTGAACCACAACAGGAAAGTGTTACCACAGATTATTATTATTGTTGATTATCAAAGTTAAATCTTGACCTTTTCTTGCAAACAAGGACGCACAACTTCGTGTTCTCTGCTGCGGACACACACACACGCACGCACACACACACGTGATCCAGTCAGACTCGGAGTTTTAAACAACACCTTACCCACGTAATCAACAATCATAATAAAACCATATCACTCCTGGCATTGATTATACATTTGAGATCCTCACTGGTGATTATATCGTGACCTCGCTGCACCGAGCTTGATCCGAATGGACCCCAGCGCTCCTGGCTGTGTTTGTGTGACCTTGTGTTACAGCCATTATAGGTTAAGTGTGATTCCTTCTGGTGCAAGTAAAGTGGACTTCGCTCGCAGCCCGTTATTGCTCCCAGATTCCCACACCAGGCTCCTCTCTTGGCTCGGACACTTTGTTTTACACCGCGCAGCATCACGACACGGAGGACTCGGGCAGAAAACAGGCTCAAGGATGCCCCCGTGTGGAGAACACGCGAACTGAGATGCTGCAACTTCAAAACGTGGATCTTCTTCTTGTTTGCTGCTTATTCGTCTTTACGCGTATTGTTCGCTGCAAAGGTCACATCCTGCGATTATGACCGACAACTATTAATCCCTGTCTTGTGAGTGTCATGAACACACACTGTCACTTGTTTATCAGCTGCACGGACTCTGTTTAAACAGGTCGTTTTGGCCAATGAGGATCAGATCCTTCAGAGAGAGAGTGTGTGTGTGTGCGTGTGTGTCATTGATCTGATCTGTATTTTAATTGTCCGAGGAGACAACAACAGAGGAGCGATGTGAGCAAATGTCTCGCTTCCCTGCAAAAAAAAACAAAAAGAAGAGGGAACTGCTTGTAAATGAGTCAATTGCAGGGATCGATTGGATTATCATTTCGTTTCCACCTCATATCCACGCTTGAGCACAGCCGCGACCGGAGCCTATTGATCAGGCTGGATGTAAGAGGAGGCTGCCAAAGATGAGAGCCGATAATGAAGGGCTTATTTGTTTAGTTTAAATTCTTAATCAGTCCGAGTTGTGCAAGCAGTGTATCAATAGATGAACTCCGCATCCAGCTCGTGTCATAAATCATTTAGCCTGCACACGCCAAAGCCAAAGCCTCATATCATGAAAAAAATGTTAATATTCGCAAGGATCATTTTAAGCATATTTGTGCACAAGTTAAAAAGAAAATATAAAATCGTGAAATCCAACACTGCCAATAAACATTTTACAAATAATATTAACAGTGTTATGAAGCCTCCAGACAACTTTACAGAAACAGCAGAATGATATATGACTTTCAAGTATTTGTATTATTAGTAATATTGTTCAAATTAATATTAGACCTTTATTATTATAATTTTACGCACCTACATTATTTTAAGCCAAACCTACAATTGGCGATTTAGATGTTTTTTTTAAAAGCCTTGAGTCTATTTAGTTTTTTACTCACTTATTGTTCTTCTCCAGCGTCATTGTGTCTGGATGTTATCTCCCTAAACTCATACAATCTAATATAAATTAATTTATTAATTTTTTTTAGCCCACAACCAGAAAAGTGTAGGAAATGTTCAAGTTATATACACTCGTCCTTTTTTATTTCCCTGAACCTGCAGGCGAGCTTCTCACTTCTCGTGCTCCAACTTCAAAAAGGCGCCCCGGGCGAGTCGTGCCGTGCCGCGTCGTGCCGAGACGTGCTGCTCTAAAACCTCTTCCCAGCGAAGCCGACCCGGCGGCAGCCCCATTAGGTCGTAATGCTCTCTAATATAGCCCGAGTCCACCGTCTAATAGATCCAGGCAGGCCTGCCGGCGGCTCTCCCCCTTCGGTAATAACGGGCTGTAATGGAGAGACGAGATGTAAAAAAGCGTCCATGTCAGCAGCATATCGGTGGTTAATGATCTATTAAGTGATCCGTGTGCTTATGGACAGCGAAAAAAAGTGTTGATGCTTGCTTATTCGCCCCCTAATGAGAGTCCCATCCTACGGATTTTAGGAATGAATAACAGAAATAAAATCACCTTTAAAATGTTACATTTAACAGTTGACGCGTGGAGGCTGCGGAGGCTGCGGAGCTTCCCCACAGCTCCCATCTCACACCTGCAACAGGCCCGCTGGTTTCACACTGGAGGCCCACGGAGGGTCCACGGGATGAGGCGCGACTCGCCTCACAAATGGGCAATGGATTTCTACTCTGCTCCTGGACTTATCCATGCGTGCGCACCGGCTGCCCTGAGGCCGGGGTCGCTCTGCCAGGACCCCTCGGATCCGTGCGAGCTCCAACTCCGTCTGTAGGATGCACTGGATGTAAGGAATACTTTTCTTTTTCATGCAGAGTTAGAATCCGAGGTTTTTCTCTCACTCTGGGGGGAAACTATGTGGTTTTATTGAGTGGTCTTTTGGCGTGCGTAATGATACCGCTTTATGGTCTCCCTCCTCGACCGTTCCTGGAAACACTGCAGAGTAAAAAACGGGAGGGACAGCCGAGGTGGAAGGCCCGTGAGAGGGAGAGGGAGTGAGGGATGGAGAAGGAGAGACGGTGCTGCTTTTTAAAAGTCTTCCACGCTGGAGGGAGACGAGAGACGCGCAGGTTCTCGTGCAGCCTTCATCCTCCGAAAAAGTTTTAAACGAGACCGCTTCTATTACGCAGTGAATACCAGTTTCAGAGCGTATTATAATAAACTTTTCACTTGTAGAACTAATACGTTTAAAGAGTGAAATGTGTCACTACAACATAAATCTGCCATTTGGTTTATGATTTGACTGAATGGAACAAAAGTGACAAAGAATGTTTCGATGTTAATTGACCATTATTCACATTTGAACTTGTGTCATATTTGTGTAATACTTGTGTAATTAGCTGATTATCGTTCAGTTATTTAACAAAATGCATGATTTCCCACTCCAGCTGATCTTTACCCTGAATGACTCTTTCCAGTATCTGACCTTCACTGACTTAGAATAATAATATAAATTCTACATGTTTGTGTCCCCTTTTTCCCCTCTAACATCTTCCGCTCACAGCAGTGCATATATACTCGAGCATCCTTGTTTACTCCAGACTGATCGATTGTCTCTTGTGAAAACATGTATTATTAAGACTCGTCGCCGGTGTAAACAGGCAGAGGCCAGTCTCTCCGCACCGAGCAGCATCCTTATCGCGGGTAATTGACTGAGGAGCCTTTCGGGAGAACAGCAAGAGGTGAGATAAGTGCAAATTCTTACAATCTCATTAATATGAAAACGCATCGATTTAACAGTGAAAACCAAATGTTTATCTACCTCCTCCACCCCCCCCAAAACAAATTCCACTCCGCATGTTCTGTTCTTCGTGCACACGCCTGCTTCAGACAGTCATAACTCTCTGCCGGTGTTATCACAGCAGTCCCACTCCCCAGTTACCCGCTGAGGAGGTGTAGTTGTGTGTGCATGGGGGAAATTAGGGCTTATTTCTTGTGACAGGGCGCCTCTGGTGGCGCATTTACTCATTGCTAATGGTTTGATGTGTATCATCAGTGACACGCGGTGATTATTTATTTATTTATTTATTCTGCCTCATGCAGACAGCTCCAGCTCCGCCACCGGAGTCATTCACTCTCTCTTTTTAAATGACAGGGAGGCAGGCGGAAGACATTGAAATATGATAGTGAGGCCAAGGCATAATTGTAGGCCCTCTCTGAGATTAGATGTCTCTGATTGACGTGCTGTAAATATAACAACAAATAAATGTCAGAATGCACTGTACTGGCTTAATCCCAGAAGGAAGAGAGCAGTAAATCTGCCGTTAGCTGCGGTCATTTCATTAATGTAAATTGCGATGCTATGTACAATTGTTTGGCTCCCTTCCAGTTGGCTCTTTGCTGAGGCTTATGCATAACACTGTTTTTTTTTCTCCTTCTACCATAAACCAGGGCTGTGTGTGTGACCACAGAGTGTAGGCGACGCCACAAGAACCAGATATCAGAGAGCAGGGATCACATAATTAAAGTCTGATATTCTCTGGTCAGAACCACAGTTTACATCTGTATTATAAATAACTGGCTACTGTAATTCCATATACATGTAACTGAATTCTTTGTGGAATTATAATATCTGAGGCATGAGTGGCACTTCTGTCCTTTAAAAATAACTAATGTTTTTCTGTTGAACTGATCATTATCGTCTGTTTCTTTGCTTTAGCTCCGCTTCCCTCTGGCATTAACATGTCAGAGTTGAGGATCGTCCTCTTCTGTCCACGTCTCCTCTAATCGCTCGCACATGGAGCTGTCAGTACATCTCTCTGGCTTGTATTAAATTTCCACTTCATAATATATTCTGGAAAATGGACGTCATCTGCAGTATAGGGTATATACAGCGCCAGTGTGTTATTATGCTAAGAGCAAAGAAAGGCTTTTAATAATCCCCAAAAGGCTCTGTGTAATATCTGAGGAGACGTTTTATTTTCCCGTCAAGTGTGTAAAGTATAAATCTTTAAGATCCGTACTTAGTTTGTTCTCAGTGTTCACTTAAGGAAGATGAGGGAGAAAAGATCTGAGCAGACCCCGGGTCAGTTTAATCCAGAGTGAGAGTGTGTGGGCATGACTGATCTGGTGGATCCACTCCCCTTCTCATCTCCTCCTCCTCTCCGCTCCTCTCCTCCTCCTTTCTCTCCTCTTCTCCTCTCCTCCTCTCCTCCTCCTTTCTCTCCTCCTCTCCTCCTTTCCTCCTCTCCTCCTCTCCTCCTCTACCCTTCTTTCCCTTTCTCTCCTATCCTCCTCTCCTCCTCTCCTCTTCTTCATAATACGTCATAATCTCTGGGCTCGTCGTTCACAGAGTAAATCTGAAGATGATACTTTTATATAACATATTTGTTCCCCACTCCTCCACGTCCCCCTCTTTCCCTCCCCTCGCCTCCTCCTCTGTCCATCCTCCCTGGCTGAGTGACCTCCTTGCCTCTCGGCTCTCTCACCCCTCTCCTCTAGCCCTGGCCCTGCCCACCCTGGGTCATTTATCATGGACCAGGAGGGGAGCCCCCGGGCCTGCAGGCCCCTGTCAGCCCCTGCAATCGCCTCTTTGTGGCTCCCAGCAAACAAGTGTCGGATCAGCAAAAGTCTATTAAAGCCTGGTGGGCCTTTCTCAGCCTATTGGGCTCGGGTCACTGAGCTGCTCTCCTTGCTGCTCCTAGAGCTCTTTGTGTCGCCGCCGTTCGCTGACACAGATCCCCACAAGATTAATGATTTTTAGCAGCCATTTGGGTCTCATTCGCAGGGTCTCTCTCTCTTTCTATCTGTTTGCCCTTTTTCTTATTTTCTCCACTCGTTCGGTCCTCTTTCTTTCCTTTAACCTATTTCTTCTACCACTCTCTCTGTACCCTCTGATTTCTCGCTTTTGCTCCTCTCCTCCTCCCATTCACTGCAAATCCAATCAATGTTGGCTATTTGTGTAAGCTCATTATCCACACAAGTGTGATAGCCATTAATGGCTGCTCCATAGAACCATTTTCTCTCTTTTACAGATGTTATGATGCAAAGGACTTAAATTGCAGTTGGAAAATATGTTTTCAGTTGTTGTTGTTGTTTGAGTGATAGACTCCTGTCTGATAAATCCAACTCAGGCTCCCACTTTAGAGTTCTGGATTTCCCGCAATCTGCCTCAAGAGGCTCAGAGCAATTTGAAATCTTCGAGCCACTTCCACGACTTCCATGTTACCATGTTCTCAGTGTTGTTTCCAGTAATTACTGCAGGTTAAGTGCACGTCCCGGAGCCCGGTGGAGGCAGCTCTATCCCTCACATGGGACATGACTCAGCACAGCTCAGGTCATCCGGCCATTTCCCTGACCACTGGACCACACCCCAACCTACTCTAAACCCACAGGACAAGCTGTATTTACGAAGGAGTCCTGTTCACTTACATCACCTAATGTAATGGCTGTTTTATTTACTTGCCGTTTCTTTTCTTTGTTTTCGCAGAGACAAATAACAAGCTTATAATGACTCACATGTACAATTGTAAAAATGCATTTTATTCTTATTCTTTAAGAACACATCCTCCCTCCCTTCTCACATAAACCTTTCTACTTATTTCGTGCTTGTAATTATTATTTCTTTTATTTAACATGCATTATTACATTTTCAAGTTTGTTTTAAAGCCTATATGTGTGTTTAAAGAGTAAGAAACAATATGATTTCAGACCTTATTCTAGGCAGAAATGCACTCCATGCTTAATTTTGTATTAAAGAGATAATATCTGTGTGATTTCAGTTTTTTAAACCTTGATTACAAGATTTAAACATACGAATGTCCATTTTATTCTTGCAATAAAGCAAATTCACAAAATGCAGACTAAGCCCTTCAGCAGCAGGTTAATCTGGTGCCCGTGGTGACATCCCTGCACTCACATGGGTCGCGGTTGCTGTTTACTTCAACCAGCAAGTTTTCCAGCGCTGAACAGGGAAGCAGTTTAAGTGACGGAGACTGAGTATATGCTCCAGCAGCATGAAAAGTCTCTGATGCTCCAGATAAAAACAGAAACTTGTCATTAAGAGGAAGCATTCCAGTGTAAAAAAGGAAAGTTCTTGATGACGAGGACACACTTTACTGTGGCTGTGGCTTTTTTTATATTGGAGGCTGTTGAAAGAAGAGAAGAGCCTGAGGGCAGATATGAATTACTGCTCTGGTTGGCTTTCGTAGGCTATATAAAGTTTGCATTATGCTACAAATAGAGTCAAAAGCTGCACACTGCACGTTTAACACCTTAGTTTAGTTTCAGATACATTTTAGAGGATATTTCACTTAAAAAGAGGTGTTTGGGTTTTGTCCCCCATCACAGGCACCGTCAGATGGATGTCATCACACCTCACAGCCATAAAGGAAGGACTTCACCGACCAATAACACTCTCACTGGATATGTGGGCGTGTGAGTAATGAAAAGAGATGTTAGTATGATGCTGTTTAAGCTCTTCATATAATACAAATCAACATAAACCTATAATAGCCTCATATTTAAAGTTGATTTGTCGGACTTGTTAAAAAAGAAAACAGCTGCTCTTTCAAATATCCCACAGTTACAGAGCAACATTAATATTCAATTGGTCGTTTCTTTGTTTTTGGTTGTGCTCAACAGCTCTAGTTGCTAATGTGTGTGTCCACTGTAGAGTGTTCAACTGGCTGCAGCAGGAAATCACACGCTCAGAGCAGAGGGGGGAGGTGGGGTTGGGGGGGGGGACAGTGAAGTTTTGGGGCTGACAGTTAAACAAAACTCATAAATCAGAGGGGAGCATCGGATTCAGGTAATAACTCATCGTACGTTGGTCAGCACAAGCCCATTTATTATGAAAATATCTATTATAGCTTTGAAATGCATCAACATTTAATTTGTATTAAAACACAAATATATTTATATATACATTTATTGTAGATATTTCCCAGTTAACTCTTTTAATTAAAATCATTGTTACTCATGTACAGGGGCCGTTTCATTTTTGTATTATTCTTATAAGGGGAAACTTCAGCAGCAGAGGAAACTGTAAGTGTATGTGTGTGTGTCTGTGTATGTGTGTGTGTGTCTGTGTGTGTGTCTTTGTGTAGATATGAGGATATAATATAGTTCCTCTGTGTTAGTGAAGCTGTCACTGAAGCTGCTGGTGGGTCAGCGTCTGCTCTCACCTAAAACTCTCCCTGTGTGTTTACAGCATATATGTTTCAGGACTGAATGGATGAACCCAGTCTGCCGCCGTGTCCATCCACCTGCCCTGCTTCCTGTCTGATTAATCTTCTCTGTGTGGGTCTGTGTGTATGTGTGTGCGTGTGTGAGTGTGTGCGTGCGTGTATTTGTGTGTGTGTTTGTTTGTATGTGTGGTTGTGTGTAAATGGTTATAGATGGGGCGACACCACCACACTGGCAGTCTGAATCATTACTCACACAGATAGGGAGAGACCCAGGGCCGAGGAACCCCTAACATCCTCCTCCTTCCTACACATGCACACACACACGCACACACACACATGCACACACACACACACACACACACACACACAAACACACGTCCCCAGGTTATTCATTTCTAAACAGAGTGCCTGGCATTTCACTACAACCACCCCCCCTTTTATTAAGAGTCTGGTGGAGAGGGGGAGTCAGGGACAGGGGATTCGATTGGGCCTTCTACTCTTTGTTTGCATCTTTCCTCTTTGCCTGTTCTCTCATCATTTCTCTTAATCTTTCATTTCCATCTCTTTCTCCCTCTCTTTCAGTCTCTCTCCTTTTCTCTCTTTCTCTATTGGGAAACTGTCCACCATCTGGCAGCTACTTGCTTTGCGAGACCGAAGGGAAGGATGGAACAAAATGCCTCTGCTTGCTCACAGTACATGTCTGCACCTTTGCCTTTAGTCTCTTAACATTGCGTATCAGCAGCCACTTAAGTCTCGCGTTGTATAGAGGTTGACATCACTGTTGTACAGTTTGTACAGCTACTGATGGAGATGCCATTGCGCAAGCATGTCTTAATGCCACATCCAAATCTAAGCTGCCATTCTCACTTTAAGATAAGTTTAGAGACGGGGTATACCATTCAGCGAAAGTAGCTGATATTTTGAATGTACAATTTGGTATTAGATTTGAAGTTGGCGGCACAGATTTCCTGGCACATTTATAATAATCATTTGGTGTTCAGAGGAAACCGTAGCTGCTTGAACCCTTATTTGGTCCCTTATTTTGTTTCTTTCCAGGCCGATGACGAGTCCTTGTTTTGTGGAATATATGAGAGCAATTACAGCCTCATCATGAAGACACCACAGACCTGGTGGTAAAGTGGCAATATTGTTTAATATCCCTCCCTGGAAAATCATAGAGTGCACCGCAGCACAGAGATAAAAAATGTCTCTGTATATTTGTACATAGGTGTGTCGTGTGTGTTCATACATCTGATTTCATATTAGGTGTGTTTGTGGTCCTCGCTGCTCGAGCACTTCTGCTGTTAATAGCACATACGCAGGAGTATATGTGTCTGTAGCGATGTGTACGCATGTGTTGGAGGCGGGTGCATGTACAGGAAGAGAGCCTGTAAATAAATCTGTTTGGGGATTGGGGGTGTGGGGATGAAATATGGTCCCAGGGATGTAGAGCAATGTGAAAAACTCGGCAACGCCAGGGAATAACAAATCTCCTGATGTCGCCTCGCCGCAAAATAAATACACTCCCCTGTACAAGTCATCCATCTGGACTATGAGTCGCGAGAACGACGCCCCCAATACATCCCCAACGCACACACACACACACACACACACACACACACACACACACATCCAAACGTGCACTCAACACCCATCCCACACAGCAGCCATATTTATTTACACATTTATTTATTTCTTTGTTTGTTTGTTGAATTAAATGGAAACTGCTGGTGGGGGGGGTTAGAATTTATAGTTTTTTTTTATTTGTGAATGAAACACGATCCACTACACCTTTAAAATGCTGTCTGTGTCTTAATGGGTGGTGTGGGCTGCTGGTGATGGAGGGTGGGGTGCAGGGTCTGTGGAACGGGCATTTTAACTAATGATCGATCACGGGGGATTAAATAATTAAATTTCAGCCGTGACAATTTAAAAGTCTCCACACACAAAGTCGACTGGATGTGGGAAAGGGGGGAAAGATGAAAGATTCCGCCTGCAGCAAGACGGATTCAGCTTTTAATACATTACGGGGAGAAAGAGAGTGTGTGTGTGTGTATTAGCGTAGAGATGTAGTGCTTTTAGCTTATGTATCGTCACACACACACACACTGGCACATAGGCCACAGTAAGCACAAACCATGTAGGTCCACCAGATTCGTCTTCCCTCTCCTTATCGAGGCCACTTCTTTGAGACGCCACATTACTACAACCACTGCAGCACTAAAGGCTCACATGTGGGGCATTGTGCATCTGTGTTTACAAAAAAAAACAATGAATAACAACACGGCCACAACATTAAGGCATTCACCTCTACAATAAGGGATGAGCTGTTTGTCATTTTGTTGTGTTCTTTAGAATTCAGTTTCCTTTTTCCAATTAAGGCCTATTCTCTTGGCTTAATTAGGTCATGGCGAGGTGTGTGTGTGTGTGTGTGTATGTGTGTGTGTTGTGTGTGTGTGTGTGTGTGTGTGTGTGTGTGTGTGTGTGTGTGTGTTGGGGTCACTCTGTGCCTTCTAGGGATAAATATTAGCCCTTGTTGTTTGCAAATAGGTGATGTATGGTGGCCATATCTCTCGGTGATGAATGTTTTTTTTTAGAAATTTCCTCTCCTTTATCAATTGACTAACAAACCCATGTATCACTGCCACTCTCCTCCACTCCCCACATAAATTAAATAAGCAGCTCTTTTCTACTTCTCACTTTCTATCTCTCTCTCTCTTATCTGTACCTCCGCGTTCTCCAATTCCCTTTTCATTACTCCTGTAAGCTGTATTCAATTCCTTATACTTTGTTCACTTTACATCCGTTACCTCGTTTCACACACACAAACACAGACGCACACAAACACACAGACACACACACACAGACACACACACACACACACACATCAAACCTAGATCAGTCAGCGAAGATTTTGTGTGAATAACAATAACGCAGTTGTTGCATACATCTCAATCACAGTTTCCCCTGTAATGCGATAGAGACAATAAAGGTACTTCTCACTGATTACCACTTTGCCTCCAGCAGATTATTGGATGTACTCTCGTCGGGCGTTGTTTGCAGAGAGAGATCACGATAAGAAAAACTATGATGACTTGTTCCTGTTTATTAATGCCATGCTCTCTAAAATCTTCCATCTCCTGAAATGGACGGCGGGCGAAGAGCTACAGGCTGGAGCTGGGAGGGTTCCTCCCTCGTCACAAGATGATGACGGGAGGCTCGATTATGCCAGAGTGCCATATTGTAAACTACTCATCATTAGCCGGCCCATCCTGGCTAACGACCGCGCCGGAGACAAACAGGCGATATGGAGAGCCATCTTAATCAGAGGGGCTGTTTAACAGTGGGGCTTGGACATTAGGCACAGCTGCATCGCACCAGGAGATGGGAGACGTTGAGCTGTAAAGCTGCAGTGAGGAGCCGGCTCGGATCCCAGCCTCGAGCTTCGCGGGGGCTTCAGCGGCGTTCCCATCGCCCCGTTAAAGCACCGCATGATCAGGAATAGAAAGATAAGTGTCTCCAACATGCAGCCAAATGAAGTTATTACCCACCACTGAAGGGCCGAGTCACTGCCTCCCGGGGACGCTCCCAAACCTGATAATGGGGGGGTTGAGACGAGTTGACTCTGTAGTTGATGTGACTGCCACTCCCTCACTCCTTCTGTCTCCTCCAGTCTGTTTATACACAACACTCCCCTCTCTCCTCGTCTCCCTCTCCGCAATCGTCAGGGGCTTCAGAGAGAAAACAAATGGAAAGTCCAGGCATGAGAATGATACTCCTCTGTAACACACCGCCACAAAAACGAACAACTTAGAGGAGGATTTGCTTTTCTTTCCAGGTTAATGAGCTTTCTGTTTTAGAGAGGGGGTCGACAGGAAAACAATATGGAGTGAAACTGAGTTCAATGAATATGATTTATTAAATGAAAATAAGTTTGTTGATGCTATTGTTCTGACCTTCATACCACTAAAAGTCAACTTGAAACCTCTTTTATTAGTTCATTGTTCATCAGTGTTTTCCCTGAACACATTTTCAGCGGTTACACAACTCTGCACAGCTCTTTTAAATTTGAAATGACAGATACAGGAAATAGATACATGAGGCGACACAGGGCTGAGGCTAGAGGGATAGAGAGAGAATGGAAGAAGAGAAAAATAAAGAGTAGAGTGAGGAAAAGGTAGATTAATCTATTGCTTACATTAATTCAGTTTTATATCAGACCACTGACATTGCGCCCTGGCCCTTAGGCACCTGGTGGGCCACCTCATAGGAGGGGCCGTGGACCATCAAATTATCCATGAAGTTTTTAGTGGCCCTGTCAGTCTCTTTCCTGGCCCTCTCACTCCGAAAACCAAAGCACCCACCACTCTCCACACACACCCGAATTACGGGAGGGGGTCATGAACATTTTTTTTTCCTTGCTTCTTAAGGAGAGCGTTCCAAACATGTGTGAGAACTATTGGTTTTGTGTGTGTTGAGATAGTCTTCATGTTGAAAGAATCCGTTCAATCATCATAAAAATACTGCAGTCTCTTCCACTTTAGTTACATTTTATAACAAATTTTAAAAATGTAAAAACACATTGTTACGTATCCCAAATTAGTATGTAGCTCCAGGTTTGCTCTCCTTAGTTCTTTCTTTCCCTCAAGTCAGAGACAAAACTGACAATTGCAGCAAATTCTCATATTTATTATTTGCGAAGCTGCATGACCCACCATTATTCAAATGTTAATGCTGGACAAATGACCAAGGGATGATCCGTAATGAAGTATAATACAGTAGTTTTTCCATTGTCCCTGCAATTCATTACATCCACTGATGTTTTCAAATTGCCTGTTTTGTCCCATCAAGGATATTTAATGAAAAAAGCAGTAAAACCTGTCATTTTAAAAACTGTTACAGTGTGAATGTGTGTTTTGTTTGATAAATGACAAGCAAAAACTTTTGATTCATTTTCTTTCAATTAACCAATCAACCTACCGTAATCTATATATCCCCTTTCCCCTTCTGTTTATTTCCCCCCCTCCTCCTGTTTAGTCCTGTATCTCAATCCTTCTTCTCCTGTGTTATTGTCATTCAGTGTATCCGATGTCTCTCTCATCATGGCTCCCAATAACCCGCTCTCATGTCCCTCAGACGGACAGGCCTGAGTTGTCTGGACAGGCCGTAGCTCTCCCCACAAATGCTTGAACAATTGGAGGTAAATACGCTGGAGACAGCCCATTTGTTTTGGGCCGGCGGTGATGCATGCTTTTGCAGCGAGCAGCACATTTTTACCACGCAGCCCAAAGCAGCTGTGAGTAATGGACTGCTCAGGCCTGTCCACTCATACTGCTATTTTTATTATTGTATCCCTTATAGTTTTCATTTTTCATATCAGGGAGAGAGGGGGAGAAAAAGAGAGAGAGAAAGAGAGAGAGTTTGTACAGCATTCCCTTCAAGTATGTTCTTTCCCTAAAAGAGGCGGGAAGCAAGGGCCCCACGTCCCCTCCTTCCCCTCACTTCATCATCTTCCATCAGCCGTCCCTCGCCTTTTTTTGTCCGACTGAGAGATTTTGTTGGATGTCAGGAAGAGCAAAATACGGGATTATCAACAGACAGAACAATAATTCAAAGGCCGGACAGCTTCATAATAATTTTTCATCCATCCATCACCGCGTTTCTGTCTCGTGTAGTCTGTGTCAGTCTCTGGAGATGCTGGGGATCTTGCGGGGCGGGGGGGGAGGGGGGGGGTCTGATGTAAGAAGGGAAGTTAGACTCAAAAAGCACAAATAAAGGTGCCGAGCGGATCACGTTATAACAGTGTGTCCTTACCGCTGGGGCTGTAACCACAGAGCGGAAAAGGCTCAGCTCGGGCTTTGAAGATGATTCACTAAGTAGCTAAAATTATCTGCCGCTGCCGGCCCCCGGGAGAAGACTGGTATTTTGCATTGAGGCACTTGTATGGGCACCTATAATGGGTGCCTCTTAATTCCACTGACAGCTTTACAGGACCTGAGTTATGGAGCCACAGCCATGCTGCTCGTTAGGCCCTCGCCAGGATTCACAGTGGGTTACACTAATACACCTCCCCCCCCCATCCCTGCCCTTTCCCCCTCCACACACTGGCATAAAATCAGCCATACACACACACTCACATTTATGTGACCGGCACCCACCACACACACACACACACACACACCACACCCACACACACCACCACACACACACACACACACACACACACACACACACACACACACACACACATCACACATACACAGAAGATACTGGCCCACACAATTCCTCCACACACCTTTCTTGTATAATGGAGGTTATTTGTTCAAGTTGTTCAGGAGATGCTGATATTCGATTTATTTTGCCTCTTCTGCCCTTCATCTTGTGCTCCTCTCTTCCTCTTAGGTTTTTTTCTCTCTCTCTCTCTCTCTCTCTCTCTCTCTCTCTCTCTCTTCTCTCTCTCTCTCTCTCTCTCTCTCTCTCTCTCTCTCTCTCTCTCTCTCTCTCTCTCTCTCTCTCTCTCTCTCATGGTGCCCACCAGGCCCACACCTTCTCCCTCTCCTCCCCTCTCCCCGCCTGACAGTAGCCGGGTCCTGCCGGGTGATCCATCTTTGTCAGCCCGCTAAAATGATAATGCCAATTAAAGCCGAGGAGTAATTGCCCTCCGCTGCCTCTGATCCCCTGCAGACCCTCAACAGGAGCCCTGGCCCCAAATACGAATGAGACCCGGGCCCCCAGAGGCCCCTCGCCTGGGTGAG
This sequence comes from Pseudopleuronectes americanus, assembly GCA_038501795.1. Taxonomy (NCBI): domain Eukaryota; kingdom Metazoa; phylum Chordata; class Actinopteri; order Pleuronectiformes; family Pleuronectidae; genus Pseudopleuronectes; species Pseudopleuronectes americanus. The sequence goes on from CM076725.1 coordinate 16,499,832, forward strand.
TGTAAGGACAGGTGGGGAGGGGAGAGGAGGGGAGGGAAGGGAGGAGGTGGATTGGAGGGCAGAGTGGGGGAGGAGGGGTGATTTGTAACTTTTAACCTCCACTGATCACCGATGGCCTTGACAAGGGAGGAGTGGAGGGGAGAGGAAGAGATTTCAACCACACACTCACGCACGCACACACACACACACACACACACACACACACACACACACAGAGATGCTTGTTGTGGTTGCACATGAATAAACACACACACACACATATGTTCAAGGTCGCTGTCAAAGGACTTATGGCCCTTGCCACTGCACAGACTCGCAGCTTGAGGACCCTAATAGGAAGTGAAAGGACTACCTGGCAGTGGACTGTAACACCACTGATCAGAGGTGACATGGCTGCATGCTCAGGTCAGCCAGGCGGCCATTATTACCACATTCTCTATCACAAATTCACTTTAAGGGTTATTGTCTTTCTTCTGATAAAGTGCACGTGTGGTAACATCTGAAGAACGATCACTGCGACTCTGTGTGTGTCCTCTGCTCTTCAGAGAAAAAGAGAACAGGGAACATATTTCTATAAAAATGTTTCTACCACATTCACACGTTGTTACATTTGTTCATACATTTTTTTGCTTACTCACCATGTTGGGCTACAACTAATAATTGTGTTATTGTTGTGAATTTTTCAAACATTTTCATTAATAAAAAGACAAATCATAAATAATTATACGATAAATTTTCAGTCTATAAAATCGTAGTTGTCCAGACCTTAAGAATGGTCTCACAGTTTCTATCTTTAAAAGCATAGATGAAGGATGTGTTGCTTGCTGGAATATTTCCTCTTGCTCATACTGGCGATGAAGTAAATCAGTTATTAATGTGCTTTGAATGTAAGTGATGAGGGACAAAGTCTATAGTCCTCAGAGTAGATTCCCTCATATATTTCACTCTGTGTTTCTCTGAGCTGTAGATTTTTTTGCGGGCACGATAAAGGATTTTTTTTTGCAAAAAACTATAACAAACACACTTTGCCTGTCAAGTTATCAAAATCTTTTATCAGATAATTACAGGGAGGGAGTCTGTGGATTTTGTCCATTGGAAACACATTAAGTTAATAAGTAAAGAAAAACCTGTTTCAACATTATGTTAACAACTGGTTATTTCAAGACAGGAAATTATGAGTTTATCTTTCAGTTTTGTGAACAATAGTAAACACATTTTTACATTGGAGAAGCTGTAACCAGTGAATTGATATATCATTGATTATGAAATATTTGTTTTTTTTATCAATGAACCAACTAATCTTCTCAGCACTGCTGTGCAACGATCAAAAGTTAAGACCCGTCCAAAGTGACGCCCCGTCATCATGACTTAACAAGCACAGGCCTTCTGCCTCAACTTTACCACCAACCAGGCAGCCATGACAGCCCATGCATCACAGCGTACTTATGGCAGCTCTTGTGTTGAGCGTGTGTGTTTGAGTATATCATTACTGCTTAGTTCCAGGAGTGTGTGGGTGCGAGGCGAGATGCCGGGCGAACTGTGTAGGCGGCTGTTAACACAGGCTCCGACAGCCGTCACGACCGGGTGGTGACCTGTGGCACAGACCAGCAGTGGAACGTGACACGTGGCCTGAGAGTGAAAAAGCCTTCCCCGGGATATTTTCCAGGCGCTTTGTAGTTTAAAGAAGATGAACAAGATGTTGCAAGCGAATGGAGCCGCAACTGTGTTTCAGCTCAGGCACATCTGTTCAGTCTGTGGATCACGGGACACATGAGAGATACCAGCGTGTCGCCTGCTGGGGGACAGGAGGGAGACTCTGAACATCAGGAGAGCAGCTGACGAGCTCCACCACAGAGACCCGACGAGCTCCATCACAAGAGTAATGATCACCAGAGCCTCAATGTGACAATGATCTCCTCTAACTTCATCAACACAATTTACACCAGCAGGCAACCAAATGCTTTCAATATGCTCTGCATTATGATTGTCCTCTCAGCTAAAATCATAGTTACTGTAACAATAATAAAACATGGAGGCTCACATTGATTCTGCAGGGTGGCGCCGCGCTCGGTGTCGTAACGCCTTAGCGCCACGTCGCCGGGCTCGATGCTAACATTGACTTATTACAAGGGAGCTTGCCGCCAAATCCATAATTAGACTCCTTTTGTTGCCCCCGTTGTTGTTGAAAATGTAATTATGAAAGATGAAACACAGCCGTCAATGAGATGGCTGTAAAATAGCATAATTAATATGGGCTTTTGCGAGAACAATCCTCGCTTTACAGGAGCCCCGTGTTGGCCGTGAAATTAATTAAGTGTGCCAGGATTTATGGCCTGCGCTCGGAAATGAAGAGAATTAATCGCAGGCCGAAGATGGATGGTTGCAGGAAAATGATGATGCCCGGGACCATGTGGGGGGGAGGCGTCTAACTGCTTTAGGGGGGCACTCCTGGAGGCGAATGGAAGGTTTTGACACAATTACACACCCCTAGACAACAGCTGGGCCAGCGGTGGGATGGAGTACTTTTTGGGCCAGCTTGGAGTTATGACATTTTTTCAACCCACCTGCACCTTCCCCCCCCACGTACACACGCACGGCCCCAAGGTGGTATTAAGCTTTGGCACAGTGTCGATTTCTTGGAGTGCGGAGCAGAGTTGCGTTTGCGTTGTTTCTGGGTGTTTTTGTTGGAGGCGACTTATGACTCGTTCCTGGCGTCCTCCTCTATCTGCTATGCTTTCAGAAACACACAATAACCAAGAGGACACAGTCATGACAATTACAGCATGAACACAATCTTTGTCACAACCAATCCAGAGCTAACAGCACATGTGACATGCAGAAAAATTTGCACAGGTGATTTCCTGACGTGATGAAAAAGACATGCGTTATCCATTTTGGAAAGATGAGACAGTCAGAAAAAGCTGTGAAGACACAAACCGTGCGTCTCATATTCAACACAATGAGGTGGTTGCACATTGTTGCAATTGTGAGAAGAAACAGAAGAAACTGGAATTAAGCGAGTGTACAGTGATATATATATATATAAGTATGCGTGTGAGTTCTCAGAAGTTGTCCTTGTTACATGTTTCCGGTGATAAAAAGTAAATCTGAATAATTTCACTATTTCCACTTCACCAGCTGCTGTCTGTTAAACATAAGATGGAAATATAATGACATGTTGTGTTAAATAATACTAATATTTCTAATATACAAATCCCAATACCTGCTTACTGACCTGCTGCAGTGTCCTTAGACCCCAAACATGTACTGACAAAACCTCCCAGCCCTCTGACTGCCCCTCCACTGACCGCTAGATGTGTATGTGATGTGTGTGTGTGTGTGTGTGTGTGTGTGTGCCAGTGTGTGTTGTAATAATGGAAGGCTAATTACCCACCTCCCATGTCCCTGGACAGCGCCACAATGTCTGGGTTAGGTCTGTGTGTGGGATGGTTCATGGTGGTAATTAGCTTGATACACACACACACACACGCACATACACACACACACATGCACACACACTCACAGACAAGATAAATGAAGGCCGGGTGGGTGTCTGTTGTTGGACAGTTGATTGGGCAGGTACTAGGGGAGTGTCTGGGGTCTCCAGAGCATGTCCGCTCTGATAATTGTGTGTGTGTGTGTGTGAGAGTGTGTGTGTGTGTGTGTGTGTGTGTGTGTGTGTGTGTGTGTGTGTGCACTCCTCCGCTGAGAAGAGGCTCTCAGCCCAAATTGCTGTCTCTTGTCTCATTGTCAGAGTGATTATGAAATATTGTTTAATTTACTGGGTTGTGGAGTCCTGTGTGATTTTGATGAATCGGACCTTTTATTTCTTCATTCCCTTTATTGTCTAGTGGTTAGTGCGCTCGAGTGGGTTGAGCGCCCTCTTGGTACCCACGTGAGAAGGAGTACAACGTATAACAGTGTTGCAAACTGATAGAAGTGTGTGTTTGTGTGTGTGTAAATATTAGTGCACTGCAAACGATGCCCTGCTCAAGGAAGCAGGGCTGAAGACAAATATAGTACACTGTAAAATGTATATAGGAAATTTTGTGAAACCCATAAATTATTTTCATTACCTATAAAATGTTTTTGTTAATTTGAAGTTAAAATTCCTGGATTGTGTTTCCAGACCTTTGGACTTGAAGGAATGTGGAGTTGAATCAATGAACCCCCACATGTTGAGTTGTTGCTGTGTTTGTGTGTGTGTGTGGGTGTGTGTGTGTGTGTGGAGTGGGTAGGAAGTCATAGGACCGAACGGAAATAGATAGTATGGAGTTTTTATAAACCCAGCTCGAGTAAGTGAGTGTCAGAGCCGGAGAGGGAGAGAGAGAGGGAGGTCTAGTCGGCCCACTCTAACTGATTATACTGCTATCGACAGGGACCCAGAAAAACAGGCACTCACTTTCCTCTTGATTGAATTAAACACCTTTTATGGGGCAAATCGATGGGAGGGGTGGCAGATGACGGGGATAAAGGGAGAGGAGAGCCGAGTGTTATGATATGTGGAGGCGAGATCTGTCTTTACTCTCTCCCCTCGCACACACTCACACTCACCGAACGCACACACCCGCACACACAACGGCCCACAGACAGGTGAGAGGTCTGATGCCATGTTGTAATTCAGGCAAATCAATGCTTTTAAAGCATTTAGCCGGGGCCTGGTGATGAAGTACAGTCAGAATAGACCCTCCAAAGCAATATATGTCCCAAACCCAAATCAATCATTGCACGCGGAGGCAGGGATGGTGCGGAGTGGACAGAGGGGTGACAGGACTCCACTCCTCCATTCATTCATTTTATAGTTTGATCAAAGATGAATAGTAAAAAGAGGATTGCATATTAGACGCTCACTGAGGAGAAATACAGACGGTCGTAGGCCTTTCCCCACTGCAGACATTTTAACTTGTCATAGTTGGAGTTCAATTAGAATTGATTCCATCATTTACACTTGTGCCTTTCCTCCAGGGACGTGTCAAAGTGTCAGATAAGAAGTTGATAATCCACACGAGCAGTGTTCTATGTGCAGCTCTGTTTAATGTGGTTTCACGGCTTTATAACGTTTTGAGGAAAATATTTCTTTCACATATGTGTTTACCGTATCTTTGTCATGATGGATATACTGATCAACAACAGCCAAAGAAACTAGCATGACATCACCAAATAAATATATTTAATTAAATTGAAAACTATAAAAAAAAAGATTCATTGCTGGTGAGTGATCTGCAAAGCCTGGTTTAACAGACACCGGAGCGCAATGAGAAGTAACACACACCAACCCATAATGAGACAGTGATCATTTTATTGGTCAGTGTCAAACCTGGCATTCCATTGGTTTGGGGAATGTTGACAGGATTACTTCACAAAAACTGAAGGAGTAAGAAATCTGAGAGAAGTGAGAAGAACACAGGAGATTTGTGCAGCAACTTTAAATCTGAGTGCAGATAAACAGCTTTGAGCAAATTTGTATGTGAGCAGTTTTTAGCTTAGAGAGAGAACTGGGTTTGGAGGGAAAGGACTAAAAATGAAGAAATAATGTCCTAAAAATAAACGACCATTGAAATAATATCAAAATGTACTCATCTGCTTACTTAGTTTGAGTCAGAACTGGATATTAAAGTTGATTTCTATTAAATTACATGTTTTGAAGGGTTCATGTTGGAAAATATACACTTCCTCCTCAAGGAGGTGGCCATAATAACAAGTGCTAGACTGTTCCTTTAAAATTACTCCACCTATTTAGCATTACAACTCTTCTAACCTACATTACCCACAGTATAACTCAAACAGGTTTGGTCAGAGATTCATGTATGTTGTGCTAATTAAGGCTCATTGGTCTCGAGCTGCTACCCTCAAGGGGCAACAGGCTCTCTTCTGTATCTCTCCACTCCCCCAGTTTTTTGGGGTTTTGTTTTCAAACTCCAGTTCCAAACAACACGTGACAGAAAGCAGCAACACCACACTCCTCCAATCACTTATATCAGTCATGACAGCAGAGACAGGCAGAGTGACATCATCGCCACAAAACTGGCATAATCAATACGGACCAGGAGGCGGATCATTTAAAAAGTCCTCTAATTAGTACAAACTCAACCATGGCTCTGGGCCTTGGTTTTGACAGACCCCACTAGTTAGGAACAGGAGACAATGATCTCATGGTGCCACAGGGAGAACTCGCCTGCTGCCCCGTCCTAATCAGCTCCTCAGCCTGCACGCACTGTCCACTACGATAGTCACCAACAGCACCCTAACACTGACCCCCACAAACCACCACGCTAACTCCATGCTCCGGCTCGGCCAATCAACACGGCTGTCAACACTGGGCAAACCAATTAAAGTGTCTAATGAGCGTCTTGTATAACACTGACACGGCCATTAAAGAGCATTTAAAGAGAGTACAGGGGTATCAGGTGGAGGGCTGCGGGTGATGGTGTCATGGCTTATTAGTATTCAAGCAGCGTTTGGTTTCCATTAGGGCGGCGCTCACGCGCGCCTCAGGTGTCTCCATGGAACCGACGGCAGCGGCGTGATGATTCACGCACCCGGGACTTTATAAACAGCTTTTACACCGATGAGAACAATCTCTCCTCATAAAGAGCACTTTTGATTTCATTTGCTCACACAGATGTATGCAAGAGAGAATAAATAAATAAAGTGTGCGTGGAATGTGTTGGAGAAAACAGTGACTTGACAGTATTACACAGGCACTCAGTTTAATACCCAGCCATAATATTGCTGAGGGAACAGGCCCAAGGCGCTACTCTCTTTTATTAGTCATTCACTAGGATTACGGACACATTGCTTCCATTACCTAAGAGAGAGGAGCACAAGCCCCGTTCCCCTGGGGATGGACAAATAATTCTCTCACACAAACACACACACATACACACACACATTAACATACACTCTATGGACTAAATAGATTTCAGTGTCAGTGCGCAGACGTACACAGACGCACACAAACACACTCAATCATTAAGATGAACACAGGCTTCTATGAACCCCTTTTACCAGCAGGATAATAGAATCAATACTGCATGTAAATAAATGGCAACTAAATAGATCCATAATAAAGTTGCTGAAAGACATTAGATCACAATGACTTAGTGAATAACATTTCTCCCTGTGCTGCTGTTTTGTCTGTGTGTTTCACTGCCTGTGGTTGTTTGTGTTCGGGTGTTGCTCTATGTGTGTTTCCATCGTGCCCTTTACATGCAGTCTCTGAGTATGCAGAGACGAGTGGAGGTTACATAGGATCAGGTCAAATTTGCACACATTAAATCCACGTGTGCACTCGCACAAACATGCAGACACACAAACACACACACACTTGTACACATATTAGTCTCTCTGTATAAGGAAACACAATCCTTAGCCCCTTACTCTAACCTTTGCCATCAAAACTAAACCCACCATTTATCCCAACCTGAACCTAGTTCTAAACCCTTAACCTTCAAAAAGCACTTTGAGGTTTGTAGTTTTGAACAATCCTCCGACTTGTCCTAACAACCACTGAGAGACACACGCACACACGCACACACACGTACGTTTGGTTTTGTCAGGGGCGATGCAATGAGCCTGATGGATGGCAACAGAGAGAGAAAGGATGGACAGATGAATTTGATTTGTCTTAATGCAGACAAACCGGGAGGTGGCGGGGCCCTACATCACCGCATTACGAGCACAGCCGTGAATGCATGTATCAAGGTAAATCAATTACCAATCGATACCATTCTTCAATTTGCATAAATCAGAGTGTTTTGAGCAGCATAAAGCTCCCCCTCCTCCCCCTCCTCCCCCTCCTCCCCCTGCATTGCTTCTGTTTCAAACGGAGTGAGGACGCTCTTCACCTTCACTCTTTCAGTACATCATCCCTCCATCTCACCTCGCACGGTGCCCGACTTTGATGTGACATTGCTTACAAAAGAATATAATGTTCTCATGGGGACGGAGAGCAGCATCAGCCTATTAGGCTGTTCTATTTTCAGTTCGGATGAACACGCCTTTCTTGACCTTAAGAAAATACTCTCTTTAAGACGGATTTACAGTCGGAACAAAAGTCTGATAGCTTGAATTTCACTGTAAAAGGAGAATTGTTAAACCCACTTGAAATTACTGCAATTGGTCAATTAATTAAGTTTTTTCCAAATTAAAGTTAGTAATTTATCTTGTTAACTTTAATTTAAGTCAACTTAATTTCTTCGTGTGTCTCCAATTTTGGAGTTGGTAAACTATTCTTTTCTTTTCTGTGTTATATACTAAATTAACAAATAGTTCATTGTCAATATTCCCATGACTGTAAATTAGTTGATGCTAAACTTGGGGTAGGACTCCAGAGCAGGGGATTCTGAGTGAGACAATGTCATAAGGAGATAAAGCCAAACCAAATAATGTATGCCCCCTTTGTTTTTTTCTCTATTTTTCTTTGCGACATTTAGATATTGAATAAGTCTAAAATGTTAAAAAGAAAGGAAATACACTCTGGTTAAACTGCTCACTACACGTATCTGTGACGAGGGATCATGAGTTGACGTCACAACTCAAATGAGAAACCCTGATTGAACCCTGAGGGAGAGAAGTGCAGAAAGGAAAAAGGAGGAGAATAGACTGTATGTAAAGCTCAGCACAGAGAGTGAGATGAGAGCAGCAGCTTTTCAGACGTGCACCTATACGGTATGAAAATATCCACAAACCATCTACGCTGGTTCTATGTTTGTCTATTGTGACGTGAAACTGTGTGCAGCTGCATGAGCTGGATCAAAATATCCCTCTGCAGTTTAAATTCTCAAACCCTCACATTTGTGTCCTACACAGAAAACAGTGGAAAACAAACACAGAATGTTCATCATGAGCTGAAATCTATGTTCAAACATGTGTCATTGAATAGAGTCAGGATGAATGAGCAGGAAAACACGAGCGGGGGAAAAGCAGCTGCCTGTTGACATCAGTTCGCAGAATTAATGTGTCCCAACAAATCTTGTTTTTTTATATCCGCCAGAGCCATAATGCGCTTTACTCATTAGGGCTGATACTTGATGATTGACACCCAGTTAAAGTGCACACTACAGTGCATCGCTTATCATGACCTGCTCTCGGGCACCACATGCACACATGCCTGCATGCATACACACACACACATATTCATATTTACTCTCCTAAACACACAAACATACACACACACACCCACTCTCCAAACCCCCAACGTGGGCATAAATTTTTCCAGCTGTGACTTAAAAGACAAATAGCCAATAAAAGTGCCAGGGGTATTCACACATGCATTTCTGGCACAATCAAATCAATTTCCTCTAAGTAGCCATAAACATGTTCTCTTTTAAAAGGTGTGAGAGGGGTCCCATTATCCCTCGGCCCCCTGGCCTGCTCCTCCACCCCTGAGGTCTCTCCGCAGGGGTCGGCATCAAGGCCTAATCTGTCTCAGTCCGCTAGGCCCATGAGCAGCTCTCTCAGACAGAGAGCGCAGGAACTCGGCCACATCTGAGCCTTCTGATCACAAGCCGACGTCCATTAATCAGTAGCAGGCAGCACAGTGACAAAGAGATTGCCTGGCAGGGGGTTAGAGTCCAGGGAGCTGCCGGAGTCCTGCTGGAGGGTCCAGGCTGCTCCTCAGGCCTGCGGAGGTCTTCATGAGGGACCAGACAAGGGGCTCTGTTGTGGTCAGAGTAATTAATCAACAGCTGGGACTAAGCAGTGATTTTACAGATTTATCAGACTTCTAAAATCTCTAAGATCTATGATCATGCCACTTTCTTCTCTGTCCCTCTTGCACCAGTGGTTGCCCCCATTGTAATGCAGTTACTGTAGCAGCTTGTGGGGGGGCACTGAGACTACAATTACCCTGGTTGTCCTTTCCCGTGGTGAATTATTGTAATTGTAATTGACTATAACCACTTTTTGCATATAAAGCCCATGTAAAGCACTCCACCCCCACTTTGGAACGGCTCCCCGTGCCCCCTCTTGCCTCCATCTTCACTGTCTGCTAAACCTTGGGCCTCCAGCTTACACTCATGGGAGTTGACACTCAGTTCCTACAAATCCAGTTAATATTCAATGGCTCATTAAAGATTGATTGTGAGCTGTAAAGGGGGAAATCACACACATATGAGAGCACAAACTCCTTCCTTCAGCTTGTAATTATACTTTAATGGAAGGGGTCGTGCCGATCCCCTGGTCCTTGTTAGTGCAGGTTAGGGATGTGTAAAACCTGCATGGTGGGGACCATGGCCCGGCCCAGGTCGACCCGGACCTACCCAGGCTATAAACGTCAGGCCGGGGCAATCAGGCACAGGATTGCCCCCCTGAGAGAGCAGTTCATTTCTACTGCTGAAATATTTAGGAGTCTGAGCTTGCCCTAAGAGACTAGAAGTAGCAAATCTAATACACAGCGCTGCGTATGTGCTTGAAGGAGTAATCCCTGCACATCCTGGCCCAGGTGAGCTTTGTTAATACTAGTAAATTACTGCTAACGTTGTGGCAAATGTATGTTTGTTAAGAATCGTCACATACTGGCTGTATTTCAATAATAACCATTTTCATTATTATTCCATCCAGTCTACTAATTTCCAGGTTGTTTATGTTCAATTTAAGTTTTCAAATGAGTCTGTCGTTTATTCTGTCCCGGTTTCTTTCCTTTCCCTCTCGCTCGCTCGCTCTCTCTCCATCCGCACTCTTTCCCTCTTTCCCCCAGACCCCCGTGACCCCGCCAGTTTCCCAGGAGTCCCTGGCCTAGGCAAACGCCACAAACACAATTTCCGTAATGTCATTTGCAGCGTGGATGAAGGAGAGAAAGTCCTGGCTGTCAAAACCACCTCAGCGTTGCGGCGTAGAAAACACGACCCGACACATGACAGATTCTTAGCTTTGTACAAATGGACAGCTCCCGACTCCCCTCCCTCTCACCTCCCCGCTCCCCCACCCAGCAGCACCTTATCCCTCTTTGCCCATAGCACCCACTCCCCCCCCACACACACCTCGCCCTCACCCTTTTCCCCTTAGAGTGTCACTCCCTCACTCTCGCCATGTCAAATGGGAAGAAATTACTGCATTATTAATTGTGTGGAGACTCGAGTCATCTCATCAGATCTAATTTAATCAGGCTCTCACATGACTCCACTCCCATGGACATAATTGACAAATATGAAGTTTTAAATGACTGAGAACTAGGTAAACCTTTCCAGTCTACTAGTTTGATATAATCATCTGACTTATACATATAATAAATTGATTGTGAAAGTGTGTTTTATGTGCACAAAAATCCACATTGCTTTTTTTCTCTATATTTGCCATTTTCGTTTATGTCTATCCAGGAACCTCAAGCTTTTACCTCATCCTGCTGGCATCATAAAGAAAAGGTGGGAGCCTCTCAATCATCTGCGCAATCAATGAAGATGATTGGACCAGTGAACAGGAACACATTGGGTTAACACCTCCAACCTGCTCCGCACCTGATGTGACCCACAGCCACCCAGAGCGCGCTCACATCCCATTTGTCACTGCAGTTTTCCCTGGGACAGGGGGATAAGATTGAATGGGCCGCCATGGAAATATGATTTTCCGTACGCATTGTTAACTCACCGGGGAGAGGCTTTTGCCAAATTCTATCAAAGTGTGCAACTGTGTATTAAATGACTATCAAAAGGCCAGCCATCATTTTTCATGCCGTAACCATGGTGTGGCCGAGGAATAACCCCTCTATGATCACAAAGAGGACTACTGCTATTGATGCGCTGTTAAAATGTGGTGACAGCCAGTATGACAGCGCCTCAGACAAATAGAGGTGAAGCAGTGAAGTCCTGGTGAGTATATCAGGCCCGTGTGGCACGTGCAGAGGGCTGGGTTAATACAGCCACTTGCTCTGCACGCAGATGGAGGGGAGACCTCAGAGTTATTTTCTTCCCACGCTACAGCCACATGTTTGGGGCTCCGCTGTAGTGCTCCATATGGAAGCAGGTGGGAGCGGGGCCATGAGTGGGCGAGAGGGGGTCCCCAGTGGGCGGCGGGTCATGGATCTCGGGGTTGATGAAACATCAGAATCTCCCCCAGCAGAGAAAGGAGGCTGAATGTGTTCTTCAGTGTGTAGGAAGAGGGCTGGTTAAAGTTTAACCAGCCCCATCCTGTTCCCCACAACTCTCCGTCAGCCAGCCAGAGCCGGGCCCCAGCCCCACAGCCTCCACCCCGTTAGGGACAGAAGTGATGGATAGCCCCTGTCATTGTGCCCTGTGAGGGGAGCACTGCAAAGAGGGACCCGCACTCCTTGTTAATCTGACCCTCTGAGCCAGAGTGGACAACGCAACACATTATGACAACCCCCCCTTCCAAAACGCAAAAAAGAGAACACATGGCATGAAACTCCACTCACACGCCTACATGTGAGCCGCGGCACTCTCCCCTTTTCCTTTTTACTCAGCCTGTTTTCACCCCCGGCTCCATAAACCACGACAGGAATGCCTTTAGAATCTGGTCGCGTTTGGCGAGGGAGTATAAAAAGAACAGAGAAAGTTGGGCAGGAGGAGAAAAATGAGCGGTGGAGGAGAGGGATGGCGAGCAGCTGTGTGGAGTGACAGGACGCAGTGAGGATGACTAATGGTGCTGGATGAACTCGTGATATTGACGAGTGATCAGTCATATGCTGATGCCATCTCTGCCCCGGACCCAGTGTTCCAAAGCTGCAGGGTGATGTAATGCTGCCGCTGGTCTCATTTTAAATAAAATGGTTGAGCTTATACTTCGCTTACAAAGACTAAATAAAACATTTCAACTTAAAACTGTAAGTTCTGTGGGCTATATACATGTTTGCAGTCAATTAAGCCACTCATGATCTAATGTTCGAAATTTTTTATTATGTTTTCAGGGTCTGAAGAAGCCCTCAATGCAAAAGAGATTTTTTCGTTTGTAAGTATTTTTGTTTTTAATTCATTTTCATCTTTTACAAATGAAAAAACATCAATTAAAATGGCCGGAATTCTCCATCTAAACTCAAGTATCCTCTCAAACTGATGGAAACACGGTTTTAGTTTTTAAGCAAAATTGAAAACCAGACACCTGGCACTAATATCCAATTAAAGTCTGTTCAGATGATGACAAAAGAAATACAACCACGCTAATTTGTAATGGCCCTCCCCTTGATTATTACACGTTTCCCTTGGGGTGAGATGGCAAAGTTAATTTTACCGATTTGTAAGGGGAACAGGATGTCAAGCTCTCACAAGGAGATATAATGATGCGAAGGACATGGGTCAAGTTGAACATTTGCGGGAAGAAAAAAAAATTGTGAATCTGTTTTCCTTCGTTGTGTGACAGTGGGGTCAGAGCCCCTCCCATCTGGGTCTAAACTGGAGACATGGGGTGTTGGAGGGGACGGAGAGGGGCTCCACACTGCCCGAGTTGGGGGACCTGATCACGGATGGACATGTGTGTGTACGCATGTGTGTGGGTGGAGGGGTCGACACACACACACACACACACACAAACACACGCTCCACCTCTCTCAGCTGACTCTGAGAATATGTTTGCGTGGGACAAGTCCACCAAGACCCATCCATCAACCGGGTCCAAATACGCCCTGCGCCACTGTTGACACGGGGTTAACAACTTGACACTGACAGAGGTGGGCGAGGCCCGCGGCCGAATGGAGAGTGAGACAGAGAGAGAGATGGATTGGACTGTGATCGACATTCAATTTGAATTATTGCAAACATTTCCATTTAGCAGGAAACGGAGTAGATTGTGATGTACACAAGCCGCCGGACACGTGGGAGCGATTTTCATAGAAACTGATCAAAAACGTTTGCACACAAAATTGCATCAATTTCCAGCGACTGTTCCCGATGCTGCAGAAGTGAAAACAAGTGGGGATGTATCTCCCGGTGACCTTGTCTTTACTTCAGAGTTTTGCTCCTGGACTGAATAGAACAGCTTGTCAACCTGGCCGCCAGAGATGAGTTATGTTGGAATTGTTCACGAAGACATTAAACTTCCTTCCACTCAGTAATCACCATGCATTATTACACATTAAACATGCACTAATGTACGAGTGATCAATTTTGTGGTAAGACAACAACCAGAAAGTGATTAAAAACTTTTAGGGGGCATTGATTTTAAAAACTACTTTGCGGGCTGTGTGGACGAGCCGTACATAAAGTAAGTCAGGGCCGATGAACTGGTCAGGATGCCGGGAAAGTTCCCGTCCACTGCAGGCGGAGGATGTAAAGTAAATCTGTGAGTAGCTGTGGCAGAGGCTGCAGGTGGAGGAAAACGCAAGGGAAATGTAGCGTAATCTCAGCCTCAGCCACGTTATCGGCTGGGCTTTTTAACACAGGGGCCAATTTAATTGCACTTAAAGCGGAATGGCAGAACATCAATCTTGATGAGTGGATCTGCATCACAGTTCTCCCAGGCCAATCTATCACTATCTATGCCTCTGGGTAGCCTCCCCAACACTAACACACTCATACATGCTCATACTCCCTCGCCGTCCCATCTGCACGTTCCCATCATCATCTCCCTCTCTCTCTTTTTTCCATAAAGCCATAGGTCTTTACTCCTATTGTTTGAATGATGGAGCACATTTTGAAAGAAAAGTTCATCATCAGAGCAAGACGGCTAAAATCTATACTTTTCTCATTATAAACAAATCCCATGAAAAGGCTCCTGTTAGTCCGTCTCTCAATACTTCCTGACCTGCCACTCAGTGTCAGATCAATTTATTTAGTGAAGACATTAATATTTCCAAACACATCACACGTAATTACTTTCAATAAAAGAAATGAGATGATTCCCTAAATTAACTGTAGTTTTTAGCCAATGATGCTCAAACAGGAGTAATTAGTGAATTTGTTGGGGACTATTTTCTGATCTGGATTTTGTGAGCTCAAATATTTACAGCAGCAATAGGACAGTGTTTGTTGGAAAAAATCAAAAACAACACAGCTCTCTGGCACAGAGGAATAAGCTGTATCAAGCTTTAGAAACATCACTGAATACTTTTATTGGATCGGTTTATTGTTGGTTTTGTCATTTTCATGGGATAGACAATGACACTAAGAACTAAAGGGCACTCTGTAGAGCCCATACCTCTGCCAAGGCCCAAAGGTTCCCTCATCTTCAGTCAAGCTGCACCAAATTTCACACACTCATAGATATCAGTCATCTTAATGTGTCTGTTGTAAGATATGTGAATTGTTCAGTGGGAAATTGGTGTCAATGTAAGATAAATGTTGAAGAAAGTGAAAAAAACAATCCTGGATATGTCCCTTTGTCCAGATCCTCACCAAAATGTAACGGGGTCTCTCTTGGCTGATGTTCCAACGTTTTACCAAGTTTAGTGGAAATCGGCTCTGTAGTTTTTGCACTATCCTGCTGAAAAACCAACAAACAAACAAACAAACAAACACAGTGTAAAACCTGTCAATTTAATGTACATTCTGCTTTTAGATCTGACCCGTACAGCTCTGAACAATACGAGTTACAAAGCCGCACTTCTCCACATCTACCAGAGAAGTAAACTTAAGGGAAATAGACACAGGCATTAGGGCTCAAGCCAGGAGTTCTGTGGTCAGACAACTGTAACTACCTCCTGTGCCATAAGCATCTTGAACTCTTAGTGGCTATGGAACACTTAAATACATCGAGGCCATAAAGCATAAAGAGGACTTGAAAGCGAGGGACAGAGGCTGCAGACGAGTAATGATCCCTTAATGTGGTGGCCTCTCTCTCTCTCAACCTCTCACTCTCGTTCTGTCCCCCCCCCCTCCTCCTGCCACTCCCAACTGCTACATTAGCAGGGATAATAAATGAGACTCCGGCATCACAAGCATAAACTTTTTATGACCCACCTACCCAGCCTTATCAAATGTGGATGTGATTCCCTCGCCAGGTGACAGATGGAGAGATGGATGGGCAGTCCTGTAGAAAGTGATGGACTGCAAAGAGGGGGAATGGGGGGGGGAATAAAGATGCTTTTCAGGTGGACATAAATAATTATTTAATAATATGTGCGTGAAGGAGGGATGAGTGGAAAAGTAGGTGGAGGACGTGTTAAATGAAAGGGTGAGGAATAAAAAATGAGAGTAGGATGAGGCGGATGAGGAGTGGGAGGATGGTGTCCTGCGTGTTGCTGTGGGGAGCTGCTCTGAATGGACTGGGAAGATGGAGTGGACAGGCTCTATGGGCCCAGTGAAAGGCGCCTTTCTCTTCTACATGATAACTTTGATCCCTCCTGTTTCCACACACCAGTCAGCAATATTGTTAGGCAGCAGTGGGGTAATACTTTAACCAAGTCCTGGTGTGTAGAGACGAGGGGAGGGGGAACACCCTGCCCTGCCCCCCCCCTCTACTCTTTTGACATGAGAAGATCCTAAATCTGTTGTCATTATCTCTGTCAACGATTTTACAGTTACAAAGAGAAGAGATATAAAGAACCGAATATATCCATTACAAAATGCCAAAATGAATGCATGTACAAGTATGAGGAATTTTTGTATGTGCAGTATAATAGGACATTTGTAATATGAATAATTAACATTTGACATTTTATTTGGCTACCATCACCATTCAAAAGACTGAAAAATTGTGAAAGGTCAAGTAAAAGTTTATTTATTAGAGCATATTTAAAATAACTACAGGTTAACCAAGTGCTAAACATACAAAAATAAACAATACAAAGATATATATATATATATAAAGAGAGAGAGAGAGAGAGAGAGAGAGGAGAGAGAGAGAGAGAGAATAAAGAAAAAAAGGAAAGCAAGAAAGTGCAAAAAGCAATGTGATACAACATCAATATTTGAGAATCAAAGTATTGCATGATATGAATTCCAAGTCTCAATTTCCGTCTTTAACTCTTAAATGATCATTATAATATAGTATTTGCCAAGTAAAAATGTATCAAACAAAGATTTTAAAGTTGTACCTTTAATCTTATAACAGAATCTTATAACACATTTCTACAAATCTCACAGTTTTGGATTCATGGAACTAAGTGTATTGTATACTGATTGGCAATGTGCATTTAAATCTATTTTTTTTAATAACTCCTCAAGTTAGAGTATTGTATAGTTTTCTGCTGAGATGCAGAACTCACATGTAAGTTGCTGTAACCATTGTGCCATGTTTAGCTGTATGACTGATAGCATGGATCCCTGCTAAACATGTGTGACATGTGGTTTTTGTTCTGCCTCATTAACGAACGGCCCGAGTATGAAGAGATCAGATTAAAGGTAATTAAAATGACAAAAACACACCATCATTCCTAATGCAGCTGTAATGACGGCCTTAGTGTAGCTGAATTCCAGCCCTCTCCACCTCTTCTTCTCCTCCCGGTCCCTCCCTCTGCTCATCCCTCTCTCCCCAGCTCAGCTCTGGCTACAGAATCATTAACCTGGCTCTGTGAGTAGGATGTGCTGACAGAACACTCTGCCATTGTGCTTCCTGTCATCTTCAGGAAATCAGGGCTTCCCCCTGCTGTCGAGGTAAAGCACCACCGGGTGATGAGTGATGCCAATCTCTCATATTGTTCTTCTGTTTCTGTGTCGAGCTCATTCTCTTTAATTCTCTATACTGCTTCCTCAAAAACTGATGATACAAAAACTGTGATTGAGTAAAGTATCGTTGCCAAAAGAATGCCAGATTCTGTGCAGCAACTGAACCACATATTTAACACTGGATTTTTATTTAAATTTAACTCTAAAATATATTACCCCAGAGAGTCCTTAATATATTATACAGTCCAGCATGAGAAATTAACAAAGCATCTAACATTTTAAACTAAAACTGATAATTAGTACAATTAGTGTTTAAAGCAGGACTTCTGAATTGCATGGTAATGTCAGGTGTTCCTATTATTTTGTTCCCCCCCCCCGTGTGTGCATGTGTGTGTCTGTGTGAACGCCCGGCTGCAAGTGATGGAGTGGGTATGCTCTGTCACGGGCAGCGCAGAGTTGACGCTTCCTTTACATGGCAGCTGCAAGGCTCCAGTGATGTATCAGAGTCAGCAGAAGCATTGATCAGAACTCAGGTTAATCATTGCTCCGGGAATCCAGAGGAGACAGAGGCTGCCTGGGGAGAAGTAAGCTAAGAGAGTGGGCGGCTGCACCACAGGAGGCCTGTGGCGCTACAGTAAAGGAATGCTGGCACGGAGACATAAACACTTGTCTGTTGATCTCACTGTCCGATTATCAGCTGATCATAATAATAAAAAAAAAGGTCCTGAGCTGGTTTGCAGACCTGGCTCTCTGTGTGTGA
This sequence comes from Pseudopleuronectes americanus, assembly GCA_038501795.1. Classification (NCBI taxonomy): domain Eukaryota; kingdom Metazoa; phylum Chordata; class Actinopteri; order Pleuronectiformes; family Pleuronectidae; genus Pseudopleuronectes; species Pseudopleuronectes americanus. The sequence continues at coordinate 16,518,081 of CM076725.1, forward strand.
GTGTGCATGAGGGCTGGAGCTGCAGGGATCGGCAACTCTACCCCTTTAAATGGACGGACTTCCGAAAAGCGGGCAACGTGATGCCGGATCTGTGCTGCGTCTACTCAGCAGTACCCATTCACTCCCCTGAGCTGGGGAGTTAATAATTCAAAAGAGAGAGGGGGAGAGAGACCATAGGCCTGAGTGACAACAGGGAGAGAGTGAGAGAGACAGAGACCAGTGAAAGTGTGGAAAAAGAGACCACAGTGGGAAGCAGGGAGACAGCCCAGGGAAATAAATAAATATTCCAAGTACATAACTTTAGAAACTGAAAACATTCAAACTGACCAACAGACAGACACTGGCATAGGCCTTTCCCTCTCTTCAGCTTCCCCCCCCCCTCCGCTCCATCCCCTTCTCCTCTCACTACCCGTCCCTCTGGGATGACTCTTCCCTGTGACCTGCACCGTCACCACCATCACCGTTGCCAACATCAAAGTCCAGGATGCTCTCCCCAAGAAACGCACACGAGGAAACGAAGGAAGCACGCGCGAAAAACCCACAAATAAGTAGCAGCACAAACACACTCGCACATTGCACAGATACTTGAAGGAATGCCAACAATGCCAGTAGGAAGGATGAGGGGCAGTGGGAATACAAAGAGGTCCAGCTCCTCTGAGGCGAGGGGAAAACAGGGTAATAAAACCGTCACGCCGAGCCAAGAATCTGCTGATGGCACTGAACATATACGCAAGTTCAGAGAGACAAAGGGGAATCTGTCAGGCAGATAAAGCCATCACTTCTCCTTTTTCATCCCTGGTTTTGTCCAGAGGCGTCCCCCTTTCACCTCCCCTCTTCCCCGCCAACACTTGTCAGGCAAGAGAGTCATTAATGTTTAGCTGGGCAGTGATGGCAGCGCTGACAGCACTCATCTGTCTCAGAAGACAAGATGAGAGCAGGACAGCCCATCACTTAGAGGGAGACATGAGGGGGAAGAAGGGGAATTTGAGGCCGTGGCTGGACAGAAGGGAAAGGTATTAGGTTTAATTTTGGGGTTGAACATTTTAAAGTTTACGTCACCAAGGTGCAGGGTATAAAATGATGCCATTGTCATCTTTACTTCCTTTTCTGTCTTTCCATCCATCCACCTACACAGCCCCCGCCTCCCCACCCACCCACTCCCCCTCCACATGCTTGTCAGCAGTTTGATTCAGTACCTGCAGGTTAGTTACTCATTGAGCTGAGAAGGGACCAGAGCCAGTGGAGGTGTATGGACGGCTGTCTACGGGCAATCACTTCTTGTTTGGGGGAGCGGCTGGCGTTTTGACTGACAGATCTGCCTGTGTCATCCATTCCCGTCCTATAAAGACACAGGACACAAAGCACAGGAAGTGGAGGGAGGTAAATGGCCGTGAATATGAATGGTACACTACAGGGGCGGTTAATAATTGGGAAGTGTTGGACTATTAATCTGGGAGACAAGGCAACGTTGGGTTTGGGGTGTTTTTTTTTGCGCCGTCATGACTCTGACACTACAGCCTCTACTCCCGGACACAAAGTTGATCTCATGATGACGCTATTCAAAGTCCTATCACAACTAGAAGTGCAGTAAGAGAGTGCATACCTCCACCAAGACTTTAACGCCCTATTTTAAGTCTCAACAATTTGTTGGTCCGGATTCCACTCCAAAATTAGATAGGTTCTTTCTTGGGTTATGCTCCGACCCTCATGGAAATCGGGTTCAATGGTCTTTGCGTAACTTTTCACCAAGTGGCACTTAAAACACAACCTCCTTTGGGGAGGTAATAACAACTTACAGTACTTAAATAATGTCCATTATACTATTATACTCTATATGCTGTAATACTTCTGTTATACTTTCTAAAGCTCTGATCAAACACCACATATCATAACAAACTTTATCAGATTGCTAATCAATTCCGTTTTAATATGTTTGTGCTGCATTTTTTCATGTGAACCAACAATTCAACAGGATTTAATTCTTACGTTTTTATGGCCAATTAATGACTTAGCGGTATGATCACTATTTTGTGCAGGAACTAAAGATCTGCACCAATAGTAGCAGCACGTGAGTGTTTCCCTCCATCTCAGAGGTTAATAGAGAAGGTGCTTTGACTGCCGTGACAAGTTAAGTAGAGGGAGCGGGACCATTGTCTTCCAAATCAGCTGTCAGTGTGTTTCTGCTGTCAGCAGTTTGACTCAGTACCTGTCTGGTTAATCATCAACCTGCTCTGAGCCGCGAGCTGCTGGAGGTGTACGGGCCACCACCGCCGTGCCCCTCCCCTCCACCCCTTATCATTGCCACAACAGGACAACATGTGATTGACAGATTAGCAAGCACTGGCGCTTTTTCAAAAGAAAGACGGCGTGGAGAGTCGTGATTGGAATTGAAGGAGGCTGAAAAGGGAAGCGTGAGGTAGAGGAGGCGTGTGTTTGCGTGGGAAGGCTGGGGGGGGAGGAATGAAGGTCAACAGGTCTTGTCTAATGCTGAGGAATATAAAGATGTGAGGGTATTTGTGTGAAGTGAAAGTTTGTGGCAGTGGAAGTTGAACAGACAGGACGAGAACATTCACAGGACTCTGCTGGAACCCGATGTACACATAATTATCTCAAACTAATCAAAGCTGAAAATGTATGACTCTGTCCTCAACTGTTTCCATAACTGTGCAGCTGTGAAACAACATTCTAATAGTGTCTTAACAGTGTGTTCCCTCTCAGGCCCTGAAGGACGAGGATGACGACTCAGGGATTTGCAAGAACAGAGGCTTCCTTTGAAAGTGAAATTGCCTCCCCTATTGGACAATAACGCTAATACAACCAACATTTTACCCCATGATAGGTTAAGCCCACTGTGGTCCTCTCCCCCCTCCTCTGATTCCCTCATGCACCCCCTGCGAGGTTTGATTTCAAATGGAAAAATTAATGGGAGAATAATAGCCTTGGGCCTCGCTCTCTTCCACACACACACATCTTAGTTGGTCTACAGGGGGACACACACGCAGAGAGAGAGAGAGGGTGGGGGATAATATTTAGATCCATTCGCCTCACTTGGCCCAGCTATTCCACTGTGACACAAGCGCACACACACCCACATACACCAGGGACTTTTCGCTTACACCTTAGAGGGCTTAACTTTCAAATATTAGTACAGTGCAGATTTCAAATAGATAAATAAATAAATGCAATGATTAGCAATTCTCCTGACAGTTATCAATGCGTTTCATATTCATTTTCACTTCCAGGAGAACATTTCTGCAGAAACAGGGATTTTGAGAACTTTCCAAGCTTTCAGAAAGGCCACGGAAAACTGGTGCAGAGAGTTTCACCTCCATGTTATCTGCAGCCGCTAAAGTAAAGCTTCTGGATCATTTGGTTGAATTTCAACAAAACAGATCTAATAATGATTCTTCTCCCCCAACTCATTGCAATTTATTAATTGTAAAGTACACAGAGTATAGTGTTAAAGACGAGTGTAAATGTAAACTGTGTTATCCTTGTAGTTCTGAGTACCTCTGGCATAATACTGGGATATTTGAGAGGGCAGACACACACACAATGTGCAAGTCTCACTTCAGCTGATACAGGGCCATGTTGGTTGCAGGCATTATAAAATCAAAGTTAAGACTCGTCGCTCTTAGGCTATAGCAACACAAGAAGTGTGTGTGTGTGTGTGTGTGTGTGGGTTGGGCGGGGGGGTTTGGTTGTTAGGAGTTTAAAAGCGGAAGAAGAGTTGGTGTAGAACCAGGATTGATGTCAGGGAAGCCCACTGGCGCTTTCTGTTCAAACATTAGAGAGGACTGGCCTGCCGAGCTGCAGCGGCGCCCGGGCGGCAGGATTCCCGCTCTTCCTGTTTCTCCTTACTTTGAGGAATTTTGTACCGTGAGCAAACTCCCAGTGCTCTTCTCACACGCCCCACACCTCAGCACAGATACCTGCCTCAGCAAAAACTAGAGGGATCGACCGAAAAGAGAGAGAGAACTTTCCAGGCATTTCAGGAGTTCCCGTCCTTTGTCACCCTTTCCATGTATCACACAAAACTACTATTTCACACTGGTGTTAGATATCCTTGCACTGAACGCACCGGGTGATGGATATTCCAAAAGGTTATTCTTAGGTGACTCATTTCAGAATGTTCTCTGTGATACGTGTGATACCAGGAGGAAGAACATCTCTCTGGACCTGGTTCAAACGGAAAGGTCCGAGGACTGCTGCCAAAAAACCAGCAGACAGACAGAGAGGAGCTGTCTGAGTGCACAGGGCCGCTGGGGCCTCCAGGATTGTGCAATTTCAACAACACAAGAAAAATATTGATTGAGCTTATGATAGTTTCATGTGTTCAAATGTCTTGCCATTAATCAGTTGAGACGGCAGGAGGCCCGAACTCACAGGTTCAGGGATGCATGGGTTTCACACTCGGTGCCTTGAATCGGGTGGAAGGAGGAGGTTTAAACACATAAGAAAACAAAAGGCTGGTGAAAGGGTGTCTAAGGTGGAGTGATGCTGTGACACACTTCTAAAACCAGCCAGCGTCCCCACGCCTCTCACTCTGCGCCTTTGGGTACATGTAGCATTAATTGCTGCCTCCACAGAGCCTGCAGACTGCGCACACCATCTATTGCTCGCATCAAAGAAACCACATGCTGAACTTTATGAAATTTTTATTCAATGTGTTCACTTGTCTTCCCCTTTTCCCTCTTTCTTCCTATTCCTATTCCCCACCTTGGCCCCCCCTCTCCCCTCCTTTTTTTTCCTTCTTCTTTTTTAGCTCCGCCACCAAACAGACTTCTCTCTCTCTCTGCCATATTTTTCAGCTCGACTTCCTTCCTGCCCAGAAGCACTCAAGTATCTCGTTAGTTCTCTCACAGCTAACATCTCTCCTCTCTCTGCCAGGAGCAAAAACCTGATTGGGGCGGGGGGATAACATCAAGAAGTTTGGTGGGTGAGATTCTCCGTAGAGCTAAAGGTGAGAGACTGTAATATCATTTAACTACAGTAATTACAGAAACAAGAGGCGCACAAAGGAAACGAATGGAGATGAGAGGGTTTTCTCTCCCCGTGGACAATGTACTCCGAAGGGCCTGAGTTTCATCATTAACTGTGCACGGATTCGAGTACGTGCAAAAAAAAACCACATTGCAATGATCATTGTAGGTGTGACAAGAGCGCCTTCCTGATTTCTAATGCATCGACAATAGTTTGTGTATTGCTTGTGTTATTTAATAGATTACACAATTTGTTGTTTTCACCAACACACACCTTTTTCCTTTTCACCCGTTTATGACAGTGGAGCAAATCAAGAGATTCAACTGATGACATTACGTTCCCTTTAAACGCCCTCTCTCTCTCTCACACACACAGACACATACATACATACACACACACACACATTGGTCATCCATCAAAGCAGCGAGTGTTGTTTCTTCCCCCCCACAAGTCTCATACACACAGGTATAAATCACTGTGCCTGATTTCTGGGGCCAGGGTTTAAATAATTAAAGAGGTTTAATTTATCAGGATTTAGCACCCCCTGACAGTAGGGCTGACAAAAGAGAAGGAGAGATATATTAAAGAAAGAAAAAAAAAGGTCATCATACATGAGAAACACATACAGAAATTATTACACATTTTACTGGAGAGAATAACGGACATTGAGGCCTAAGTGGCACCAAAGACTAAAGTGAGAAGGCATTAAGTTTCTGCTCTAGAGCTACTTGATCTGGGTGAATGCAGTTTTTATTTACCTGTTGGTCGAAGACAAATGCAATGCATCCGTGTGTGAAGACTTGTGCTACCGTATATGGTCAATTACAAGTTATTGGAAAACAACACTGATGTAAAACAAGATACATTTTTCTCATTTTAAAAATTAAAATACACGCATCTAGCTCAAATAAAAAGCAAAGTCAGACAAATTTCTTGCTACATCACATGCCTACAGTATTTGGAAGGACACAAATAATAAACTGTCAATTCTTATTTTCCTTCACAACCGTTGGCAGTGATGTTAAGAAGTATGATTGTTTCTTTCTTTTTTTTTAAAGAAGGATTCCGAGACATTCGAAATGAAAATAAAAAACACACAACAGTAGGTACAGTCAAAATCATCACATCATCAACTGATTAAAGAGTGAAGTAATGGTTATTCTGCTAAAACTAGAACATGTATCTCCACCAAATCCTCAGTTTCAAAAGACCAGTGACCGTTTTGAATAATGCATTTAAAAGAAAAAATTGAAAAAAAAACAACTCATTTGAGCACATTGTTTTTAGAATGAAATCTGTGTTGAGTTGTGTCTTGCAAATCGAGCCGGGAGGCTGGTGAGAGTCAGCGCTGTCATCCACCGACCTGCCAGAGAATCGTGGGACTCTACTGCCCTCCTATGGCCACACGCGTGCAGAGGAACTCTCACCAAATAAAGCAGAGAGAATCACAGGCGCTGACCGTACGAGACACGGAAAGTTCTACTTGTATCGGTTGGCTCACTGGATGAAGAATTAGCCCTATGCGTTTTGGAAGTCAGAAACAAGATCTACCAGCAGGCACAAAGACATGTGGGAGAAACATTACAATAAAGCAAACAGCCATGTCAGGCTTTGTTCGACCCTTGTATTATTTATTCATTCCAGTAGATCTCTGAAAACAGAGAGAACACATACTCTCTCACACACAAGTCACCCAGACACAACATAAAAAAAACACAGAGCTTCCATCTGCTAATAAACCAAAAAATAAAAAAAACCCTCTTCTCTTTTGAGAGTTAACATGCATCGTCACTCTTGAGTATTTTATTATATATTACCGTTAACATCACTTGACCGATGACTTCACTGAGTGAAGCTCGTTGTTTGCTGGCAATAGTTAGCCACGTAGTGGTCAAACCCTTTCATAACATCAAGTATTGATTTTAATCACAACTTTGGAAGTTTTTGGCTATATGACACCAACATGTCATCGATGAACAGCTTCAATAAACATAGTTTAATAGATATTCAACAAACTATCAAATCTACAGACTCAACTCATGGGGGAAGATAAAATATTATCACACCAGAAACACTGTATCCTAAATCAAACAGTACAATATGCTTCTTTAACCATATTGCTTGATTTATTATCTGTATAATAAACCTAATAGATTTAGTTACAATACCAATTCCCTGTGAAACTGATTACCCATAGTAATACAGTACCAACAACCTTATGATCGACGAATGATGATTTAAGTGTGTTGCTTGGTCTTCTCAAGACTTCACAATCTACCCTTCACGTCACTGGATCCCTGCTCTGATGGGTTGGTCCTCACGCTCTAGTTGTCCAAGAGGGAGCGCTGTAGAGCCTCCTGGATCATTGTGTGCTCATCTGTAGAGTAGTCCTGCAAATAAAGGATTTAAAATGAAAAAAAAACTTTTAATTGACAAATGACATAGAAACAGAAACTCAGTATAGTGTTTAGGGGCTTAACCTACAACAAAGGTATCATAGGAGAAGGTGTGTCTGATTTTCAGGTGCTGGAAAAAGTCAGCACTCCTGTAGTTTGGGTCCCCCCAGGGCATTGAGGCACAGATGGGGCAAACCTGAACACAGACAAAGTGAGAGTGACATCAACATAAACATTTCTAGTTGGAAACTGAGAACAACTGGTGGTATCACAATGCAATGTTGACTTCTTACTACTTGGCGTGTATCTCGAGAATGCTGGGAAGTGCAGTGTTCGACCAGGCCGTCCTGATCGAGGTTCTGGCAGTTGCAGTACGGGCATGTGAAGGTGTAGCGATTTGGCACTGGACTAGAAAGACATTTAGATGGAAAGAGAAAGTATTAATGATAATACAAATCTAAGATTTATGCAATTATAAGAAAGGCTAAAGTAGGGCTGGGCGATATTGCAAAATTATTATATCACATATTGTTCAGGGCAACATACAGCCCCACAAGGTAACAAATAACAGACCAGTAAGGCCAAGCAGATTTTAGTTAAGTAGCTTTCAATGACTTTTGTAAAACAGCTTTTTTAAGACAGGCTCTTCACATTCTGTGTTTTTGAGGTAGCAGTATAGAGAGTTTGAACCTACTATATTCTGTTGGCTTACAGTGATTGTCTGACAGAGGCCTGATTATATAAGATATGATGGGAATGGACTTCCACCTTTATTTTATTATGTTTTTCTATCTCTGATATTATGAATGGGGAAGTGACGTCCCTTGGTCAGGGGGCAGATCCTGATGAAAGCACAACAAAAGATTATTTCCAGAACTGGAACTTTTACCTAAAACTATTACCTAGGAGAAATTTTTTTAATTACTGCGAAACCAGGAGACCAAACTTCTGTTTTGATACTTTTACATTATGGAACAAAGTTAAACAGACAGTATGAGTTATTGAACTGGGGACATTAGAAGAACTTTGGGTTTTGGGGGACTAATTGTTTGTATTTGTTTTGTTGGGTTGTGTCGTGTTGCCTGCTGACTTTGGTTGCATTTGTCGTCCAGGTTATTCCTCTTCAATACAAGCTGATTTTTGCAAGATATCAGTTTTCATATTTTAATGGGATAAAGAGCAGGATTTCTGGTCTAATTTGGTATTTTTTAATATTTGTTAGCAGGTAAATTTGCAACATGTACACAGCTTGTCAGATACGTGATATAGTGTGTGTGGTCTATATATAAGGTGAAAGAATTCATATATGGGCATATATTTGCATATTTATATAGACCAGAAACCTCACGATGCAGCTCCACTGCAGGGCTAGCAGGCGCACAGACATTGTAGCCCAGACACAAGTGTAATAAGTTACCATATTATCACCAGGGTGGAGTGGAATGTTAATTCGGGTGTGTGTCTTTCAATCAGAGAAAAAATAATTCCTTTGGGTGTGTGACGGGTGGATGAGTCAAGCATACGTGTGGTTTAAGATGAGGTCAGAGCTGATCTAACAATCTCTCTCTAACAGCAGAGCGTTCAGACATTTTAATCGTTCACAATCTAATGTCATCGAATTCTGATCCATAGGCTAAATGCTAATTTACAGCCAAGCGGTGTCATTTTCTGAATGAATCCAACTAACCGGGTGAAACGAATACAAAAGGTCACAAGGGTGGTGAGCAAAACATTTTACAGATTCTAAACTAGGCCAGTAAGACTTATATTGTATCATATCAGGGATTTTGTGAAATGAATAAAATGTAGAATTTGGTCAGCTGCGTGACTACACAGTTTTCTGAATGTCTAAATCCTGTGTAAAATCTACAGTATTCCCAATACACAGTGTATATAGTGGCCTCGGAACCACCTCTACTTTGTGCCTCCCAAAAACATCCCACAATGCATTGCTTCATCTTCGAAACATATGTTCACAGGGAGGCTGACATCACTTGATGTAGAAGTGATGTTTCAGAGATCAGTGAGACATGAAACACAGGAGATGAAACAGGAGTCCAGTCTGAGCAAGAGATGTAAGAGTTCAAAAGGCTCACCAGATGCAAAAAGAGTTGTATAATATATTTTCATGTATCAGCGGGTTGCTCCCACGTTCGGAAAAAAGCAAAAATACCCTCTGATTTGTAAAGCAGTCGTTATAAATACTTTAGTCTGTCTGTGCAGTTACAAAGTGAAAGTGGAGGATTTGTTAGAGAGAGAGCGAGTTAAAGGATTGTCAGTGTTTCCTGGTAATTACAGAGACGCCCACCGTAGTCTAATTTGTTCCGAAAAGCTTTTACACTTCTCATAATAATATAAAAGATCTGTAACCTAGACTTTTGTACGATTGTCTCACTGTAGAGCGGCATGCAGCGCTGCTAGAGGGATTCTGCAGACATCTCTGCAGATACTGAGTCAGCATATCAAGTGTAGATCAGTATCGTTGTTGTCATGATGGCGTAGTGTGTAGTGTCGAGTGTGAGAGTTGTGTTTTCTCTAGCACCTGATGATGGCAGGCTGGCTCTGGGCAGTGGTCCTCACGCCCCTCCTCAATGTAATCCTGGTATTTTGAACAGGCAGATGTGTGGCTTCTCATCTGAGAGAGGCCAATCTGAGGAGTGAGAGAACACATATCAGTAACTACCACTGCATGACCAACATCATGCAACATGTTGTCTCAAGTGTGTGTGCCTTGAACTGAATATAAAGTCCAGGATCAATATCATGTTATGATGTCAATGGCTGCCGTGTGCATGGAGATGCCGCATAAGCGGAGCGTGTGCAATGCGTAACGTCTTGCTTTTTCATTTCGCCATCCAAATGAAAGGGGGTAGAGCGGTCGTCCTCTAACCAGAAGGCGACTCCATCCCAGTCGTCCCCATCTCCATGCCGAAGTTTCCTTGCGCCAGATACTGAACCCCAAATTGCCCCTCATAGAAAGAAAATGCTGCCCATAGATGCACTGTATGAATGTGTGAGTGAGTGGCAAAAAAAAACAACTGTACTGTAAAGTGCTTTGAGGTCATCGAGACTAAAATGAGCTCTATATAAATAAAGACCGTTTACAATTTATCAGGTTAGAGGTTGAATGTTTATCTGTTGAATGCCAAAAACAAAAATATTTGCAACACTTCCTGCCCCATGTTTCAAAGTAAAAGCACTCTCCCATTTCTGTATCCATTTACTTGTTTGAACAAGGTTTGAATTGTTCTTGCAGGACCGGACGATGCACGGCTTCATACCTTGAGACAGCTTTTGCAAAGGTCATACCTGAGCTCCGCATCCCTTGCAAGCTGCCACAGACGATTGGATGAGGGCCTCTAGGTCAGCAGCCTTAGTCCATTGGCCCAGTGTGGCCCTACATACAGCACAAACGGGCTTCTGTGGTCTCAAGCACTCCTGCAGACAACTCTGGCAAAACCTGATAAGAGGATGAGAGAAATGGCGCGGTCAGTAATAAAGCGACTGTGTTTGCATCATTTGCACCAGTGTTGGAGCTCTTTACTGGTTTCATTCTCAGGATATGATGTTAACATGGAACCTGAGAAAGCAGGTTCTCCAGGTTTGTGATCATCCGTGGGCGGTTGTGTTTTGTTTTCTCACAATCTCCCAAACAATAATGTTCAGAAACCGGGATCGGATGTTTAAAGGCTAAGCTGTGCTGGTTTGTGGGAAGAGGCCTATCCCAAGTTTCTGAACCCTCAATGCGATGTTACTATGAGCAACACGGACAGTGTGATACTCATCATGGGAACCTGGACACCTGATCATGTGTGATCGGCTTTAACTTGACCTGCGGTGACCGTTCTTGTGCTGCCGCGAACAAAACACTGTCTGACATGGGGGAACTGGACACTACCATTAGCTGGATGATCCCAGTACAGCTCAAGACCCAGAGCTTCCTGTAAGTCAGATGGGAAGTCCCCACCTCAAGAGGGCGCAGGGACTTGTAGTCCTCTCGAACGACTCGACGAGTTCCAGCAGAGGAGATCTGAACTACAACTCCCAGGTGAGGCCTCCTCGTCGGTGTAAACAAAACTGAAACTGATCGAGCGAGCTGCCAATGGTTTTATCCAACATTAAAACGAGTAGGAGACAATCGGAGGGTTGTGATAGAGGCCGACAGACGCGGGGAGGGTGTGTTGCGAGTGTGTCTGCACGACATGTTGGTAAACAAGCTTTGTGTCGCTTTATTCTCTGCTCGTACGACTGCATCGCTGCTGGTTCGGAGGGGGGGGGGTTGCCAATCGGAGATAAAGGCAGAGATACTCACGTATGTCCGCATTGTGTTTTGACGGGACTGTCGAAGATCTCCAGGCAGACCGGACACACGAACTCTGACACGTCGCCGCCGCCGCCGTCCGACACGTTCTTCTTGTGCTGAGCTGCGCTGAAGCCTCCGAGCATCGCCATTTCTTTTCTTCACTGGATCAGTCGCCCACCGCTCGTCCCCGTGACGTCACCGGCGGTTGGCTCTGTTGTTTTAAAGCGCGAGGGCGGGGTACGGAGAGCGCAGCGGCTCAAACGCAAGTGTATTCTTTTTTTTTCAACGCGCAAACTAACAACACATTGACTAGCCAATCGTCAGAATCCGCTTTATTTGCAGCGTATGTGTACACATACTAGGAATTTGACGCGGGTGTAGTTGGGCTCAGTGTACCTACACAAATACAAATACAATTAACTACCAGAAAATAAACGTGATCACCATGGGCAATAGAAATAAACTGTACAAGACAGTAGAGCAACGAGAAACAAAATGTGCAAGAGTGGACAAGATACATCAAACTCCTATTTACAACCTGAGGACAATAGTGCAGTGTGCAGAGAAACTCAAACAAATATGGGTCGATAACATACAGGTTATTTATATGGGGCAGGTGTTAAAACGTTGTTTACGTGGCGACTTTTCAATGCCTCAACAACACGTGGATCACATGTCATCTCCCTGTTTTCTCAACGTGTCCACAACGTGTTAATGACATGTGATCTCAGACTTCACTTTCATGTGTATTTTAGCCTTTTGGTCAGTTCCAATTTAAACGGGTGACTGCCTCAAGCGATATTAAATTCAGCTGCTTAGAAGAAAATGTAAGTCACATGTAACAGAGACGAATACTCTTCCCTCAGAGTTATTGTCAAAGCCGTTTTAACTAAATATCATATAACCTGATAAACGATGTAGAAAGATACAGTGATAAGTGGGTTATGTTTCTGCTGTTTCACTCATTACTTTGACTCATTGTCTGTGGTCTGCATGTGGTAACAAGGCTTTGAGGTAGGCAGATATAACAGATTAGGGTCAGGTTGGGGCCAGGTTATGCATCATTGGACAAAACCTGTTCAGGGTAGAGATAAGGTTAGATTGAGGTGAAGATAAAGGCCAACACAACAATGAAACAGACTCCACTGCCTGCACAATTCTGACCTAGGAGCTAAATGCTTTTACCTTTTGCTTCTGCTTTTGAATTAACAAGCCAATGCTTTACATTATTATTATTAGTAGTAGTATATATTATTAACAGTTAATTGTTAACTTAAGATAACTGCCCACTGCCCATAACTTGTTTTGAGTTGAACCATAGCAGTGAAGTGAAGAAAATAATAGTTCTCTTAAAAGTACTCCCTTCATGGCCATGATTATTGTTGGAGTGCTGTGCAGAGATTCTAAATATTTTATATGTATAGACTCTTACCCATCATGCAGCACTATTGGGGAGGCATCTGGTCCGTGCCATATACATTCTGAAGCATGACAACGCTGTCATGCAGAACTATCTTCATGCATAAGAACAAGGAGTTGTGTAACCTGAAAGAATCCCCATCTCAGCATCACAGAGTCAGTCTGGGATTTTATGAAGACACAGAAGACACTGAGAGAACCTGAACCCACATTAGAACTATGGTTAGATCTTCAAGATGATTTGTGCCAGACCATAAAAGAAATTTCATAGATGAAGCCAATGGCTCTGGATCAAGATTAAGATGCGTTTAATACTCCCACACACGCGAAGGCACACTCATGCAGGTAGGGAAATTTAATCTCTGCTTTTGACCCATCTGTGTGCAGGACACAGAGCAGTGAGCGACCATGTACAGCGCTCGGGGAGCAGATGTTGGGATCAATCCAGGTTCGTCTTTTGTTGTCTTTCCGTGGAATCGAACCAGAAACGAACCAGAGACCGTCTCTGCCGATAGTCCAAGTTTCTGCCACTAGACCACCGCCTCTCCTCAATGTTGGGGACATGCACCCAAGTCGGATCAACCTGTGGTGGACCTGCTTTAGAAGAGGGTATCTTGTGATTAAAGGCCAAAACACCTGATGATAATAAGGTACACCACTGAAGACATCCACAGGTGGCCACTAACTACTTGTAGTTGGTGAATTAATTGTTGCAGAAGACCTTCAAACGTGCAAGGGATATTCAACATATTGTCCTATATTCTAAAATAAAACAGCCTACCAGGCATGTTAAAAACAAGTAGAAATAGTGCTGTTTCAAAGGCAAAGCTTTTCCAGACCTAATATTGATTTTAAGTATTTCTTTTATGTACTTTGTATGACGTTAACTGTAAAATAAAATCTATTCATTTTGCTTCAAAAACTTTTGCACAGCACTAAAGTTAGATATTGTCTATGTGCACTTTATTTTTTTACAGCAGAATCTATTAAATCATCAACAGAGAAACCTCGCACTTGAACACTGTGCTCGTGATGCTGCGGCTCGTGGGCTCCGCATCCTCTCCTCCTCAGCACGTGGGCCCCTGATGCTGCTGAACTGTCACAACTCTGCGCATGCGCGGTGCGACGAGGGGCATTTCCAACAGCAGGAGGAGGCGTAGTTAGCCGCGGCTAGCAGGTGCTAAAGGTAAGAGGTTCGGGGGTTGGGGCTGTTACAACGGACAAAACGGCGAGATCTCTCCGTCGAGGCAGCGTTAGACCCGGGGCCCCAGTCACGGCGAATGTCTGGACGGTTGCCTGTAAGAACCGTCGCATATTCCCATCTAGCTACACGCCGCCCATGCTAGCTACAGCGATTGTTAGCTAGACAGCTGCGCAGAAATGGGCGTTCACTGCTCGGCTTGTGCTCAGCTGGGGGCCCGCGCCAGCCACAGCACCAGGGTATGTCGGCGCTGACAGTCCTTAAGGATGAACAGTCTCTCCCTCTCTGCTAGTGTTGGCGTGGATAGCGGTGTAGTGACTCCGTGTAATGCGCAGTAGTAAGACATGCTGTTGTTAGCTCAGACATGCTAACTCGCTAAACGGACCCTCGCTAGGGTTGGTAACTGGAATAGCCGGTCAGCTCGCTGGGAAAACGGGAAGCACGACCCTCCCTCCGCTGTGGTTCAAGGCTCCTATCAGATTTTAGGCTCATACACACACATACACGCACCCACACGTCTCGTATTGCGATGTAAGTTTAAGCTAACCGATGCTAAGTGCAGGGTGCCATGGGTTACACGACTGCATCGTAGCTCACACAGTCACTGGCGCAAACCGGAGCGCAAGACCAGTCCGTAAGCCTCCATCCTGGTTATGAGCCATGTTATTCAGATGGTGTGTCGAGGCTGCGTGTATCATGATAATAATCTAATTTCAACCAAGTGGCTGTTAAATAAGCCACACGATGCACCCCCACATCATCCCACACACACACAAACACACACACATATCACATGCACTGCTTCTCAAATAGTGGTGCCCTTACACACACCCTCTCTTATCTGAACCTTTAGATTTTTTTATTCCCTTTTAAATGATGATTGTTACGACTGTATTTCTTGTGGATTGGATAAGCACTGCCTGAATGAAATGTTGCCCAATTTCCCTCCTGCCCTATTTTCTTACTGCTCTCTTGTTTCATTTCAGTTTGACGGCTCAGAAAAAAAATATTCCTCCACCACGTATGTGTCTTCATGATGAGCGACCTTCAACTCGGCACACGCTCAAACCAAGGAACGGAATAAGTTCAACTGCAGACACAGACAATCGGCCTGTTTGACTGGAGAGGAGTCAGACTATGAGCCGGTACCAGAGATGCCCGTAAGAAGGCATCCCTACAGGCTGCAGCCTAGCTACGCCAACTGAACCCTGTTTAGAGGATGTGCTGCTGATCGGAAGTGTCGTTCCTCTTCCACCTCTTCAAAACGTTATTAACGTTGAGTGTGAGCCCGTGTGTGGGATGAATAATGGTGGCAAAAAATGGTGCCTGAGCGCCGCGTCCTGGTGCAGTGTGTGCCAAAAGAAGTGAGGTTATCTCAGAAAAGTACAACAGCTGACTGATAGTCTGCTGGCGATAATGGATGCCAAGTTAAAAGAGGACCTGTTTCGGAGGTATGTGACGGCACTGGAGCGGCGCCTGGAGGAGGGAGGGGAATACAGAGGGATTGGAGCTGCACCAGAGGGGCACAAAAGCAAACACAAGGACAGTGAGGCCCTGCTGTCCACAGCCACAGCTCTGCTGGGGGCCTACCAGCCAGATCCGCCTCAACGTTTCCGCATGGTGCGTTTCTATGAGGTGGTGGAGAACTCGCTCCGCTGCCAGAGAGGGGGGAACATCAGGAGCCTGGAGAGAGCCTTCCACACCCTGGAAACCATCTGTACCAACCTCTTGCTCTTCCCCTGGAAGAAGGAGTTCAGATGTATTAAGGTGAGTTCAGTAGAGTCAAAGTGTTGTCAGTTTGTTCTTATTTACAATTGTGATTAAAGCTGATTCAAACCAATATTTGACAATTTAATCATCATCAGCTTTCAATATTGTTTTCCCCAGGAGTGTGTATCAATCATAATTTGATAAATAACCCAACCTCTGTATGTATAATTTCAAAATGATGAAATGAAGACCTGACATATAAATAAGATGATTTTATATTGTTTGAAATATTACATTAGCTTATCTAAAAAAATCTAGTATTTAATAAATGGCTAAATACATATAATGCATCATGACTTGAGGCTCACCAAGACAAGCACCTGACATATTAACAACATTTAAATCCTAGAGTATAATTGACAACTGCATATCCCTCAATAACTCTTGTTCAGTTTTGGAAGTATTTATGTTCTAAGAACACCATACAGTGTGTTAAATGTAAAACCCAACAAAAGGCAACACCTTTATTCGAGTAAATATTTTTTAATGCTGTTTATACTTTGACATCTCTGTTTTTAAAGACAAAGAAATCAAACCCTTTACTTTTTATTATGTTATCAGAGGAACAACATGTGAGGTCTTTCTTTAGGCTCAGTGATAGATGTATCATGTCAAGCTGTTTTAATTGACTGACAGTAATGCTGATGAACTCATTTTTCTTTTAGACCTTCACTGGCCCGTACGTGTACCATCTGCAGTCAGCCATTTCGGAAGCTGAGCTGCGATCTGTAATGCGCACCATTGGCTACGCGTGTGACCATGATTCGCAGTTCCATTTGCAGGAGCACCCAGGAGGAGCAAATCATCTGCGCCAGTTGGCGTTTGAGCTTTTCCTGGCCCAGGCAGAGTGTCGTCTTCTGGGAGAGGTAGTGGCCCTGGCCCGCGGTTCGGCCTCAGAGCTGGAGGCCCTGGAACTCCGCAGGGGTTGCAGAGATGACGCAGCTGGCTGTGCCGAGGCGCTCCGCAGACGTGACAGCCTTGGGGCAGATATGGCTCGTCTGTCTGTGCGGCCGCTGGATATAGAGAGGCCTCATGCCCACCACCTGAGGCGAGGGAGCCGACCATCTAAGTCTGTGGATGTTACGGATGGGGCTGGTCACTGGCATCCAGCACTTAGCAAGCCTGTCTTAAAGGCCTCATTGAGTCTGAGAAAGGAGACCCTCTTTGTGGATGCAGAGGAAGATATGAAGGATGAGATCATCAGGCCCAACACCTCAACATCCCTCTTCTCTGTGGTAGCCCCACCTTCCTATAGCCCTGTTGCAGATTTCTTCCCAATTCAGTCGCCTCCCCCGGCTGACGTTTACACATCCTACCACCTGTCCTCTTTGGATGAGATTGACTTGTACACTGAGAGAGGCGGTGCTGGGACAGGAGGAAGGCAGACCCCCTCTCGACCTCCGTCCAGAGAGCCTCGAGATGCAAGGGACGGGTGGCTTCTCAAAGCTCATGGTAGTGTGAAGTGTCAGGGTTGTGGGCTGGGCTGCTCAACTATGGCTTCCTGCCAGAGGTGTGACATGATCCTCTGTCCTGCGTGTCATGATGTGGACCCCTCCCCTTGCTGTGGCCTCCAGGACTACCACCCCAAATCCCCACGACCCCTTGATGGATACATCCCTGTCAAGGAGAAGCTCTCCGTCTACTCGAATACCCACTCCCACTCCCACCTCCACCCGCACCCCCTCACACTGACTCACTCGCACTCCCACCCCCACCCCCAGATGGTAGAAAAAACCCTCATGTCCGCAAAGCTGTTTGCAAGCAAGTCTGTTGCCTTGACAACGCCAAAGGGAGGCAGCAGCGAGCGATTAAGCTTGGGGGGATCGCGCTGCGGGTTCTGCAACAAGCCAGGTGCCTCGCACACCTGTGTGAACTGCTCTAAGGTGTCATGTGACTCGTGCATGGGCTTGTATGCAAAGGATGTTTGCACACGAAAGAATCCGCAGCACAGCTTTGTGCCCAACCATCAGCTCAACTTCAAATCTGGCACTATATCTCACCTGGTGTACCGATGAATCAGGCAGACTGAATATGTTCTCTCCCCTCTCGGACCTCCCTCAACCCCTCGGTGTAATCTTGCACTACTGCTTTAGCTCTGTTACCACTTAAACAACTCCCTCTCTTGCCCTTTATCTGATGATCTTTTTCCTCTCTCTCCAACATTCTCTTGAACTTTGTAAATTTTTCTCTTGCTATCAGTCGGACCCTGGAATGCACACGCCACAGAGAGCCAGATCGTGTGCCCTTCTCTCAGCTTGTACAAGTTCAGGCCTTTTTAATCTATTACTTCTTCTTCCTTTTCCTTGCTACCTGCTCTTGAGTAGTCATGTGATGTTGTAGCGCTTCCCAAATTCCTCAAATTGTGTCCTCCTCTAAAGGGAAACTAGAGAAAAGAAAGTTCAATTCCTTCTCATCTTGAATGAATTCCGTCCAAATGAACATATTTACTTTGCCTAACTTCTCAGCTAAAAATTCCTCTAATATATAAATATATATATATATAAATATATACTGTATATGTGTGCGTGCGTGTGTGTGGGTGCGTGTGTGTGTAGAAAAGACCTCTGAGCTTGCATTGTGACAAAGGAGATCTTTTTAAACTTGAAAATAAGTAAGGAAAACAGAAAAAATACACTGGACGTCAATAAGTCAATAGTATATATTTTTAATCTATTCTGTAGAACAATGTGAGACTGTTTTATGGGCATGAGGTGTGGCATTGGGAGTTCGGGGTATACACGTGTGTCTCTGGGGCGTGGGGTGGGAGATATCTCAAAGGGACATATTGAGAGGATGGTCAGATGCCATATATTCTATTTAAAAGATTATGCCTTGTAAATGAACCCTCAATTGTTGCTGGTTATATGACTGAGGTTGAAATGCTGCTGTTGACTTGAGACATTGAAGATGTTTGGTGTTGACTTCTTACTGGTAAATGGCCTGTTGAGTTGTGTCATTTCCAAGCCCCCTACCCCCCCATCCCTTTCATTACACCTCCATGGCCCATCTTGTATTTCCCTCTGACCAGATCAGTGGTTCCCCGTCAGTCTCAGGCGGGGTCAAAGGAAACTCGTGCCGGACCACAGATCAAGCGATTGCAGTTGTTTTGATAGCGTTTGAGCCGATTGGTCTTAGACAGTATGTGAGTGTAATCTCTGACCCGGTTTCTGTCTACCTCAAATGGCTACAGCGAACACACCCAGTTTGACGTGGTTTCAAACTAACGCAAAAAAGGTGAAGGAATACTGAGTCTATTACATAATTCTACTCTCATTTGCACTTTGTTTTTTGATTGACTAGAACATTTCTGTTGCAATCAACATATTTACCCACTAAAGGTTCAGTGTGTATAATTTAGTGGCATCTAGTGGTGTAGTTCACCATCCACTGCTAAACATGAATGAGAACCTGTGGTAGCCTTCAGTTGTTTAGTTTGTCCAGTTTGGACTACTGTAAAAAGCATGGCGGCCTCTGTGGAGAGGATCCGCTCCAGATGTAAATATAGTGTATTTAAATATAAAGGTTCCTTTCTAGGGTAAAGAAATTAACCTTTTGTTCAATTTAGATGAAACACACTAGTGAAAACAAAGCTACGATTATTTTATATTCAATTTCTGCCAATTTATCTCTTTCACCTAAATCCTACACACTGGACCTTTAAATGTTAACAGAGGTTATTTATTCTATGATAATCAGTTTCTGTATATACAGGGGGTTGACACAAAAACATGAACAACTGATATTATAATTACGTGCCTTAGTTCAATAGAGCAACAACAAACACTTCAATCTTGAAGAGACTTTCTGAAAAGCTCTGGAGATGTATCCTGTTTTCTGAGTTTATAAGTTGTGTTTCTGCAAAGTTGATTAAATGGCACTGTAATTTGAAAATCTCATGCAGTGGAATACAAGACACTAATCATGCAAAACATTAACACCTTGTTTAATTTAATCTTTTTAGCCTCCTGGAGCAAATTCCTGAATTGAATTAAATGGCTATTGCACTATATTTGACAGGGATTCATGTTGTTGCGCCTTCCCACCTTTACAACATAGTGATTTCAAGTGTGCAGTCATTTAAGCTGTGTGGTTTACGAAATGTGTTATTTGTATATTTAAGATCCAGAAAGTCCCAAACTAAGGCTTTTAATCTGGTGCATCTTTGGTTAGCATGAGTTGTCCTCATTTGCTGCAGAAACAAAATTTAACTAATTTATTTGTATAAGTCAAGGGCTTGTGGCTCAATGCTAAAATAACACTAACATTTAAAACTGTCACCAATTAAAAGGGAAGATTTTGTGATCAGATTGAGTCAATAAAGCAGTAAAATGCACATGCCAGCCCCCAAGGGTTAGTTTTAAATCATTTCGTTTAATAAAAAACTAAAAACAACTCAGGGTTGTTTTGACGGACTGTTTGGGCGTCGGTGGACTCTACGTTCCGTCAGGGAAACCCTCTTAATGCCTTAAGCTCATTCAGCTGTCGTGTCCTGAAGTAGTTTAGGTTTTTGGAGTTGTCATTTACATCACTCTAGTTGACCAGCCTCTAAACAATAACATGGTTTTGCCAAGCGACATGAATTAAAGCCTGTTGTATAACAGCACAGGAAAGAATAAATACATAAGCTAATAAAACGCGTCAGTATAGATTAAACACCTAGCAGGGTTTCTTAAACCGAGCATATTGAACCATAGATATTGGCACGATTCTGTATAAATTCCCACTTTGTGGACCAGTTTTCATAGTACAGTCTTACGGGCGTGAAGATCTGTAATAGTAATCATGTTTTGCTGATTGAAATTTTATAAATATTCTCTTTTTCTTACAAATATAATCTAACACCTTTGGTTTGAGGGACTAATGTCTGATCTCATACTTCTGTCCATTCCATCCCTTAAAATCATGCTGTGTCTTCATTCTTATAAGAAAACATAGAGAAGGGATGCTGCGATACCATTTAGATTTAGCTTAAGGATTCTTTGAAAGATGTTCTCGGGTCAACATCAGCTAACGTGGGCCCCTCAAAGATCTGGAGCGACCTGGGGGAAGTTTGTTTTCATCTAATGAAGCCTCTCTGAAATGTTTCAATATTTATCATAGATGTATTTCAGTTGCTCAACTCTGTTCACCGCAAATCATACCAGCAACAAAGAAGATTTTTCATGTATTGAGCCATGTTGCAAGAGTGATCATATTGCCAAATGAAGAACAAATCTCCTATCGGAGTAGGAAACGGACTGGTGTGGCTTGGCCGGATGTACAGTTGATATAAGAGAAATCTGTGATTTTGCTAAAGTTTAGCCTTGTGTCTGTAGATTGGCCTAAAAGGAGAATAATCAACACAGATACCTACCTGCACATCCCGGGACGTGGCTTTGACTTGGATTAGCGGACTGATCATTTGAAGAGGTCTTTACAAAGGGCTACACAGTCTCCAGGGCTGCTGCTAAGTTTAAATCTTGAGGTGAACAACTGACTTGTCGTAGGTGAATAACTGACGTGGAGCTCACTTTTTGTTCATCTGTGGAGATGAAGAACTGATGTGGAAAAGCATCAAGAGCTATTTTATTTTGTGTCTTGGAATACATTGAGCCATTTGAACACGATCGGTTTCACCCACACTCAAGTCATCGTGGAAGTCAATGCTCCCTTTACCTCTTTGTGTGGTTCTTACTGATATTGATAGTGGTGGTGTAGTTAGGCAGCCCCCGTTACCATTCCCTGTTTCCCCCCAAAACCCTTTTCTCAGCATGCTCTGTAAAAGGCCCTACACCCCACCCCACCTCCTTGCCCTCACCCCTACATGTACCCTCACCCACCTCTACTCCCCCTTCCACCTTGGCACTGAGGACCATTGCACAATGTGAAAGGGTACAGACTTTGATATCAATTTGTTGGCATACATGGGGGTGGAAAGGGAAAATAGCCAAAATTGTTAATTGGTGAATATATATAAGTATATATATAGAGAAATGTAAATGAGATTTTATAAAATAATTTAAAGAATAAAATTCTAGAAAAAGAAAATACTGCTTTCTGTCTTGGAGGTGTGGATGTTTCAATTGATGTATGTTTGTAGATCTACCTTCTGAATGAGTACAACTAAAATCTAGCTTATTTAAATGACTGCAGAATTTTTATTTAGAAAAGTTGCCTGTTAGAATGACAAACTTAAATATGTACTATGACAATCTAGCACTGTTCTACGTCTAACATCACTGAAGCCTCACAACTTTCCTGCCACTGACAATAACATCCGTTGTTCCCCTTCTGTCAGTTCAGTATTTAAATGATTACAAACTTACTTCCTAAACTTTATTTCTTCTTCCTAACTCAAAAACTCAATACATGTAGGATGGTTGGAGTCTGCCATCTGCCCTGAACTGCATGGTTTGGCTTTTCCCTATATGACCAATAGATGGCGATAAATACCCACATATACATTGACTGAAGCTGCTTAAAATTCACCAGTGCTGAAAAAAACCGTAATATATCTGTCTCAAAGTAAGATTTTATTGCATTTGCTCCTTAGGTTGGTCAACATTAGAAATTCAAATCAATATAAATTACTATGGTGAGCAGATATATGGGTAAGATTGTAAACAGTTGGAATACTGAATTTATGGTTATGTTTTTGCCTTAGTTTACCTCATTAGAGAAAGTCAGCCACAGAGAAGAGGCTGCCCCATTTTCTTTGCATATTTTACTCCACTGTTTGTCTGAAAACCTGTGTAGCTTGTATGAGGCAAAGGAGACATAGTTGAGTATAGAAAAGATCAAATGCAAAAAATGTACTTGCACAGAATTGACAATGAGGATTCGTTTACTTTGCTAAAGATGAGAAGATGTTGACATCACATTTACCAAGTACATGAACAACTGGAAAGAAGTTTACCTGCACCAAAGCCAAACTGTTTTCTAATCAAACCAAATTTAAATTCACTAGACCCATTTGAATCTGCACCAAATTGCTCACGATAGATAACAGTTCCCTAAACGTGCCTGGTTTTCTTCAATGAGATCCATGCATTACTCTCTGTGAGAAAAAAAGTTGCAAATGCTCCAAAAGTTAAATAAAGAAAACAATTCCTGGATGCACCCCCTGATCCGGATCCACATGGAAATATAATGAGTTCTTTCCCAGAGAAATAACTGAAGAGGTGAGGGCAGAGCAATGAATGAGATTTCACACGAGCAGGATCTATTCACCACCACACAAACAGTCGGTGGGAAACGACCTATAGATGATACAAAGTGAGAGTTATGATTATGTTCAAGCCTTTTCTTTAATTTGTGAATTGCAGGCAGGCCAGTTCCAAAATATAAAACAGAATCCCTAATTTGAACTAATAGAAGCTGAGGGTGGATTCTCCTTTTTATATTAACAAACTGAATTTAGCCAGAACCTCAGATCCACATGGTTTGTTTCATAAACCACCTGAAGATCATTTAGCTATTCCTGCTTAGGGTAAACTTGCAGACGTTTTTTTTTGGGCTCAAAGTCCTTTAACAAACGAGAACTGGAGCTTTCCGCCCATCGCTTGGCCAAATAATCGTCCTTATTGCTTATAATAATTGGATCAGCGCCCGTCTCCAACGAAGCCCTGTTAGATGAGGGATAGCAGTAGCTGAGTTTACCCAGAGCAGAGAGGAGACAGCCAGAGATGGACATCAGCAGAACCTCTGCAAGTGACTGAAATGCAGAGTGAGAGCTCGTCCTTGCACCCGGCATCATCCTCTCCTCCGGGACGTGTCCTCTCTGTGCTGACTTACAGCCTTTACCAGCCCTGAGGGAACCGGAGACATAATGAGTCATGAACATCGCCGTTCAGCAGGAGAGAAAGATAATGACTGATGGCAAACTGCTTAGCCTTTGAATAAATCCACCACCAGCAGCAGTATTATATCGTCTTAGTTAATGGTTAATTTAGATAACAAAATTCATTAACAGATGCATACGTATGTCTATACTGTATTCTTTAATGCTTATCACCAGAACTTTTACTTCCCTGGATTTCCCTCCATGCATTCAACCATCTCCATAGTGACATTTAATTGTTGGAAGTAAATGGGCCAATTCCAAGACATGTTCACTGTGAGATTCAAGCGGCAAGAGATCTCAGCAGCTGATTATTATCTGGGGAAGGTGAGCACAGTTTCCAATGGACTACATTTAGAATCTGAAATAGTGTCACTACTAATCAGGGCCATAACTGACACACTGCACCGCGCTGGGTGTTGTGTATTTTCTTTTTTCCGACCGCACATACAATGTTACTCTTACCTAACCGCTGCACCTATTCCAGGGACATTTCATGCTCCAATGCACAGACACCTGCACATGCACACATGTACATGCACTTGTGACAGGGATGAGATGAGCGGTGTAGGAGCAATAATTGAGATTTAAACCTCGAGGTCTTTACTCGCTGGTTAATTACATGTCAGAGGAGGATTTTGTCCTTCTTGTCTCCTTACGTGTCACTTCACAGGCTTCTTCTCTCTCTCTCTCTCTCTCTCTCTCTCTCTCTCTCTCTCTCTCTCTCTCTCTCTCTCTCTCTTTCTCTCTCTTTCTGGCTCTCTCTCGATATTTAGTTGTATTTTCTACATTTGATCGCGGTGCCTGTGCATTTTCTGTACCATTCAATAATATGTCGTGTTTTGCAGCATTGTTTTGATCAGATAGGTAAAGATATTCTCCTCTTTTGATTGTATATGTCTCTGTCTTTTCTTTAGTTGCAGTGCATCAAGCAGTCAGACCCACAATAGATAATGATGCATGTTGCGGTATGGTTAATGATGAATTCATTCTTCACTCATTATAATTTTTTTCATATTCTGTCGATACATTGCAGGGTTATACATTCCTGGCAAATCGTTCCCTCTGGATTCTTTGAATATTTTCTCCTTTGTCAGCACTCGCCTTTTTCTTTCCGTTGCATTGGCCTTCACTGAAGTTCTAAGAAAATCAGAGTGACGTCTGACTGATGCAGCCACTCGGCCGTGGCACTCCAGCTCTCTTTCACAGGAGAAATGATAAAACAGCCTTGGGTCATTGTTGCTGCCGAACAAGGTGTAACACATCATTTGTTCTATAGGACTGAAGCAATTTTCTAGCAGAAACATGGTATTGCTGTGTTATGTGGTCAGTGGCATTGAGTTGTGAAGAGTGGGATGTAGTGCAGTGCCCATAAATCGCCTGAATACACTTTTCACTGCTGCTTTTCAACCATATCCAACACAAATATACATTTTAATATAAATCCCAATCATTATTTTACAGTCTCCGTCACATACAGTACTTCCTCCCAGGTCAAGTGATGTAGCGTGTGTTACAATGTGTGACATCTTCTGCCCTTAACCCTCAACAAGAGTAAAGAAAAACATGGATATTACAGGATTTACAGGATTCAAACCAAAATCAGGAATTAAGACGCATTTCAGATGAATGTTCAGTTCTCATGCTATTGACAATACTGTTAATAACACAAGACAACATCGTAACATATGACTTTGCTAATGTTGGAATTTATGTGTACTAGTAATCATTCCAATGACAATAGACACAGTGCTCAGTGTACCCTTTGTTACTGATGTGTTCCACTTGCAGGCATGTACTCTGGATCTTTATTTAGTCATTTGTACGAGGAGTGAATTTTTTACAGGAAATGTATAGAACCACACACGAGGCAGTGCCCCTGCTGTGTTTGCCTGAGCTGCTAAATGACAGATTCAATAAGTACGTGATTTTGCGTGTCTGTGTGTGTGTGTGTGTGTGTGTATGTGTGTGTGTGTGTGTCTTTTCATATATCAAGTGGTCCATTGTTTCTTAGAATGAAAGAGGAAAGCGAGCTATATCTGACTATGAGAATAAATTGTTCATCAGGGTATTTTTGGCTCCCAATCTCAGGAAGTAGTTATTCTTATTGTGAAGCTTTTACAAAAGAAATATAAAATGAATCTACTGTTCGTCTACACACTTCACCGAAGAATGTGTGTTATCGTGTGTAGGTTAAGATTACCTGGAACGTTTGTACGTGAGATGAATCACTCAACACCCACATCACATCCTCACATTTATCCTCCAGGTTTGCACCTACTAACGTTGCTCGTATATATAATGCTTATCAGGAATTCACCTCCATGTTAACTTTAACACAGCATCTGTTTCCTGGCTGTGTTACCTAACCCTTATTTCACGTTCTGTGACTACATGCATTATGACATAATGTACTAGTACACCTCAGTTTTTTTGCCATATCTTAATTGCCGTCCTGGGAAATAGGGCAGAATAGTTAAAAAGTGTCCATGAGGGGATTGTTAAGTGAATTGAAGTGGATAAAGCAGCCCACAGAATTGAACTTGATATGATCTTCCAACTTGATTCCAGTCGGGTTCAATACAAGTAAAAAAAGTATAGTTAATTACTTGGAGAGTTTAATACACTGTCAGACTCCAACACACTGACCTATGAACTTGAGAAGCAGAGTGAGAAAATAATCCTCCTGGGACGTCAAACCTGGACGGCCAAATTTCTAATTTATGACGCTGCTTACCCCACCAGCCCAGCAATAAAAGTGGATTTGTGATTTTCCTGGAGAAATGTTTTGGAAATTATTCAGAGAGAAGAGATCATTAACTACATGCTGTTGTAGAATATCTATGAAACAGTTCACCTAAAAGTAACCGCTAACACATCAAACGCTATTTATAATATGAAACAGTAGTAGATTGAGATCTGTGGTTTCCTGAGCGGCAGTGAAACAAAGCAGCAACTGTTGAAACGACATATTTACTTATGTGTGATGTTTTACACTTGACTCTCAGATGTTTTTCAGTTTTTTTTTGTTAATTCTTATTATTTGCACATTATTCACATCATTCACGATCCAATTTGTGTTTCCAACAGACATTGACTGTGTGTGAAACAATTATGAAAAGGAACATATTAAGTTAAGGACCTTATTCCCTAACCTTAATTAGCACCTCAGAGATGATGTTTTCCCCTTGGGTTCTACTGTATTTCTGTTTATGTTGGATAAGAGCAACAAAAAACGAGTACACACACACACACACAGAAGAGCGTGATGTGTAATTGTGTTTCTGTATTTCACGTTCATGATCTTTTAGTCTTTCTTGCAGTGCAGATTTACTTTGCTCCAGCTCAGCACTGCTTGTTGTACTGCTGTGGTACAAACCTGAACCAAAGCACCGAGCTGCAGAAAGAGAGACAACAATAATTCCTGCATCAAAGTACAGCTGCTGATCTTTAGATGGTGTTGCTATGATTAAACCTTTATCTTTGGCAAAGTGTCCACTCGTGTGAGAGAGGCAGTATTTTTACATCTCTACAAATCATTGTCCTTTCAACCTTGTCCTTCACTTAATTAAGAGAATTTGCAGCCATGTGTCATACATGATGAAGAAGTGGAGCAGAATACATAGCATGCTGTGTCATGTGGACTGTTGTGTAGTTATAACTGGGCACAAACACACATATACACATTCAACTGAATGAGCTTAATTTAGCTCATTAGCATATGGAAGAAAAGTTCTTTGTAATTGGTTGAATAAGATGTGCATTATGTAAGTGCTGGGATGGAGCATGCAGGCTATATGGTAGTTGTCCCCTCAGAGGACATGCCAGAATGGAAAGCCTCAACCAGTTTAAGGATCAGTGTGCGTGAGCATGAGAGTGAGTGTGTGTCGTGTGTTGGGTTTCTGTTTGGTTGACGGGTGACGAGCCAGTGGGAGACACATGCTGATAAAAATGAAGTGATGAGAAATTATGTGACGGCTAAAGTGCGGTGATGCAACCGAGTGGAAAAGGAATTTGAGGAATATGATGGAAAATGAAAAGGAACTGAGGCACGGGGGGACGGGGGGAACAGGGACGAGATGAAGATCAATGGGAGCAGTCAGCAGGAGAGCCAGGGACGGTTGTGTCGACGGAGAGCGAGATGAGGACTGACAGCAGAGGAGGCCGAGACAGTGAGAGGAGCAGATTGGAGACTGAGTGAGAGAAAGAAGGAAAGCAGGAAGTGAGGAAGGGTGGACGAGAGGCCGACCTGCTGGCAGAGACTCCGGTCGGGTTTGCAGCCAAGTCCTGGAGCGTGAAAACAGATAAACTGTGGTCTGGATCTGTCCACACTCCAATTAATTTCACCCCATGACACTGGGAGGGATTGTCCTCATAGGTTGTCAGTGGATGGAGCTTAACATTGTTAGGTCACAGTTATAACAGGAGCAGAGCAGGATGTTAGGTGTCATAGAGAAGTTTGTGTTTAGGGTGAAAGGAGGATATTTCTTTTTTTTAAAGGCAAACCATAATATTTGTTGTCAGGGTCGCCTGTATTCTCATGTGCTGTGTTAAATGCAGTTAAAGAACGGTGTCCTTGGAAGTCAAGTGGTAAAGTGACAACACTGCTGCTCAGCCACATTTTGTATAAAGGCAGTGGGAAACGAAGAGGCGGTTACAATGACAAAATGATTATATATTAACTCACTGATTATATATTAACTCATATACTAACAGAAAATCAACTCTATCGGCATTTAACACTTCGGAAAACGTCAGCATACACATCACACATCTTTGAGCTTTCAAAAAAATGTCGTAGTTCGTAGCTGTGAACACCACAAGAGGGCGCCATTCGAGTTGACTCTTCTTGGGAACATGGTCAACGCGACACCATTTGAACGCAGCAGTTGTGGTCACATCCGAGGACGACTGAGATGACCCCTGTAACAGCTGACCATGACCCCCTGTAGGTTAGCCCCCCCGTCAGTAGCCCTCTCTGAAACTGAAACTTAACAACATTCAAAAAACCAAAGATAATGAACAAGAGTGGATGATCATTTACACTTTGAAAACACCTTCATCAAAACAGCTCGGCAATTTGTTCTCACTTGCAGGCGTCTTGGTGAACTTAACTAAGACAGAAAACAGATGCTCCTCAAACTGAAGGACTTAAATCTTGCTTTGTTTATTTTTCATCACTCTACTGCTCCCTTATGGGTTGAGGCAGTTTTATTGAACAATGCTTTAGTAAACAACAATCTTGTGCAAAGTTAAATCTGAATTTAGAAGCTTACATCCAGAAACATAGTGTTTCATTGATATTCAAAAAGCATGCAAGCGCAGATCATAATTAATAAATCAGCCATGGAGGTTCTGGTTTTTGGAAATAAAAACTATAATACAGTCTGGACACAACTTCAGTCAAGAGCAGCAATACGGTCGCAGACTCTTGCTCTGACAGGGACACAGTGAAATGTGTTGCCAAGTCATTTATTATTATTACAGTTTTACTACTATTTATTAGAAGGTCTGTTAAAAGAATGCAACTTTGGTTCCAGTCACATTTATTCCAGGTGATTCAGGTCCTCTGCAAAAACTGCCAAACAACTGTTCTAAATGAGGAACAGTCAGGGTAAACAACATCTACTCTTGAACATCTTCAAATTTAGATTTAATTTATGAAAGATTAATAATACTAATCTTTTAATCAGCCCTGATTTTCTGTTCACAGGATTTGGTGGAGTAAAGGGATAGAGTTAATTGAAACAGTCCCAGTGGAGCTGCTCTTATGTATTCCAGTGGCTTGATGCCTTGTGGCTGTGCGTGAGCAGCCGTGGGTCAGTGGAAAGTGGAGAGCCTCACCTCACCATCATTACTGGCCCTTCGATATAGAAGCAACACAATTTCTGTTCATGCTCAGCCTCACCACTGCAGGTTAATCTGGTTTCATGACGAAAACAGTTTACTACAAAGCATCAAAATCTTAGGCCACCCAGTACAGAAATGTAATATATAAAATGGATGCTCCTTTGGCCATAGTAATGTTGTCACCATGTAAGTTACCAGTATGTGAAATCATCATCATCATACATTCAGAAGTGTGTAATATATATGAAATGCACATAGTAGATAAAAATGTATTCACACTCTAAAAAATGCTACATGTTTACCATCATATTTCCTACAAGACTGTAAAATTAAATACGATTGATGATTTTTCTTTATTACAGTATTTAAACAATATTTTTCTTCTCTCTAAAATGAATTACTGACTCATATATAATTAAATTTAAAGTAACAAAATCTTTAAACACAATGTTTTCATGGTTTTGGAAAGACAGATCAATTATGATGTGTCTGAAAATACGAAAGATTTATTGATTAAAAGACATGACTCGGACAGCTGAATCTGCAGTAGCTTAAGGGTCTTCTTCAAATAATTATTTTTAAATATACACCTCTAATTTTCCCACCTTGACATGTCAAAATGTCTTCCATGGATAACGTCTATTACAGGTCTCAATACAACATGAATCTCTTTGCCTGTCATCATTGTATTGTACTGTATAAACAGTACAATACAATGATGTAGGCTCCTTTAATAAACTGTCTTTTCTTGTTTTTAATTTTAAATTTTGTATTAGTTCAGTAAGATCGGTAATATTAGTTCATCTTGTAAAATACCAAAGTGCTGAAGTAAAATTTTTTACATTCCATGTTACTCACCCAAAGGCGTTATACAGTATACATATCTAAAATTATATAATGTTTGTTTGGCTGCAGTCTTATTTTTCCTCCCTACCACTAACTGTCTAACCCAGGGGACCCTCAGATAAACATTGCTCCATGGCGCCACAGATGGTCAAACTCAGAAGCTGGCCACCACTTTGGCCATGATCGATCTTGTGTAAGCTGCTTGATATGACCCATACACTTGTTTCTTTGTTAAGCTATATTGGGCAGTCATGTGAGACATCATCAGTCAGGATGCTGAGGCTGTGGCTTAGGGAAGGTCTATTAAGCAGATGATTGGTGGTTTGATGAATGGGTCCTTTTGAAGTGGGCCAGACACTGTGGCTGTCTTCCGAGAACTTGCGAATCGAACCTGTGCCGTTCAAGTGACAGAAACACCAACCAAATCGGATTGGGCTCAGTTAGGTTTCTCTCAGGCTTGGACGGGTTTGGACAGAAAATCGTTAAAAAGTCATTAAGACCAGAAAAGCTCTACATAAATGCAGTCAGCAAATGCTCCACAATGTCATGTAAGTGGCGCCGCCTTTCTAGTGATTGCGTTGGTAGCAAAGCAGGAAGTCTGTAGGCGTTATATTGCAACAAAGTCCCCTCAGTGAGGAGGTTGGGATGGATGAGCGGTTCAACAAATCATTGTTGATTTTGACATAGGAGGGGGATGTTTGTTTAACATTTCAAACCAATGGTCAAAGTTATTTCTTTCAACTGATGACGATCATTGAGTTACTTTAACTAAGTGTTATTTTATTGTAATAAGCATTATGATCAAGGTCAAGAACAAAGCTTGAGAAACAACATACAGCTGTAAGATGCATAATTTCATCAACGTGCACATTTTCTAGTCACAAAGATGAAAAGATTATTAGCTATTGAATGTTAATTGTTAATGTTAATTATCCTATTATACACCTGCATGATTGCAGATACCAGTACATTGTCTCTTGCTCCTGAACTTTCTCCTCACCATGCCCTTCCTTTTCCATTCCCCGTGTGGCGGAGGAGCTCAGATGAACGTGAGGAGCATTGGAGGGAGGTGTCCCGTGAAAAATAAGGAAATGTCAAAATAAACCTTGGGTGGTTGAGAGAAACGGGAGATTAGGACCAGCAATTGCAGCACCATGAGGCTGAATATTTGGCAATCTGGGGTACAAATCCCTGTAGGGGATATAAGCTGTAATTCGTTATACAGCTGGAAGCCAACTCAGTTCGCTCTTGCATTATAATGAGGGGATAGTCTCTTCAGGCCTGTGAAAAAGGCAGGCAGATGGTGAGTTTTGTGTTTTGGAGACACATCTGTTTTTCTGTCTTATCGTGAAGACCAGTGTCTTTTCTTCACACCATTTTACCTAATTGGCAATGGACTGTTTGATGTACAGTCCCTCAGCACATCGGGATGAGGATAACAAAAGGAAGTTGCTATGAATGGAGATCAGGAAACATAAAGACTTGAATAGCTAATATAGAGGTAGATATGTATAGGTAGACATTCGCCTTCTTCTAGAGTTATTTTGCTGCTTCATTTGAGTTCTTATTTACATATGCTGAATAGACAAGGTGTTATAAAAAGGTTGGTACATAAATACTAACATACAGTGCTCATTGGTGCAATTTCAGTGAATAGCGCAATGTCCTCAACATTTTGCAAAATGTCCATGGAATATTTATCTCTTTGTGTCACCTTAGTGAATAACATTCCCAAAAATATAAGGCTCCTGCTTTCAGTGAATGAATGCGATGAGCTTTCACCGAGGAAAAGCATCTTGTTATGATGGGATTTATGATGAACATGTGTGTTTGGACATAAAAACATCTAATCCAAGTTTCGGATCCTTTATTTGTTTATCTTTTAATCCCAAATGAAGCCCATAAAATTTAAGATGTTGGCGTAAATCTCTTGTCAGATTGAAAACTCAGTTGCTTTTTTCACACATCTTTTCATTTAAAATGGAATATCCACAATGAAAACTCAATGCTTTGGTTCACGCCTCGAATGAAAAACCCATATATGCTAACCGCATAACTCCGAGCCAAAAAAAGGACACTGCAATATGTAAATGCTGACTCCTTTTTTAGAGCAAAAGTGGCTACACACTCTTAAAGTCAGCAATGGATTAAGCAGACATGATTTCTCAAAAACATGCGACACGCAAAAGGTGTGTTGCTTGGAACGCTCAACTAAGCCCATGATGCACTTGGGGATTCAGGTTTGTTTTTTGCTGCAGTCACACCTGCCACTGGTGCAAAACCATCCAACTGAGAGCTCGTCACAACATTTGAAAACTGTTTGTTCTTTCTGGCTTTAACTTCTGGTGAAATGAGCCTGCATTGATGTGATGCTACTTTACAGATTTCCTCTTTCCTGTTCACACATGGCAGTGATGGCAGCGAGCCACCAGGCAAGGTGTTGGTCTAACCGTCAGGAGCAACCAGGCTTCAGGGAAAGATCAAATGCAGCAGGGTTCATCCATCGATCATGTTGCAGTCATTTACACAAATAACCAGTCATGTTCTATTAAGGTGTAGACAGCATATCCCAGATATGATCACAAACAGGATGTGAATAAGATGAAGGATGCATGCGAACATCCGCAGTGAAAGCAGATTATTTAGAAACTCAGTTGTACAAAGGATTATGAGCCATTATGGTCGAAGTTAATGTGGGGTGGATCAAAGTAAAAGAGAGGGAGAGAGGAGGAGGAGACATATGGTGCTGTCACGGTAACAGACGGGATGTGGAAGTGCTGTAACATGGGGAATCAAGGGAAGATGCGTGGTCAGCACACAAAAACACACACACACACACACACACACATACACACACACAATTATGTAAAGTTGATACATTCATACATTATAAAATATGCTCCCACTGATTATCTCACTTATAGGCAGGATGCTTGTTGTCTGTTGGATGTAATGCCCATTCAAGCAACCAGACGGTGTGCTGCATTAATGTCAAAGCTTCTTATAGATGATGTACATGTGGCGATGATAAATGTCGACAGGGAGATTAAATAAATTACATGCAAAAAAGATTCTATACCAATATTCATGAGCATATGTCGAGCTCATCTTATCATTAGGGTTGCTACACACTAGAGGATTTTCAACTCTTGACCGATTTAAAATACCCCCAGACATAATTACATATTTATCCAGTTTTTCATATTTAACATATGTAAGGAATGATTTTACACTGGCCAGGGATTTAAAATCTCCCCGAAACTTACGAGATTCATCTACTTCTTCAGTTTTTATATGGCAGTTGGCAGAGATCCTTTAGGCACATTGCCGCCACCCTCCAGACTTTGGAGTGTGATTGATCGTGAATTCAGATGAAAAACAAACATGGAGGAGGAACAAAGTATCATAACTAACGAGTAATCTTTGCTGAGAAGGCACATACATTTTACAGGGCGAGCAGGAGGTGGGTTGGAAATGTATTGTTGTTTTTAGTCTTTAGGCTTCCAGGTCAGCTCGATCTCTTGCTGTCTCTCGCTTTTGCGTGTTTCTGTCTGAGCCATATTTGATATTCCAGATCAGGGGGGCTCCAACTTAGTGAGTAGAATAATGATTATTTTGCAAACCCCTCACGATTCAAATATGGGCTAAAATCGGCCTAATAATCCTTTAGTGTGCAGCAGCCTTTAGAAAGTTACAAAACAAATCCAAGAAAAGAGAAGCACGCAGCAATATGTGCCTGTCTGAGTGGACACTTTCAGTTTGAACTTGATGGTTTAATTATTTAGTTAAAAAAAGCCCTGGTCTACTTGGGAACTTCTACTTGAGGCCTTTTTGTTTTCTTTGGACTCTTTGAAACTCTGTCATAGTTGAGAATGCGGGGCCATGCTTTGCAAAGTACAGTGAGATAAGAGGGAAAGAGAGGCCAGTATAATATAAACTGAAGATAACAGATTGAATAAACAAAAGTTTGAGCAGATTGAGGCAGATTTTGTGCTGGATGAGGATCAGACAGGGATATATAACAACAAACTCAAAGTTTAAAATCAATAATCTCACAAGTTGTTGAAGTGTTCCGTAGAGTTATATGTGCCCCCTGTAATTGGAGTGTATTTATAAAGAGCTTATTGACAACTCAAGCTCTTTATTAAAGTGCAAATCACGGTCACTCATTTGCACAGCAGGCCATTAGGGGGTTGACCTTCTGGTTAGTGAACGACCCTCTTTCCCTTTTGAGCAACAGCCCCCCCTCTTAATGGTTCAATCATATCAAATTAAATCATCACACATTCATACCCCCACCCCTCCAAATAGAAACTCCAAGTACCTAATTACCCGCCATTTACTTTTACTATATGCATTCATACTGATGCATAATTACATCACTTTTCACTTGACAAAGATATTCTAGGGATGGAGAGAATACTAGCCTATTTTTCAGATGAATCAAAGAAATACTTTTAATTGTCGTCTTTAAATGCATTGGTACAATGCAAAAAGGAAATCCTAATCCTAATCCATCTGATTTATAATGTGACCTTTTACTAAAATGTAACAAATTTAGGCTAAAACATAATGATAATAAAAGCAGGTCCCACATTTAACTGACTATCCCCATAGCATTATTAACATTAGACGTCCAGTTTACAAATGTCAGTCTTTTTTCCGAATGTAGCCGAAGGAGGTTGTTGTTGTTTCGACTTTCTGGAGCAGATTTGACCCAAACTGACCCAAGAGAAGCCTCCTGACCTGTCAGACCGGATAATATTCAAGTGCTGTTCTTGGAAAAAACGAGGCTGAAACAAGTTGAAGATGCAGAGAAGAGAGATTTGATTTATTGTCTCAAGGTGTCTTTGTATTTTTTTCAACTGTGTGTCAAAAGTTCCCCAAGGATGTCAAAAATCTCCACTTCAATGTTAACGCAGTCTTATTTCATTTTGACAAGCTGCAGAGATGCTGGAGCATCTGCACTGGATCTGTAGACTCAGCTAATGTCTGTGCACTAATCTCTCGACCGGCTTGTAAATCATGCCAAATTATGTCAAAAAGATGAGCTGTCACTTTAAATTTAAGGGATTTCTAATACACTCACGCTACAGGTACAGGAGTTTGCCCTTTTCTCAAAAACATAGTACCTTGGTAGCATTATCTTGAACGTGTACACAGATACATCTTTTTCCAAACTGTTTGGTTGACAAAGACAAACAAAGAAGTCCCGTCACTAATGACAAGCTTGAAGATCAACAACCAGACATAAGGTCTGGTCATCCAAGAAGTAGTTCTTGGATCAGCTGACACTGCTCGTGAGAAGCATAATGTGTCACAAAACAGCAGGAGGCATCACAGCCAGCCCTTCGCTTCAGGCATGACATATGCGACAGTTGCCAGGCACCTCCTTCATTTTGTAATTCAACACAAGAATGCACACTCTGGAAGGATGTCATAGGTAAAATGTCTCCTGTCTCCACAGAGATCGGAATCACTTTCAAATCTTCGCTGGAAATATTCCAATCTGAGCACCTCTTTCCCAGATGGAATGGGAATCTGCATGCTGCAGTGCACACCATAGAAAAGAGTCAATTTCCTTCTTTTTTTTTGAGTCCTAACTGGCTGCAAGCCCAGGTGAAATTCTGAGCACGAGCTGCTGGAAATCAAATATCCTCTTTTAAGAAGCTGCCATGACTGCCTGGAAGACATCTCCTGCAGCAATCTGTTTAATGTGAAGATGATGTACCTAGTGGCTGGGATACTGCAAATTGATTTTCTTTGAGCCTCTTGGACAAACCATCACAAAGCTGTATCTTGTGCTCTGCTCCTACGCACAAAATCTGAGCTAAATTCTAACACTTACACAACAAAAGCAGAGACTGACAGCCGATGGCCATCAGAAAACCATGAAACCTAAGTGGAGAAATTTGTCACTGTAACCACCGGTGGGAATTTTCCTCTTATGCTCATAAACCATATGGGATCACGCAAATGTCTGAGTTGGTTGATTTACAGTTTGGAGATGGAACTTTATGATAGACAGTAGGTGCCATGTAGTGTTATTCAGTGCAGACAACATTAAGGGTGGAAAACTCCCAGCTTCCAGGCCATAGAGGACCTTTGATCTTACCTGAAAGCGGCTTCATAAATAAACAAAACCTCCTATTACAGCAAATAATTAGCCTTATTGTCTGTCTGGGTCACGGTCTGGGTAAATGAAACACACAAGCATCTGTTATGTGTCGTCAGCGACAAGCCTCTGGGTGTGGAATGTCATGCTATCCAAGAGCGATCTATTGATTATCTTTTGTGCTGCCAAGCCAGTATACCTGGTTTGCAGGGACATGGGTACAGTGATTGGAAAAAGGCCAATCTCTAGTGTCCTTACAGCTGCAGACACGCAGCAAACACGGATGATTTAAAGGACAAATGTGGGTGAATAAATCTATTGCTCTTCAATGGAGTTTGAGTTTCCAACAAGCAGCACTCACAACACTGCATTCTAAA
This sequence comes from Pseudopleuronectes americanus, assembly GCA_038501795.1. NCBI lineage: Eukaryota > Metazoa > Chordata > Actinopteri > Pleuronectiformes > Pleuronectidae > Pseudopleuronectes > Pseudopleuronectes americanus. The sequence continues at coordinate 16,555,160 of CM076725.1, forward strand.
AGAAACTGTTTTGAAAACACATTTTATGGCGAGTGAGCTGAGAGCTAAGAAGCTGAAATCTCCTTGAGAAGGAATATTTTCCTCGGAGCCTAGTTGCTGCTGCCAAGCTGCTCGTCACAGACAGTGCTACGTTGTTCCAAAGCAAAATTGCCAGTTTGTATTAAACAACTGTAGCAGCACATATCACTGAATGGTAATTGTGTCTGCCTGTGGTGATTGTACTGGAATGAATGTGAGGAAAAATGTCTCTTAAGGCACAATAAAGTCTAAAAGAATAATGACCGAATGTAACACGCACATATCTGTCCTTTACTTCCATCTATTTCCATCAAGGCCCATTGGATATTTCCTGGGAAAATGGTAAAAGGTTTGAAAGAACAATATTTCACAATTTGAAAGGCAGAAAAAATAAAGATCTGCCCCCTGATCCAAATCAGGTTTTGCCTGACCCATATCGCATCTTTCAATCAAAGTCTGTTCAGTGGTTTTTTTGTAACCTTCCTTACAAATATATAAACTAACATACAAACCAACATACAAAAAAACAGACAGGGTTGGAAAACATAACCTCCTTTGCCGAGGTAACAATCAAAATGTATGTGGGTCATCACTGTCATCATCATCATCACTTCCATCTGACATCAGACACCTAGCCAAAGATAAGCAGTTCCAACCATCACAGCAGAGAGTTTAGTTTAATATAACAAATTATTTAATACAGTGCTCTTAAGATATTATAAGAAAATGAAAGTATCACCATTTGTGATCTGAATCGAGCAAAACGATTGGACGACAACCATCCAGAAGAATGTTCCTATGAGCTCTGGTATGACACAAACAAACGCTTCCTCTTCAGATTCAGAAAACCCTTTGTTCTGTCCACAGTTTGCACAAGCATTCACATAGATCCTGACACCTCAGCTGAAGTTAAACAATTCCAATACAACACGGTTAGACCAGAAAATAATCCATATAACACACTAAAATATAACAACATAGGAATTTGGGCTGGCGCCTGGATGGAGGTGGACAAAGCAGGAGGCAGGAGATGAATGTATGAATGCAAATGCAGAAATCTCATTCTCTTTCAGAGTGAACATCGTTTTTGTCATTTTCCACATGTTCCTACTCTTCCTCATTTTTACTAAGGGGCTGGCTGGAGCAAACTCAGGAGAATGTCCACAGTAATTGACTCAGACATTTGCTTTCTCTCACACTGGATACCTGGATAATCTCATGCATGTCTGAGTAGAGCAATAGAGAGCCAATGACTGGAAACCAATCCTATCTGTGAGCTCATGTTTATTTGGTCTTGTAGATGGGTCAGCCCCTCTTTTTGGCCAATTTCCTGCTATCTTGAAACTGGTCTTGTTAATCTTGACCTTTTCGTCTAAAATTAGCTGCAGAGGAGCGCCCAATGGAGGATGGAAATGGCTACGGCTTTTGATGAGAATCTGCTATAGAGAAAGCATTAACTTAATTTAACAGAATGGCTTTTACTTGTTTCTTTTTAGCTGTTATTGGGATTAATTGCCATTCATTTTTATAAGGTGTTGTATTATTTCATTAGATTTTTATATCATATAATTTCCTCTTTTAAAGGTGCTATGTTATTATTATTATTATTTTTATTATTATTATTATTATTATTATTATATTATTATTATTATTATTATTATCATTATTATTATTATTGTAAGTAGTAGTAGTAGTAGTAGAAGGTAGTAATATACTAACTAGATGGTGGAAAAATAAATAAAATGTATGTTGCTTAGAATCCAGAGTACCAGATATTTATAAGTTCTTATTGTATTGGAATGAACAAACAGTGACAGCCTGAGGGAGCCAAAACCTGAAAGAGTAATTCGCTGCACCATCTAGTTTCATCTCTAACTGCTCTGTATCCTTGATAACTTCACTCTGTAATTAGCAGGATTTAGTTCAACCCTCGTCGTAAGAAGACCGGACGTGGATGTCACAGTAAAAGTAATTATCTTCCTTTACGAGTTGATACAGTGGGGTGCAGTACTCACAGACAGTAAATCCACCTTTGATACTGTTCATTGTACAGTTCCCAATCCCCAATATTATTATTCAGTATAAGTTGCCTTTATTTGTATTTCAAAGGCCTATGTGTAATGCACTTACAACGTTTTGTTAGCACATATCAAAAAGTAAATGCATTTTCATTAGAATTTCAACAGTCACAGACTTTCACTTGTGTTTGAACATTTCAACCATTGTTTTGTGTTGAGATAAAGTGTCTCATCTAATTCAATACTCTGCCAGACAGACAATTGAATTAGTCCAATATCCTGTGTTATTGGATGGCACATTCAAGTAGGGGAGATTGGATTTTAATGTTCAAATATAAAATCACTGTATTTGTTCTGGCAATGATGGGTAATGTGGTTCAATGTTCCACACAGACTGTGGGAACGAAAAACGGGGACGCTCGCTGTAAATGAATTGTTTGTTTTCAGGGAATCTGCCCATGGGCATCGAATGCATGGCTTCGGGCCGGATGGAAATAGAAAGAAAATTAAGATGAAATATTTATCTGAGTGACGGAAGAAAACATTGATTAATTCATGAAAATCTAACACATACTTATAACTGTTCACTCTAATTTCTTTTTACAGGTTTTTATCTGACTGTGTACACAAGAGAATCTGTTTATCACATGTACATATGCACAGCTGTGTTTACACAACAAGGTCATTTTCACTGTGAACATAGACTATACTAATCAAACATGCTGACAGTGTCGGCACCGAACCATAGGACTGCCCCTCTTGCAGAGCTGGCAATAATGTGCTGTGCTTATTAAAACCATCTGCTTACAGAACAAATTCTACCTTTGATTCTATCCTAACCCATAATTCCATTGAGTGGGGACAGGAAATTAGGACATAATACAGTTTATTTTCAAGTGTCCCAAAACACGTTATTCAAATGACAAAGCCGTCCTGATGGAATTAGAGTCTTATTTTGTAATGGGGCAGTAGGGAGGAATATTTTTATATGATAAAATATATATTTTATGCCAAATAAGCCGTAAACGGGATGAAGGACAACGTCTTTATTGTCCTTCATCCTATTTACTGCTAATTTGGCATAAAATATGTATTTTATCATATAAAAGTCACAAAGGGGACATGTTAACATGTTTAGAATCTTTATTTTCACCAGAAGGAAATTCTAACTATCAAGAAGATGGTCTCTCACCAAAGCTTTGAATATTCTGTAGGTTACTTAAATTAAACATGACCAAACCTTAAGTAGTAACACCAGTTTCTATGACAACTTTTTAGAGTGACGACACTCTCGACAATGAGGCAAGCGATTAAATTATTAACATTTATTATTCTTGTTCAATATTCGTCTTCTCTCATGATACTAGGAGTACAGAGAAGTTAAAGTATTTATTTTTCCAGTTCAGACAGTTAATTGTCTTATTTTTGATAAGATAGAGGGAGACAGGTAACATATCCATCCTTCCATTACCTATACCTCTAAACTCTGAAGGTCGTGGGGGTGCTGGAGCCAATCCCAGGTGACATTGACCCGAGAGGTTACCAGCGTATCTCAGGGTCAACATGTGGAGACAAACAACCAATCATACTCACCTTCACTCCTACGTGTCTCCAATCAACATAAGCTGCATGTCCTCTGCATTTCTTGTGCATGTACCCGCAGGAACTCAGCAGTCAGGTTATACAGCAGCAGAGCTTACATGTCAACCATCAGAACTCACGATTGACTTGAACTTCAATGCTTTGCCGCTGAAATCCAGTTCACATTCATACTTCCCCGTCCTGGAACCCTGCTCTAATGCGGACCTGGCAGACTGGGCTGGCCTGACAGATGGTGGCTCAGCAGGGGTCTCTTGTCAAGGTGCCGCAGCCAGATCAGGTCCATCTGTTTCTATACAACACAAATGCTCTGCACTACGCCTCAACCTGTGGGGTGAATGCCACAGCCAGGTGTGCAAGGACAAAGCGAGAGGACACAGGTGCAGAGCAGGAACAGGAGCAGAAGATACTTACTGTCAATATCAACGAATGAAGCGGAGGTTTCTCTCCTAACTTTGTTCAAGGTCAGAGATGATTCTGAAATGCTGATTAAAGATTAAGATTAAAACTGAACACATCTTTCAAGGTCACCTTGAACTAAAGCCTGTTATGTAATACGAATGTTTAAGCTTCTCACGAGAGATTATTGATTCCACGACTCAGTCAGAATATTAATAAAATTGTGGGAAGTTTCTTTCATTTACATCACATGTTTCGAATTTGTTAACTTGTTTCCCTTCAAAATGCTCACACACACATGACCATGAGGTGAAGGGTGGTCAGTAGGAGTCTTTGAATTGGAGACTGTGACGAAACCAATTAGAGCTCAAAATCCATGTCGGGCCACTGAGAGATCAAACAAACATTCAACACACACTATATGTGAGTCAGTGTGTGTGTGTGTTTTTTACACAGTTCGTGCATTATGTGGACAGATACACTGAGTGGAAGCTGGTTTTGTTGACACAGGAAAAAACAGCACAACAGCTGACTATGATGTCAGCTCATCTCTCCTCGGGGCTTAACTTCTCCTCAGTGGGGAAATTACCACAAAATCCCAACAGGACACAATGAGCATTTGTGAAAACTTGACCACTGTGACATGTACATGCCGTCACTTTATGTGGGATGGTTGACAACTTGACCTTCTCATGTAGCGGGTGTAGATAGCTGTAGCTCAGAGAAGAGCTTTACAACCCCCTGTGGTGTTTCTGTATTTTGATCAACACTGTGGTTTCCACATTCTTCAGTCTTGTTGATTATGGAACGCGGAGTCTCTGGCTGTCTGACATTATTTATTGTTGTTTCTTTTAGCGTGTACTTACAAGTGCAGAGCCTGTTCTAAACCTGCCTGTAATGAATGGTCTGTTTGTGCAACGTGGTCTCAGGAAACGGTTTGTAAGATATCTTACGAAAAGTTATGTACAAATTGCCGTAGAGAACATTTGCTTTATTCATAATATGTTTCTCTTTGGACCAAGTTAGAGACAGCTTTGTTCATTAACAACCCGATTTCCCACACCCCGGTCTCAGACTGTTTGCCCTCCTCCCCTCTGGGAGGCGCTACAAGGTCCTCCATTCCCGGACCAGCAGGTTGAGGAACAGCTTATCCTGTGGCTGTCACCCTGCTGAATCACCGTGGTGCAGAGTTCATATGTATTTTTTATATTATGGCTAGAGTAAGATGAATGTCCGCCATGGTTTTTGTTTTCACGAAGAGAGAGAAGCGCATAGGTCACGTGTCCCCAGCCTCCTGACTCACGATAACATGGAATTCATACGAATTGTAGTGAATTACTTTTAGTAGCATTTCCTGCGACATTTTGATAAGACCAGCCTGGTTTGTTGGACCTGGGGTAGTGCAGCTGTTGATGCCGTTGTCGTGAGCAGGATGTTGTCGTTATTGTCGACATCACATGTGTGAGTCCCAGCTGCTGCGGCTACAGAGCGAAGTGTGATTGTTTATTTAAAGTTTATTCATGTTAAAGGCATCACATATCCCGATCGCACCAAATTCAACACTGCACTACTTCCTTCATGAGGGGCAGATGAGATGAAAGTTTCTCAATATATTTTACGACATACAGACAGATATTTATAGGATCATTAGATCAGTCAGTCGATTGGTGCACCACTTGTCATCACCTCTCAACATTTATATGGATTAATATGACATTTTGAACATTATGGCACCAAGAAGAAGAAAGAGCTGGAATTGATGATCCTCTAACTTTTCCTCTTCTGCTTCCATGAGGTCGACTTGTTGCTGGATTCATAGATTTGTGTGTTTCACCATAACTGATGTGTGCCTCCTCAATGGGGGCTACGGCTCCAGATGGAGATAACACACGTGTGACTGCAATGGTCTGTATGTCTTCTCTTCTAATGCAGACTGTTCTGGGTGAAGACAACATGAATACAACACAAAGACTCACAAGTCATCTTCTTTTCCTGCAACACAACTCAACTGCTCCGATCTCTGCTCTATATCAGAGTGAATGAAAGAATATTAAAGACACAACTACAAAAGTTACCTGATTGTAACTCTGGTTCTATGTTATAGCTGACAAGCAAATGAAGATTGTAAAGGTATGACACTGTTCATCCAGGTTGTGTGGTGAAATCCAACCCTAACCATCTGCTATAAATTAGCTATAAATTAAAACCTAAGCCGTACAGATACAGCCTGTGAACCTCTTACATTGACTATAATCTATTTTGACCTCACATAGCAACGAGAACCAGTCTCCAGCTGAACCAGTTCATGTAACATCTTCATGCTCCACCGACTGGAGAAAGGTAGCATGCATAAAAGTACTGATTTAGTCATTCATGGAATCCTGAATTGTATTTATTCAAATTTAAATCCCCCCCCCCAAAAAAAAACAATGATATGACCTTGAATAGATGTAATTAATACTTTTCATACAATCCTCAATATTTTTCAAAAACAAAGAAAAACTCAAAAAATTCACAGTGCATCAGAAACTTCACTGACAACAGGGATAATAATTAAAATGTAAATATATTTTCAAACCTATATTTAGATCGATAGACAGACTCCACAATATGCAAACATACAAAGATTTACAACACAATACATTCAGCCTTATCTGTGTCTTAGAAACTCTGGGGGGGGAAGGGCTGCAAAACTTCTGACGTGTGTGTACTTGTACTCCACATATGCCAGCCTATACATTTGCATCTCCTGAGGAAAGAGTGTTTGTTTCTCCAAAGACAAAAGGAAAAAATTGGGATTCACATAAAGACCCTTTTCTCCGCCGGCAGTCAGAAGATTCAGATTCTAGTTGCATCGTCCTGATCGCATTTAGCTTTATTTACAGTGGATTAGCAGAGACATATAGAGAGCAGTGCGTATATAGGATTCATCACATCCTTCAGAACCAGTGTAGGCTTATAGAGTTCAGTGAGTGCATTATAAACCATTATAATTGCTGCATAAAGAAGTTCTGCTGATTCAGAGTCTCGCATCTCAAACGGGATTAACAAGCTTTTTGTCATGTTTCCCGGGATGCATCTCGACAGGTGAGATTCACAAAGAAAAAGGAGCGTCCCCATTAGCTCCTGTGTTGTGCCGGCAACAACACAGGAGCGTTTGATGCGAGGGCAAACGATAATTGCATCCAGCTCGAGACGCTTCATGTGCACTTCTGACACATCGGCGCTTTGATTTCTCTTAATAATCGAGAAGGCTCGCTCATCCAAGCAGCTGTAATCACATCAAACGGCGCTCCCTGGACTCCTTGATATCAAATGCTGTGCATCTCCAGTTCAAATTACGCAAAAACAAATACATTCCATGATCAACTGGGAGGTAGAAACGGTCACCTTCATAGAAGCTGCATATACAATAACCTCATAATAGATTAAATTTCCCACTTGGATTGTTGTGTCTCCGCGAAACCCGACAAAACCATGGAGGGAAATATAGTTTAAGTCGTGACGGTCAAAAGTATTGGCCATCATTTTGAGGCTGTGTAATATTACTGATCTTGGTATGAGGAGAAAAGTCCAGCTAAGTCTGTACTTCTCAGGCACAGCTATTAAAGGGCTGAAAGAAAATAGATTCCAGCTGCAGCGAGCGAAGCCACAAACCTGGAAGCTGTTTCGCACTTAATAAGAAAAACATGGAAACACTTTTCTACGCCACCAGTCAGAAGCTGAAATAACAAAAATAGAATCCATCTCCCCATTTCAAGACACTGCGAGGGGTTTTCTCCATCCCCTACTCATACACTTAGGCTGATATCCATGATAATATATGAATTAAATTAGGCATCTGCACGTACATACAATATCTATATACATGCTATCCAATGTTTACATAAAATCCCTGACATCTGATATATATGTACATCATTTGAATAAGTCAAGCCAGTAGAGATGACCCTAGGTGGGAATGGCTAGAGATAGAGAATATACAACTTGGTTACTTGCAGTATTTGTTCCTTGAGTAGAACCGAATAGAAAACAAAAAGAGTCATCGGAGTCTGGTTTTCACAGTTGTGTTTCCTGGTTTGTGTGTCCATCATTGTCCAGGAACAAAGGCTGACCAGCACAGGACTGGAGGCCGTGGTATATTGATATGTAAGTTCTCTTCATGGTATTGGTAGAAAAATACAAGTGTCCAAAACAACATTTTGGCTTTCGAAGTGATTGTAAAGGTGACTGCAACCTTTGGTTCCACCATGATGAGCATTCCTCTGGCATTTCACCGATCCTTCGGCCTTTTCACCTCTTTTCTCCCGTGTATTAAAGCAAACATGAAAACTGCTTTTTCTTGAAATACCAGTGTTGTAAATAAAATTGCACAACATTTCTCCATTTTTCCAGAAATACAAATTTACCATATGCAGTTAGTTGGCTACTTATCACACTTCAGTTCTCCCTGGACGATAGAGAGCGATACAGAAGTGAACTGCTACCCTGTGCACCCATGTAGTTGTATTAGAATCAATGTCAGATACTGAGATAAAAGAAATATATTAATCTGAATAAATCATTGACTCAGTTGAAATGTTCTCCCTGAACATCACATCTCTGTCTGTTGTTAGTTTTATCACAACACACCAAGCATAGGACTTGTTAGGACAGCAAGTGTGCATCTTTTATCCTCCGTCTCAACATTTGGAGGTAAACAGGAGAAATTATTCATTCTCGTTCCCAGCAACATGCACCGACACATGCATTGGGGTCTGCAGACCACGTGAATGGGAAAGTGGTCTGTAAAGATTTTAGCGGGAGCCGTCTGCGTCACTGAAGTTAATTTAGGGGCAATTTGTTGTTTTTTCATGCTGTGCTAATATTAGTCTGAACACAGCTTAAGCCCACAGCCAACAGATCAGTAAGCACTGAACTAACAAGGGTCTAACCCCAAGGCAGGGGTTCTGTGAAAAGCCGACACAGAGTGTTAGTTCAAGTGGAAATGGTGGTTTGGTATCAATTTCATCAAGAGGGGGTCGTCACCAAAGTCAGATTAGTCGTTGGAGGAGTGCAGCCAGGCAGCAGCTAACGTGATATGTGCTGAGATGGTTGTTTTTGTCATGACAACAAGCTGTTATAGTTTGCAACTCTATGGAAACTGAAAAGAGCTGCGACCCTTCCTCTGACCTTTGTACAGAAAGGAATCATGTCATGCCATGAGGGTCATGCCAGTCAAACACAACATGCACCTGCGCAGATCTAATTGACTTGTCCATGGCAAGTCTTTGTGTACTTCCATTTGATGACCTATGCAGCAACAGGAAAAGTACAAAAGTGGTTGTTGGACAAATATTTGTGGTTAAGCTCTACTATGCTCGCTGTGCATTGTTTTAACAGGGATAATTTGGGCAGCCCAATTTCTTTCTTGTGTTACAAATATCTTTGTTGAAAAACAGGCCCACTCTTTTCAAAGAAGCAAGAGGAGCTCTAAACGCAAGTGGCTTATATCCATGCATAGACATGAAGCTCAGCTTAAGTTTAACCAGGACGATTTTCAATCACAATTCTCTCACCTTCTTTCTGCTTATTTATCAGATAATTGTGGCCATTTGTTTAATTCCGCCACAATCTCTTCCAGCCCGTAATGTCGGTTGCTTTAAACAAACCTTAACAGATAACTTTGATTTACATCTGATTCACACTGTTTTCAATATAAGTAAAAAATAAAATGATGCTTACATTCAAATATGTGTTTCAATACCTCAAATGTTTTGTACATTTAAAAATGTGAAGCTTAGTTCACAGTGGATTTCAGAAAATGTACATTTTGGTATATAATTGCTTTCCTGTTGCTGTCTTGATGATTTTTATCACAAGGGGTCCAAATAAATCTGAGTCAACAGATTCTTCTATTTCTGAAATTCAGTCACGTCTTTTGTGCTGGACACAACTAATTAGAAAAGATTGGCATCAGCAGCTCCTCTCTGCAGAGGAATCAATGCAACAACCCTGGGGTAAAATGTCCATGTTAATTTGTACACATGTAACTAAAGGCTCGCTAAGCAAAATCTTTATCACAGCATTTTGTTCCTAAAAACATTAAAAGGCCTATTTATGAAGATGAATGCAGTGGCCGACAGACTGTAGCTAAAGTAATGGGTCTTAATCCAAATCTCGTATTGTTAATCTTCAGCAATCAGGGTGCATGACTAATTATCTATTCGATAACATCATCAACCCTGAGGTTCTTCATGCATGAATAAATACTTCTAACATCAAATACAGTACTTTTAATAAACATATAAAAGCTAGTTTAGCAAGCGCAAAGTTGCAGTATCGGTCCCTCCCCCTTAAATCCAGCTTGAATTGATTTGCATTGTGGATCTGGATTCTCTTAGCGCTGATCAGTAAAGGTGATCAGGCAAATTTGACCTGATGAAATATTGATGTACACATCTGTTAATGCATGCTGGCTGTTTGACTCACTTATCCTTCTGTGTTGGCTTCTAACTTTGTATTTTGTCTGTTTTGGCAGTATCACATATTTGAGGCATGAAGCAAGTCCTTCATTTTTAAAACATTCCTTTTCCTTTCCCTTCAGTCAATCTGGACCGTTTCATCTTTAATTCTATTTTCATTGCTTTCCCTTACTTGCAGTTAGTGTCTTCAACCTTCATATTTGCTGTCTTTTCCTGAATTTACACCTCCTCACTGTGTGAGTGTGTTTGTTCCTCTAGAGGAAGTCGCTCTGAGCTTCGTTGGAGAGCTGACTGAGAGCCACCTCGTTGTGCCGAGATCCTTTAAGTATCCTTGCAGTCTTCTGCAGGCTGATGTCTGTTAGCTTTTCTCTGTCACCAACGACTGTTTCAGGGCAAGGACAGTGCCTGCAGCTCCTGTGGTTCTCTGGTAGCCCATTGGACAACCTTGTTGAGTTGGACTCTTCTTTGTGATTTGGCTGTCCGCAAGTTCCCTTTTGTGCGGAGCTGTGCTGACACGGACTTCCGCAGAGTGTCCTCCTGCACTTGGCCACATCGCGGCTCAGAGACTTGCGGAAGTTGGGCTTGAAGACCAGGTAGACAATAGGGTTGTAGAGTGTGGAGGACTTGGCAAAGATGGCTGCCAGGGCAAAAGCCATGGGTGGTACAGCTTCTGGGTCACCAAACCCTGCCCACATGGACACAACAGCATATGGACTCCATGCTGTCAAGAAACCAATACAAACTGCGACAGAAAGCTGAAAAGAGACAACAACAGACACCACATATATATTTATCATGTAAAGAACATGTGTACTTTTGAATAATCTGCACAGTAATCTTGGATAGTGGACCTACACAGCATGCCGTTACCTTAATGATGAGTGCATGTGCATTGGTGATCTTGTTCTGTGGGGACATGTGCTGCTGCACAGCCTGACTGGAGCCCCGCACGGTCAGCAGGATGAATGTGTAGGACAGGAAGATGACGGTGCACGGAACGATGTAGCAGAATAAGAAGAGGCAGATGATGTAGGTCATAGCTGCAGTGCTTTCGCTGGGCGCATGCCAGCTGATGCAGCATGCTGTGCCGTACGGCTCGGGCCCGTACTCTCCCCAGCCAGACAAGGGCCCCACAGCAAAGACTCCAGCATAGCACCAGACCCCAGCAATCAGGAGGCAGGCGTGGCGGTACGAAAACTTGTTACCTGAGAAATGTAACCGGGCAGAGGCAGAGGAGGGTGAGTTAGTGGAGCCATTGCTGACTAATAGAGACATAGGGGAAGGATAAGAAATAACTGTATAGCAACAATATACGCAACAAGGCTGAGAGGGAGGAAGACAGAAGGAGGAAGACAGAAGGAGGAATAATTGGAGAGATATTGTGGATTGAGTGATGAAGAGCGTTTCCCTAAGAAGGGCATGTAGACGTGACAAAGCAAAGAGAATGATAATTCACTTTTGTCCTGACCAGTGCTTATTTTTGAACTCTGACTCATTTGGATAAGAGGTCACATGGCCCACAGGAATGCACATGAAGTGAAGTGAGTAATCTTCGTAATGCACGGACCCAAACGTCAACATTATTCTGTGTGCAAGGAGAGAGAGGGAGCTGCACGGCATGTTTACTTAGAGGTTAAACGTACGTGAGAAAAATCCCTTTAATAATCTATACTAACCATTTTTCCTGGTCTCGCCACAATCGTAACCATCTGCACACAGGACCTCGTATAAGGAAACACAGTCACTTCTACCTTCGCTCTACGTAATCATGGATCTCGATCTTTATTCAAATAATGGAATCTGCCATAGTTGCATTCAGTTTCTTCCGTCACATAATATTTGTCCAGCTCATGTTATATTTGCACCAGGATTGAACTTGAAGTGTGCGAGCCCCGGTGCCGCAGCATCGTATATGTGATTCCCATAACTATCCGTTATTGCCATATATGGTGTGGGAGATCGTACAACGCCTTTTAACTGGAGGGCCTCACGAGCTGGTTTGCTTTACTCAAGAACTCAAAAGACAATGGACTTCAAACTAATAGAAAACAATTTAATCACGATTAAAAACGTTGGCAGTTAAAGTTCCTTTATAATACGCTAAACATAAAGGACTAGCTCTCTTTGTATTATGGATATTGCTGCAATAACAAATTGTAATAGTTGCATAGCTTATTTCTTGTATTGCATTCATGTCAATTGCTATTAAGTGTACACAATGTAACTTCGAGCACAAGGAGTCTCCCAATCTAAACAAAAACAAAACACCTAGTTGTGATGCAGTGTGGGATTGTTTAAGTTGTTTTCTCACTTCCGACACAACTCAGGTGCAAATCATGTTCATGGATGAAGCTATATATAAAAGTGTTATTCATTTTGCACAACAAACAAAAATAGCAGACATAACGCTGATATAACGCAATTAAAGGTCGACAAATAATTAAACTCTTATCTTTTTTTTTATTGTGGAATTTCTTGAGGTGTGAACATAATTGGAAACATTTTGGATAATGTAAAAACATACATATAAATTTACAACGAGAAGAGCTGACATTTGAATGAAGATCGCTACATATCTGCAGTAGAATGACCGTTTGTTGTGTGTTACTGTTAGTTTCTTTACTCGTGAATAAGTTAATCCTGGGGCGGGGGAGTAAAAGAGCCAATAAGAGTCCACTGTGATTGATTTAGACAACAAGGGCTTCTTCAGTGAGGAGGAACAGGGAGCTTTATCTAAGGTACCACACAGCCTCTTGAACTGGATGTCAACCCCACTTACAGTTCGTGCTGATGGTGGGCGGTGGTGTCGATAAAGCCCTGTGGTGCTTGGGAAAGGGGCTGTTAGATATTCCAGACGGCTTGTAGCTGTTGTGACGCATCCCTTCACCGATCACACTGTCCAGCTCTCTCATTGGCACATGAACGATTCAACCTGAGCTCTTTGTATTCAGGGGGCTCAAACTCAATTTCCAACAAAAGCCCACAAACATGCTCTGACCATTTTAAACTGGGATGCAGCAAACAATTTTCCCCTCTGATTCAGATTCCTCAGCTCTGCCAATATCGACTACCAATCTTATTCCAGCTCTCTGAATCCCATGAATAATTGTCTCTTCAATAAAGTATTGTTTTTTCGGGCATTTTGCCTTTATTTGGACAGTCAGTGCAGAGAGCAACAGGAAATTGAGGAGGCTGTGCTTATGCCTTATGCTCCTAGTTATCTATACTGCTAATCCTTGCGGGGGAAGCTTAGAGTCTCAGCCTAGAGCCGGGGTTCACCCTGGACAGGTTTCCGGTGTATCGATGTATCAAACAACTTTTCACAGTCACATTCACAGCTTTGGTCAATTTAGAGTCTCCAATTGACATACCCCAAACCTCGTACTGTGGGAGGAAGTAAGAGTACCGGAAGAAAACCCATGCAAACATGGCGAGAACAAGCAAACTCCAACTGACCGAAACGGGATTCGAACCGGGAACCCTCCACAGATTGCACAGTGGAGCTGCAAGGAAACACACATACCCTGTCCTCTCCCAACCGGCCACATTATCGGGCTATTGCTCTGAAAACCTGCGTGTTTGAATATCAGGACAGTCATGTTTGTTTGTTGTTTTGGTGTAAAAAAACTCAACTAGATATCCCATCCAACCTAATCTCAAACCCAAATATCAAGTTTTTTGTCCAAACGCGATGGGGATACCCAACAGTACCAATCAATAATTAGCAAAAAATATATTTCCTTTAAGAGTTAAATCCAAATGGTTTTGGCTAAATTGAGTATCCAGCAATAAATATGGTTCCTGTGTCGCACAGAGTCAAGAGTCAGTCCATAGATTTTCACTGAGTGGAAATCCTGTTACCAGTTTTTACCATTTGTTTAACGTGTTTACAATAATACACTATTAGGCTTTGAGTGTAATTCAGACCTGCGCCAGCTCAATTGTACCTGAAAGGGCTCAATTGACACTGTCAATAGCACGATAAGCTGGGCAAATTGATTCTGTTGTCAGTCAAAAGTGAATCAATCCTCTTTAACTGTAGGGCAATCCCCCAGCCACGCTCTTCATTCTCTGTTATTCCTGCCCCACCTCCCGCTTGTTCGATCCTTTAATTTATTGAACCGCACTGGGGCAGGATGAGCGCTTCCATCCAGCACTAACTGGTTCATCAACACTCATGCTGGTTGTGGTGGATCCTGATCGTGGTGGTGGATCATGATGGTGGTTACTGATGGTGGATGCTGATCATGGTGAAACCTGATGGTGGATCATGATGGTGGTGGTGGATCATGACGGTGGATCATGATGGTGGTGGTGGATCATGATGGTGGATCATGATGGTATGATGGATCATGACGGTGGATCATGATGGTGGATCATGATGGTGGATGCTGATCGTGGTGGATCCTGATTGTGTTGGTGGATCATGATGGTGGATCATGATGGTGGTGGTGGATCATGATGGTTGATCATGATGGGGGAGGTGGATCATGATGGTGGATCATGATGGTGGATGCTGATCATGGTGGATCATGATGGTGGTGGTGGATCATGATGGTTGATCATGATGGTGATGGTGGATCATGATGGTGAATGCTGATCATGGTGGATCCTGATGGTGGTGGTGGATCATGATGGTTGATCATGATGGTGGTGGTGGATCATGATGGTGGATCATGATGGTGGTGCAGGATCATGATGGTTGATCATGATGGTGGTGGTGGATCATGATGGTGGATCATGATGGTGGTGGTGGATCATGATGGTGGATCATGATGGTGGTGCAGGATCATGATGGTTGATCATGATGGTGGTGGTGGATCATGATGGTGGATCATGATGGTGGTGGTGGATCATGATGGTTGATCATGATGGTGGTGGTGGATCATGATGGTGGATCATGATGGTGAATGCTGATCATGGTGGATCCTGATGGTGGTGGTGGATCATGATGGTTGATCAAGATGGTGGTGGTGGATCATGATGGTGGATCATGATGGTGGTGGTGGATCATGATGGTTGATCATGATGGTGGTGGTGGATCATGATGGTGGATCATGATGGTGAATGCTGATCATGGTGGATCCTGATGGTGTTGGTGGATCATGATGGTTGATCAAGATGGTGGTGGTGGATCATGATGGTGGATCATCTTGGTGGTGGTGGATCATGACGGTGGATCATATTGGTGGTGGTGGATCATGATGGTGGATCATCTTGGTGGATGCTGATCGTGGTGGCAGCTGATCCTGGACTATGATTACAACAAGACTGCTTGACATACAATATGCCTCCTCACATATTCTATCATCACTGTCATAACTATCATCCATTTTCTATTTCTTCTAATCAATGATGTTAATACTGTTATTTTGTTGATGTGTTCAGTTACACTCTTGTCCCTGCTGGGGGAGAAGATCACTCAAACGTGGACTTTCTCTGAGGTTCTTGTGTTTTTCTTGTTGCGGGTCAGAGGATGTCGCACCTTGCGTCGGAAATATGTTTTTACAGAGTTTTCCTCTTTTCACAGCAGTGTAGAAGCTGTTTCTGTTTTATAAAGGGGCTCTAGCTTCTTCTTGTGGGGAAACTCTCCGGTAATCGCCTGGCTTCTTATTTCCATTAAAGTGAGCTTCATTTACCTAAAAATAATCAAGCCGTTGCAGCAGCAGCAATTTGGCATTTTGCCACGAGTCATTTTGATAATAACAACTTCAGTCTTAACATCTTTTTTTTTCTCTCTCTTCTTTCATTGTGTAAGTTTAAGTTTAACATTTTATCACATAACATTCAGCTTGTGGCTAAAAAATGTAATTACATATATATATGTATAATTTTGTGTCTGTTTCGTGGTTTGAGGCCTCATCAGAGAAATGGTCTGGAGTATACGTGATGAAAAATGAGCTGCATAACGAGAAAGAGTTCAGTAAAGCTACTTCAAACTGCCACTGGTGTTTAAGAGACGAAGATGCCGGCGCACTGAAGTGAGTTATTTTCAGTTTGCGCTCAAAAGGGACGAAGTGTCCAAACAACAACTTTCGTTTGAGACTGTTTATGCCTTTTCACCTATAATGTGCACACATTTCCTTATTGTGTTTAGTTTGGCCTTTTTGTACCACGTCCCCTTATCACTTTCCCCAAACTAGTGCTAGATAACAGAGGATTCATTTTGACTGTTGAAGAATGTTTCTAAATTTTGTTATTGTTGATGTCTGACAGCAGGACTTTAATCTCTTCAGTGTAAAAATGTATTCCTGTTTGAAAACAACTTCAACGGCGCTGATGGTGCTAATGATCAAATCTCACATACACGCACATCTGCATAAACAGGTGGTGTCGAATTAGAGGGAACTGCAGTCTGACAACTCAGCTTTCAAATAGTTCTTGCAGCTGCAGAACATATTTGGACTTTGGTGTCTATTGGCTCCCACTTCATCGCTTCCCCAGATATGATTAGATGGATGTAACAGAGAGATAAAACGGGAGGTGATGAGCAAATGTGTTCAACCCTGACAGGAGCCTACAGGTGGATGCTGAGGTGGTGGAAAGGATCAATCGCCCGGTGGCAATACTGACGCAGGCCAGCAGGGGCATTGACAAGCAAAGCAAGAGATGGGAAATCTTTGCAGCTTAAACAGAACTCCAGATGGGAGGGAGGGTGTGCGTGATGGTCTTTCATGCCCTGTGTTCCTTTGTTCACAGCCTTCCAACATACGCAACATATGCTTCACTCATGCATACTCACTCATCACCACTGATTCCACTGATGAGCACACCTCAGTACATCCTTAGTTTGAGTTATGTTCGTTATTTCAATAGATTACTCATCCTTTGGCTTTCAACCTGTGTCTCGGAGCCGGGGCGTGACAGTTGCTCAGGTGTTATGAGTTATGTTGTGCAGCCTGTGCAGACTAATGGGTTTATTACCTCCACCGAGGAGGTTATGCTTTCATCTGCGTTTGTTTGACTCGTTCTGTTTGTTTGACAGTTAACAGGATACGCAAAACAGGATTTATGAGGGTGTACATCCGGGAATATATTTTTTTCCACTTTCTTATATAGTGCAAGATGGAATTTATTTGTTGTTAAGGAGACAGATATTTATGAGACTGTGAAATTCGGTGCAGATCCAAGTAAAGATATGGATCTGGTGAATTTAAATACAGTTTCGGAAGGAAACTGGGGCCTGAATATAAATACAAATGCTCTGTGTGTGAGGTGGATAACAGAAACTCATGGATGAAATGCTCTCCCGTAGACAAGCCTTAATATCGTGCTGATGTGAAACTGCTGATGTGGCAGGGCTGCAATTATTTACTGTGATTTTAGGTCATTTTCTGTTTTTATCTATGTTCCACCATGGGAACATAGTGTTATCGTCCACACACAAAAAGAGTACAGTGTGTCTGTAAGTGGCACACATTCATACAACGTTTCTTACAGAGAAATCTCATGAAAGCATCATTATTGGTGCTCATTACCATTTCAAACACTTATTTGTGAGGCTTGTAGCCACTGGGGTTTGAAACTGTGCGTTACAGACTGTTCCTCCAGAAACCAGACAGGACAAGCCTTTTTATAAACACAGCCCTGATATTAAATATCATGTGCCTGGCAGAAGCAATCGCTGAACTTATAGACGGGGAAAGATTTCCTATTATATTCATAGGTTCAGTCCGACAAGTCAGACGCTTCCATCTTATCGCTCCCAGCATTTTTACCTCCCAACTCGGGCGTGCAAGGGAAGGAATACGGTGAAATCCTGATGCAGGACAACAGTGTTTTTACCAGGAAGAAGGAGAAGTTCCTGCATCTCAAAAAGAACCCACAAATTTTTCAAAGCCCTGCGAAGTTTGGATACAAACCAACTTCATGAAGATGGATATGAACTCTGACTCATCCAGGCTGCACCACATTTTCTATTCCTTCTGCTACATGCTGTTGTGTTGTGCTAATTTATTCCTTGACCAAATCTGCTTTGTTCTCCCATTGTCTTCAACAGGGTAGGTTTTCAGAGTGAGATGAATTTATATGCAGTTTCTGTCAAGTGCTACTACTTCACGCATTTGCATATTAGCTGTTTGAATTATCTACTATGATTATGAATTATGGCTAATTGGTGAAATAATAATAATTATTATTCACAGAGAAAGACCTCAGAAAATGTAATGAGAGTTTAATGAGAAAATTAAGAGAGAGTGACGATCCTTGAAAAAATACTGAAAATAAATGAATCACTTGCAAATATAATACTTCTAAATGAAATCCAGAGTTAAATATATTCATTCTATCAAACAAACGCGACAACATGGATCCCACTTCAACTGTCTGAGCTGCTCAGAGAGTTTTGGATTAAACCCGGTCGTGTGAATTAATCCTCAGTGGCTTAATAGGCAAAAACATAATTATGCTCATTAACAATTTGCTGGTTGAGCAGTTTGCAATCAAACCAACGTGCAGAAAAAGGAGAGTTAATGTTAAGTGAAGCTGCTTGAAAACTGAGGAGTCACAGACTTCCACTACAGCTAGAATGTGGTCACACGCATGAGTTTGTGCCCTTGAGCAAAACACAAATCCTCTGCCTGTCTAATCAATATGAAGGCACGCATGAATGTTAACGACATGCACTGTAAAACAAAATATCTTATTATCGTAGAATTTTTTGAGGGATTGATGAATATCTTATGTATTTTGATAAATCTATTGGATTTATTCATATTTATTAAAACATTTTATTCACCTCCTTATCTATTTACTCTCTTGAAATGTGTCTCTGACATTTCTCTGAAATTTAAAGCTGCATTTAGGAGCTACGCAGCAGGACTTCACTCCTTCTAAATGTCTCTGAGGATGATCTGAGGATGGACACATCACACATAGAAGAAGGGGTAACATCAGATTGGGATGGAAAGAGGGCGAGAGATAGAGAGAGAGAGAGAGAGAATCTCCATACGAAAGAGCGGGGCATTACATAAGTATTTAATCTGAGACAGAAAGCAATCCATCTCAATAATTATCTGACAGCAATTATGCCCTGGAGCAACATCAGAATTAATTTGCATGATAACGTTGAAATCTTAATGGATGTGACACTTTATCATCACAAAGTCGACAAAAAAACATGAATATCTAAAGGGTAGGTGGATGTTTTTGGACAAGATAACGCAATTCATGAGGGCTTGTATCACTTTGTGACCTCTTTCCCTTTCTTTGTACTAAAAATTCAAAATACAGTCATTATGATTTTGTTTCAACTATTCCCCTTGATAATGTTACATCAATAATTTGCTTGCTGGGCACATTTGATTGGCTGTGTCAGTTTTCTTGTCTTGCTTTTACATAATCTCAGTGTTAATATCCAGATCATCACATTCTGTAAATAATCAACATTCCACCAATGACCTCTGAAGAAAGATGATTTGCTAATTAGTCCTCTCTGGGGTTTTTTTTTATCAAAGTCAACTAACTTGCAGATCTTTGGATTGCGGGAGAACTTCAGAGAAAACAGAAGAAAAGGGAAACGTGACGCAGACTTGGGTTCAACCACAGGTCTTTTCTGCTGCAAGGCAACAACACTGACTATTGACTAACGTTGTGGCATATATGAGCGCAGACTTACGTAACACACCACTCGATACGTTTATTCTAAGCATTAAATGGTCATTGTTGAATCTTGGAGATTCACACAATGTCAACTCAACGTCCACTTATAAGCCTTTTCTCCAGGTCCCTAAGCTTTATTACATGGTTATTATCAGTTGATTGAGTTTGCTTAGCTGTTGAAATGTTGAATGGCTCCGATTCTGCAATCAGTCGTCCATGCAGTGTCACTTATTTGACTTAAGCTGCTGTCGGACATGCACTGAACTCCGAGGACCCTCCGCAGTTTCTCAGGAGGTGTATGTGGGAATGTGAGAGCTTCCCGAGTTTCTGTGGACCCAGCAGGGGATCCTCCGGGTGGACCTTGAGTGAGTGTGTGTGTGTGTGTGTGTGTGTGTGTGTGTGTGTGTGTGTGTGTTAATGAAAAAAATGAAAAGAAAAACAAATATCTGAGGATTTGACACACGTAGAAGACACAGACACAGAAGTCAAGAGCTGGCACCAGTGTCTACGTGCTGTCAACAATAACGCAGCTAAATCAATACGTTACGTCCTGCTTCTGCCTGCCGCTCCACCCCTCACCCCCTCACCTGTATCCTGCACAGAATTTGTGAACGCTGTGAACCCGTCTGAGTAAATAAACCCCCGCTGGGTTGTGCATGTGTGAGAGGAAAACGGCAGAGAAAGTCTTTCTTTGAAGATGCACCGCATGACCGGTCTGAAATGGCTTTGTTCTGAATCAAGCGTGATCAGTTTGGCGTTTCATGTCAACAGATCCTCCCCAATGAAAACTGAACAAACTCCAACTGACGACCCTGCAATACAGTTGAAAGCTCAGGGGAACCAGCGGCAGTGACCTGGGATTACGTTGTCCTATAGTTCACCCATTTCATTTGCATTCTGCACACGCGTTGAGAAAATGAAACTGTCCCTTAGACACACTACATAAATCATCTTAACTTCTCCTGTGTTTTACTGTCCCAGTAAGCAGACGGTGAACTCAGCCTCGACAGGAACTTTCCTCTACGATAACAGCAGATAAATTAGCTGTCATTCTACATTATTACAGCGACAGTAAAAGCACCCAATGATTTCAGCTCAGTCACACAAAATGCAGTAGCAGCATTTATCTGAACCCTTATCAGATCCAGTCTCCGATGATCTGGAGAAAGTTGTGTGAATGACAGAAGAGAAAAAACATTTTGTCAGTTTAGCTGTTAGGTGTAGTGTAGTGGATGTTACTAAACTGCTTGAGTACATAAGTCCTTCTTCTTATGGTGTTTGTTTTTGAGTCACAGCTTCAGCTGCTTTACCACCACCGTCTGGACTTGAGTGCGTCCGACCCTGATTTGCATGTAGCCGAAGAAAACCAAGACAATAGTGCAATTACACTTGTGATCCGACCAACAAAGACGTATATATGTAAGTGTCAGTGTATAAATCTAATCTGGGTTTTCTCTTATTTGTGCTTTGCTGAATCTGATCCTTCAGCCGGTTCACACAATCTTCTAATTTTCACCCTCACCTTAACCATCACAACTAAATGCTTCATCCATACTCAAACCAAAACCTACAGCTAAGTTTAACCTTAAACCTAAAAGTCCTAGCCCTCAAACAGCATCAGTGAAAAAGTGAGGACTGGCCAAAATGTGCTCACTTAAAAAAATGATCTCACAAAGATGTAAGTACAAGTACACTGTAGCACATTGTGCACAAAGGTTCCTTTGTATGTTATTGTGTGGATTTCAACAGGCATTTAATTTTTTGCGTGTGCTCCCTGTGTCATGCAACATCAAAGTTATTCCATCATCTGTGTTGACCACATGTCTTGCTTCTTTGGTCACTATCTTTACATTTGAGAACATGGTGGTGCCCCCTCTCCTCGTGGCGTTGAAGGTGTCCATTCTTTTATTTGAAACTTTTTGACCATTTACTTATACTTCATTTACATGTTGTCATACTCGTCAGTGTGAATGTGCGTATCTACTTAAAATAGCAAATACACAACATTGAAATGACAAGTGTAAATGGGTTCAGAGACATCGTTGACAGGTGGTATATTTTTCTCGCTTTCTTTTATTATCCTGAGCTCTGAGGTTGGATAAATTTACCTTAACGTCCACTGGATGACATTACTCTTATTAACAGCTGCCACATGACATTTTGAAAATGGTCAATTATGACTACAGTATTTCTACTTGACATCTGATAAAATAAAACATCTTGAGTTGAGAGTTTATAATTGTCAAATAATACTGTACATTGATAATAAACCTCAAATAACCTTAAAACCACATTGTGCTGTGAGGCAGTGGTTGTCAAATGGCAGCACGCAGGCAAAAACTATGATTTTGTTTTTCTATTTTTAATTTGCGGTGACAGCGGCATTCAATCACTTTTGTTTCAAGTTGATTAATGAGCTTTTAATCTGAAAAGTTACAACTTTGGTCTTTAGAGTGTGTTGCTTGCTCAACACACCCCTGACCAACTGACTTCATTCAAATTATGTACACACATGAGCAGTTACAAAGCAAATTCAGTTTCATTCTATAAAAAAGCTTTGACTCAGAGGGGAAGGTTTGAATACTACTTATAAATGCATTATATTTGGTTTGAAACTAAATGTTACCAAGCTATGATTAGTAGAGAAACACAGACTCACTAAAAAGCTGATTGTTTTATGTGTTAGATTTTCTTTCAGTCTGGTCTTTAGTAAAAGGAACACAAGTTTAAATTAATCAGTAATTACTGACAGTGGATTTAGAACATACACAGATATTTCGTTCAAGTCCAATTATTGGATGGCTTGTGACTTTTTTTAATTAAGCAGATGCAGGGAAAGACAGAAAAGGGGCTTTGAAAACATTTTCTTTCTGCCTATCATGTAGATAAAAGGGGTTCAAATGAACATTAACATTACTGCAGCATGGGCAGTTAGTCTTTGAAACCAGCTCTTGAATCTCTGGCCTTGCAGTTTTATTATTTATCTCTTCACATGCAAGGTTTTGGACTCAGAGGGCAAGAATGAAAAGCCTTCAGTGTGGTGACCAATATGTGTAAAGAAGCCTTCTGGCTAATCAGTATCAATAATGAATGACACTGTGTGAACTCTTTAAGTGAACTCTTCTGCTCAAAATAATGAGTTGTAATACTGAGATGATGGTTGTTTTATATGCAAAGCTGGAGTAAAGCATTCAAAAGTCCTGGTCTTACCGTAGTTTGGGATGCAGACCTTGATCCAGCAGACACAGGAGAGCACAGTGAGGTTGGTCAGACTGCACAGGCCGAACAAAACACCACAGAAGGCGTAGATCATACAGATCGTTTTACTAAACAGCCACCTGATCGGAGAGAGAAACACAAGGGGACATTTGTTCATGACCGTTTTCTTGGCAGTTTCCCTCTGGTGAATTATACAATTCATACCGAGTAGATCATGGGTGGGGAACAAGTTTTCCATTGGGGTCATCTCTAGTTTGTACAGTATTTTGTGATTAATTGTACATGAAACCTGATTACATCACACTGACATGAGTTTGCTCGAACTGCTTCTCTTTGGCAAAGCGTCGTGTTCACATGACTCTACAAACAGTGCCATGTATTTATTGAATATAATCCCATTTTAGGACATTGTGAGTTGGTGCTTTGCAACTGCAACAAGGCGCCTTTTCAAATTCTCCTTGGCCATTAGCTCACTCACAAGAAAACCTGCCTGCGTAGAAATTGGCTCGTGTCAGAAATGGTATTAACATCAGCCCTGAGTGAAACATGTGCCTGTTCATACCTGGAACTAAAAGGCTTCCTCCCTATGTCTCTTGTTGCCACTATATATGCAAATATAACATGTATATGATTTATATTTGCAGAGACCAACAGATGTTTTAATTCAGTTTTAGTTGACAGCTGTGTCCATTACCAGTGTGTTTATGTCTGTTTTGGGGTGAGGAGGGGCTGAATTAATCAATGATAAGCTCTCGAGGATTTTACCAGTTTAATATTCATATTGTCGATATACAAACCAATGTATACCCTAATAAAGCAATAAAATATCAGGCTCATTACAAAACAGTGCTGGGTCAGGGGACGTCGGCGGAACATTCATTGTACTCCACTGTGCCCTTACAACTCATCCATTTAGTTCCATGCTTCAATCAGCAAGGCCACTTGAGATTGACCCTTCAAATCTCTGTGACTGTGTCCCTGCACAGGTTCAGGGGCTCGTCTTTATGTTTTGGAAAGTGTGACATTCTGCATGGACTTTTCCTCCTCAACAGTCGCCATGATGCTTGGAAGCGATGACACGTAACAGCTATGTGTGTGACAGTCATGCAGCCAGTAGGGACCACCCTGAAGGTCAAGTAAGTCGACTATGTTTGATACTATCTTAAAACATGTAAAAGATAATTGCCGTAATAAGTCACTGTAATGAGATTTTTTTTTCTGAATCATTTTTTCTCCGTCTCTGTCAAATTGTCTTGTAGGCAGTGTACAGTCCAGAGGCCGGCAGTTCCCAACCCCAGCAGTAGATGAAACAGGCATTACATTTCCTTGGCCTCTCTTGGGTCGTTGCTCACTGCAGTGAGCACTGATGCATTTTGATGCAATCATGGCACATATGACAGCTATTGGCCGCACATGCTCTGGGGATCAGAGGAGCAAGCAAACGGAGCCGGGGGAAGCAGCAGGAGACACGTGACAGAGAGCCATGCATTCCAACCCTCAATTAATATTTTTTTCGTTGTTTTTTTATTCCTGCATTTAACGATGAAAGGTTTGTAACATTTTCAGATAAAAAAAAATAAAAAATCATTCAGTCAAGATTTATGTCATGTCAGCAAGGAAATATTTTACCACAGACTTTGACTGAGGTTCAGTCACTATAGTGTCTCTTGGGTTCATATTAACTGTAACATTATTGCTGTAACAGTGGATGTGGAGACACCTTCTTCAGGCTTGAGGGGACGGCTGCAGTTGGCCTCATTAAACTTTATCTACAAGGTAGGACAGGCTTAATGAAGCGACTATTTGAAGGAAAAAAAAAGAAGCCCTCTGGCTAGAAAGTTCACTAATCCCTTGCTGCTACTTGTGAAGCTTAAATCAGCTAAAACTGACATTTCCCTGAAAATATATCTTTATCTTCAACTTTAAAAATATATTTCTTATTAATGGGTCATTCTCACCACTCACGGCCATAGCAAGCAACCATTCAGGAATTATTAACTGAGAGGAGCAAGTCGTCCTATTATCCCCTGCAGAAAGTACATTGTTCCTTCTTGCCTTGTGAATTTATTGATTGGGAAGATGACATAGTGACATAGTAGAGATATATATATATATATATATATATATATATATATAGAGAGAGAGAGAGAGAGAGAGAGAGAGAGAGAGAGAGAGAGAGAGATGAGAGAGAGAGAGAGAGAGAGCCTGTGGCGGAGCACTAAATGGTCATCACTCACATGTGGGCATAGGTCGAGGGGATCGCCAGTGGAAACAGGCTCAGGGTCATGCCCAGGTCGCTGATGGCCAAGTTAACCACAAAGAACTCAGCAGGCTTCAAGGTGGATTTTTTTCTATAGGCCACAAACAGCAGGATCCCATTTCCTATTAACGACAGCACACCTGGGGACACAGTGACAGGATATATTATTGTCGGAGCACATTCATACGGTTGCAGACCGTGGGAAGAAAAACAACTCGCTCACCAAAGATGCTGTAGATCGTCCCCATGAGGATGTCACTGTCTTTTGATATCTTGGACACGAGCAGAAATGTTTCTGAGGCATTTCCCATCTAGAGAGGAAATGGATAAAAACAGAGAGAAAGACAAGGTGTAAGAGAAGGTGAGACAAATCTTAAAACTTGTGTTTTTCAGCTTCAGGCAATTTATTAAAAAAAAACAAAGAGGGAAAACAACTTCTTTATACATTAATGTCCTCATACCTTACACCTTACAGCACAATATGACTTGTTGGTCAGCTGCTGTTAAAATGCCCTGAAACCAAACTCCAATAACAAAAAATTTAGCTCCACTTCCCCATTTAATATTGTTTTGAAGACGAGGCCAAAGAGGATTCATTCAGTCTCGTAAAGCTTTTAATGGCTCATATTATTTGTACCGCATCGATGATTTCACACAAATTTCTCACTGCCGCTTAAAAATAGAAACAAAACACATAACACAGCACAGAGGAGAGAAAACAAATCTCCCTATTTGTCAGCTCTTTCCCCAAATTTTCTGTAAGTGGTGCTGTAACAAACCATGAAAGACATTTACTACATCTCCGCCTCTTCCTCCTCCTCCTCCTCCTCCTCCTCCTCCTCCTCCTCCTCCTCCTCCTCCTCCTCCTCCTCCTCCTTCTCCTCTGTGTACCAATTCAATACCGACCTTCAAAATAAGATCAATCTCCACTTGGAAGCCTTGCAGTTTAGCGGCATATCATGCATTCACGCTGCATATTCTTCACATGCTCTGTGCGTTGTGTACAGTATTAAAACAGAAACATGGCAAATTATTAAAACCGGTAAGTGATCTATTGGTGTGTAGTACCACTGTGGCCAGGGCATGTTTCTGTCGCAAAGTTTAGCATGGAAATTTATTCATAGCTTTTCTATTTACTCAACCACTTCAACTGTACTGACAAATTAAAGGGTATCAAGTACAAAAAAGGGGGAAGGAGTTGTATTACATCACCTGGGGTTAAACGTGGAGCTGCTCATACTTAAATCCCTTGAAATCCCCATTCACTCAGGAGACAATCTTCAAACACAACCAGAGGTGAGGAAATGATTAAGGTTATTCTATGCGGCCTTTCCATTACAATTTGAATGTTGCCCTGCAGCACATGATGTATGAAAATTCAATCTTGCACTATTTAATTGCCTTTATTTGCATTTGAAGTATGTATATATTATTGTGTTCATGGCTTGAGAGTTCATACAGTTTATGTGCATACGATACACAGCAGAATCTTTGACAGCTATCTCAATTCTATTACCATCATTGTTTTAACATTATTATAATCCCCTACTAATTTTAATCCAATTTTATAAAACAGCTATTCACTGTTCATTTGACATATAATTGTTTCCATTGATTAACACTGTGAGTTATCTCTTTAATTCAATAAGTCCTAACTTTTGCTTGGAGCAAGTCTACATTTGTCTTTCGGTGTCCCGGAACATGTCTCGTCTTGTGATGTTACAGAACATTTCCCCCCCCATTCCCCTTTCACAAATGTTCCAATAGAGTTTCACAGTGGTTGAGGTCTGGTGACTGTGGAGAGAACGGACCGGATGTATCGATGCTTCATTGAACCCTGAGGGGGGGTTAGGATGTCACACCAGCAGACGAGAACACAATAAAGATCCACAGACGGATGAAAGATACGGTTATTCTATGCAAAGAACACAAAGTGCCCACAAGTACTGGTAGTAATGAAAGTGTCAATATTATGAAGAACACATAAATAACATCATTAAATTAACTTGTCAACAAGTGAATGGTTTTATGAGTTATTAAAAATAAATGCATAAAGTAGGGAGGCAGTAAATAGAGATATGTATGAGCACGATAACCCCATTTTTTGTGTGAATGTGTGTGTGAGTATGTGTTTGCAGGCGCGTGTGTGTGCGTGTGTATTTGTGTTGGCCACAACACCAAACTGGACAAGTGACTCCAGCAGATTCTAGGAAAAGCCTCCGAGACCTCTGTTCAGAGATAGAGGGCACAGTCATATAGGAACAGATTGAATACTGTGCGGAACCACCAGGGTCCCAGGCCTCTGACAGAGACAGACGCAAAAGATGACATGATCCCGTTGACATTCTTTCCGAAGTCAGATGTTTGGATTCCTCAAACACAAGGGATTTGAGAGGCGGATTTGGATCTGGATTCAGATTGGATAAAACATACTAATGAGCCCTATCCCTGATCCACACTCCAGTTAATCTTCACAGGATGAACGCCTCCTGTCTTTGCCTCTTATTGCCCTTGTGACCACAGACAAGCAGTGTAATGACAACAAAGACCATCTGCACCTGCCTCGTAAATATGAACAGACTTTAACAATAAAACTGTAATCTCGGTATACTAATGATCTTACGTAAACTTAGGGAACATCTGTCAGAAACAAATTGACCTGCCTGTCTGATTAGATTACAGCTCAATTCCCTAGCGATCTACTGTCTGTTCCCTTCTCAGCAGTGTCAGGAGAACAGGGGGCAAGAGTGGAATAACTGTCTGAGAGGATGAAGAAGCAGAGGAGGGAGTGGGAGGCCGGGTGAGAGGGAGGAATCCCTGCTCGCCCCCATCGCTTTGAGGGGGAGGAGAAAGTGCAATATAGAGTCAGCAAACGTCATAATGGGACTGTCAGGCTCTAGCTAAATGTTGGAATCGGGGCTAATCATTGTAGATGATGCCTGTGACAATTTAAGCCTTGCTGTCATAATGCACTGACATTAGTCCACACAGACACAGAGGTACATACTGTACAGAGAGAGAGAGAGAGAGAGAGAGAGAGAGAGAGAGAGAGAGAGATGAGAGAGAGAGAGAGAGAGAGAGAGAGAGAGAGAGCGTGAGAGTGTGTGCAGGATGAGAGAAGTCCCATAACTGGAACTGTCAGAAGTTCAGGACTGAAAGCTTAATAAGGGAGATTAGCCGTAGCACAAATGGGACCGTGAACCAATATTAGAATTCCGTGATACTGTTATATGTCAAGTTGGTTCCAAACGATGTAAAAAATAATGTCTTTCAGGCTTTTAGTTCCTTTTATTGACGCTGTTATGTTTTTTGTTCCCGAGGCTACATCCAAACTCATATGTTTTTCGTATAAATTTCCATCCACACAAGCCTTTTCTCTCCACATCAGTGATTATCTCTATCCATAATAACACACCTGAATATGCACATCACAGGACCATTCACAAACACTGAGCAGACGAAGCAGATGTTGGTAAATGGTCTGTTCTTAAATATAGCTTTTTAAGTCTTAATGACCATTACAAACCCTTATAGTACAGTTCTGCCATCCCTCCGTGCGCATCCATACCGAGCATATGTGTGCAGCACTTTCTCTATCACAGAATGTTGAATGGTGGACAACCCGCTCTACCTCCTGAGCCGCAGCCTCCCCAGTTAGCTGCTTACTAACCAAAAATACTGCAAACTATAAAGTAAGACAAGAGATTTGACATTTGGGACCGACTACGAGGTGGAACTGAAAATAAATGAAATTTTCACCCTATAATGTTATATATTTTTACCCCCGTATATGGAAGGAGAAGCCTCTTACATTCATTGTACCTGTGTATAATGACTTCTTGTATCTTGAGTTCAGGACTAAGCCTGGTTCAAAACCACAGAGATCAGATAGCTGGAGTCTCAATATACTGACAAGAGTCTGATAAAGAATCTCATTTAGACATTTACTCTCTCATCCATTGCTATTCTTCGGTGTTGTATGCCAAGACAGTGCATGTAATTAAATGTTATAATGTCCCTTGATCATCGAATTCATTTCCAAAGGGCTTCACTTATAAGGCTGACACATACAGGCATTATTCATTCTAATAATGGCATATGTCTCGCTCCTTTCATACACCAGGGACATCATTAACTAAGTCTAACTTGTCTGATATTTACACATCGACAGGAGAGAAAAGAATTGAGGTAATTTCTTTTTTCAGTGAGCTAGAGAGATAAATAAGCAAAAAAGAGTGAAGGAACATCATTATGGGAGCATCTACTTAGCTGTGCAGATACAGTGGGAGCTGATTATAATAAATAAGCAGTGTTACCTTGTTGCCAAAAACAAGAGTGAATATCAATTCATGTGGAAATCAATAATCATTTTCATTTGGTATCCTCAGTTCAGAAACTGTGAGAAACTATCAATCTGATGCCAAGTACAACTGCCAGAGTCTTTTTGAATCACTTAGTGAGATCATACTTCTTACGTGGGTAATGGGCAGTTTGTAAATCTTTTTCTCAGAGACTCCAGAGCCAAGCAGAGATCCATATAGGGAGGAGGTGAAAGGTCCAAGTGAGAGAGAAGAAGGGCTGGTGGGGTGGGTGGGATTGAGTAAAGTTAACTTCAGCATTAAAAAAGAAAAATAGTGAAAGTTCACTTCTCTTAAAACAACAATAAACTGCACATGGTTTGTGTGTCTTTATTTTGGCATTTAGTTTCCTGTGTTGCTTCGTAATCACATCAACATCTAAATATACATTTTCTCATAACTGCAACTGCAGCAGCAGTTCTTTTTTATTTTCCTTAATACAGAACATCTAAAATGTCCTTCTATGGTGATGAACAAATCAAAGTCCCTAGTTTCCTCCGTTGTGGAGGTTATGTTTTTTTCTAGGTTTTTTTATCTGTCGGTGATTTGGTGCAAGGATGCAGTCATGAAATATATTCTGGTGAAGATCCAAACTCAGGAATTATTTTTGGTGAGAAAAATCACATGTTTAGGGGACAGATATCCATGAGTGTTTCAATAAAATTTTTCATGAGACCTCTCTAAGTGCCATTCTGGTTTTAAACAATGGCAGAATGAAGCTGCATTTTACAGGGTCGGCCTTATACAAATTTGCCATGTCTACATGAAACAGGAATGTCCTGAGTCCTGGAAGTTGAGCTGACAACCACTGCTTCCTTTGGACATTTAACAATCACTATGATCGACACACACTATGCAAAATAAATGGGAGACAATGCTCTGTCTGTCATTCTTATTCTGATAACATTTCCATATATTTTATTTGGTGGCATGAGCAGAAGCCTCTCATTTCATGTAAAGTGACAATTCCTGCCCAAAGGTGCATGCTGTGCGCGGCATGCCAGCAAGCATACATTTTACAGCAGAGTTATGCTCTACACTGTTTTCTGACTGCATGTGACTTCCTCCCAGCCAGATGGAAGGTCATGTTTTCTTTTACCCTCTAGCTTTTGTTTTATTCATCCCTCCTTCATACACTTTTCATCCATCCATTTAACCATCAGCTCTTCTTTCAATCCAAGCACTGACTCAAGTGCATGTAAATCACATGGGTTGCAGTCGCCTCTTGTATCCCCCACACGCCCCTACATCATTCATACATCCATTTGTCCACTTGTTTGCCTCTGACAAATTCCTCCCAGACAGCACACCCATCAAACATTTATATTCTCTCTGGGTGCACTTAGATTGTGTTCAATATCACAAGCATCTCAAATCGCTCATCTCTCCCTCATCTATCTGTTCACCTCAAGTCCAGAAGCCAATCGGAACTCATGCTGCAAACGTTTCCATATCTCAGAAGGGGATTTGTCTTTGTGATGAACAGACACATGACATATAGATATACGTGTTTGAGAACAATCACGCTACACTTCAGCCTCATTCCTCAAAAAAATAAGAAAAAAGTCTGAGTTTCACTTTGAGAAGTTTGGAGAAAATCTGAAGCATCATTCATTTTGTTGTGTTAAGGACGACACACAATCTGACTAATCATTGGTATTGTGTCTGCTTAACAGACTTCTCAATTCCTATTCAACTCATACTTTAATGGGAGGAAGCATTTATGTCTAAAATATGAATAATTTCCAGGCTGTTACTTTTAACTAGAATTTCAATAGAAAACCAGTGCAGTTTATTTGTACACACATTTCTTTCCAGACTCATACTCATGATTTCTCACAAGACGAGTTAACTTTTGCAGCTGTTTACCCATGAAACACCAAAAGGGTAGAGTTGACTCAAACCCTCTACCCACTCCTCCATAGGCATAGTGGTGAGTAGTATTAAACTCACACAGAGAAGCACAGATGAAAAACAGATCAATCTGTCACAGAGCAAGATACAAATCTCCAAATAAAAGAAATGTTGTGTTAATGTTTACGAACTATGTCGAGTATACAAATCAAATTCTACGGATTATCACAGACACCATCGTGATCATCACACAATTGAATTCATACAACTCTCTTTGCTTAGTACAGATCTGAAACAATAATTTGTTAGAACCTCATTATCTTCACTTACTCCAGTCTGAGAATAAGGGACTTCCCTCATTGTACCAGACATCATTTAAAAAGACATGATTTACAGTAATAGCTCTCCTCTCAAAGCAATGTGTCAGTTATTTCTTGTACCCAATTAAAGAGCCTTTATTGTCATGTTTGCTGCTGCTCCTCAAAGCTGAGCCTGAGCCCATGGGCTTGTTGCCTTCAACTCTGGAAAGTTGTAAACCTTAATGAGTGTCTGTGGTTTATCCGATTAAGTGCCGGAGATAAACATTGAAGTCTGTATCACGCAGATTGTTTAAATCCCCTCAACAACAGTAAACACGCTGCCAAATGGGCTGCCGGAAGATGGAGTGTTGAGAGAAACTTTACGAGGGATTGAGGAGCAATGTGGTGCTCTCGTCTCTCCTTAGACATATTCTTCAACTCTGCTCACGCATTTGTTGTTTACATCCTGCTGTGTTGTTATAGGGTCCTGGAGCCCAACTGATAATCACCACAGTGAGACGGGTGGTAAACCAAAGGATTCCCTCTCGTTTATACTCACTGTTATAAGGCACATTATGTTTTATTAAAACTGTTTTCAGATTCATAACTTCATCCAATAGGGCCAATTTATGTCTTGAACCTTTGGAGATGTGTTTAGCTTAATGCAGCGTGATTGGACAAGTCAATATGACAAATTGCATCGTATTACAGCACTGATACACTGTAAAAACATTACTGCTATGGTCTCAATCGCTAGTTTCAAACCTTCTTCAATACAGCACAATGTTCACTTTGTCAACGGTGGCCCTATTTCGATTAAAGTGCATTGTTTGCATTGGGGCAAGATTACTGTTTGATTGATAGCTAGTACCATCCAGTGGGTGCAGCTCACAGGTGTAGGTGGCCTCGAATTATGGTGACTTCTGGTTTCAGAAAACCAAAATGGAGCTGGCCAAAAGGCTGAACTCAAGGCTTTAAAACAGCAGTTCCCAAACCTACCACAATTGGTTGCCACTTGGTTTTCTAAGCTACCATACAATCATCTGATGGCCGGTCTGGAGCATCTGATCTCTCCTCACTACTCCCTGTACGCTGCACAAAACATTATACCCAGCTGGAGATATTACTGCAACATCAAAGGACTCTGTGTCAGTGGCAAATTACAATCATTTATCAAACTCAGTAGCAATTCAATGAAAATGGCTGTAGTCTCTAACAGTGACTAATGGTAAGTGCTGACCCCACGCAGGTTCATCTGACTCCTCCATGCCCCGTCTGAGAGCGCCCACGCTATCAGAGAGCTCATGGTGGACAACAGGGAGATCCACTCGTTAACCCAGACTCCTGCCGTCTCCACAGGACCTGCCTGCTGCAGACTGCAGGATACCTGGCAGAGACAGATGCAGGCACTGATGCGTGTTGACACCAAAGCAGCCCAAAGATACTGTGTGTGTGTATGTGCTATATCGCTATAGTTTGTTTTGACAGCACTGCATTATTTACTCCTCATTGTTGTTATGCAGTACAATTGTCATCCAGTCTAACATGAATGTTTAAAAAATGCCTCCACTCACAAACTATGTATTTTGCCTGCTGTTATTTCACTTGAATGTTTGACCTTAGTTTTGCAGACCTGAAAGAACTGATTGTTTTCACAACTTGTTTGAAAACCACTTGTTTTCAGATATTGAAGCCGGCAGGGCACAAACACCAGATATGTACTTCTCCCTTGAAATAGGAGGCGTCTTGTGTCAAAAGGCTCCGACTATAAACAAACAATATTGACATGCTCATACATTCAGTTTTTTCTTCAAGGTGGAAGAACTACATGTCCTTTTTCTGAATTTGAATTTGTTGGAAAAACAATAACAAACTCACTGTATTTTTTTAAAGCAGATCAACCTTGAGATAAGTTAAACCTTTATGACCAGGAGGTCTGTTAAATCAATTATGGAGTGAACAAGGTGAATGTATCAAAATAAAACTCCTGTTTCGTTTGCTTAAGTAAAGACTATGTTTTACGTATTGCTTTAAAATATAGACACAGTTTTTTCACCCCATGATGTCCTCTTCCCAGATCGACAGCAGTTCAAGTGGAGATCTATAATTAAAAGTTGCCGCCCTGTCCCAGTGATTCCTCCTTCAAATCCTTCTCGTCTCCCTGCCTCGTATCACAGCCACGTGTCCCCCTGCCAGAAGGGCGATCATGTATCAGAATGTACTTCAAAGCTTTTTATATCACACAAATTCCCTCGGTGTCCATCCTCTTGACAAATACCATGTTTTTTATAGAAACTGCAGTTGAGGCAAAAGGAGCAGAGCAGCAAACTGGAGCCTCAGCTGTTTCATTGAAACAGCCTGTTCCCCCTTCCTGGTGTACTTTCTGCCATCAGATGAGTTTACGTTTCTCACAGCTGAAACACAGTCTCAGGATCTCAGGTGGACTTTTGAGGTTACATCACTATAGCGGCCGTCGAGCCAGACACCAGCTGCTGTGGCACAAAGCCCAACCTGAGTGTTTGTTTGGGTTTCATCCTCAATAATCTCTCCCTTATCACCGTCGTATTACATTAGCCAATGGCCAAAACATACATCTCCATGTGTCTGCAGGAGCCAGCAAACAGAAGCAGTGCAAGCGTAATACTAACCCTAACCCTAACCGATAATAATCCGGTTGTAGAGAATGAGGCACGTCTGCAACTCACATGAAAACTATGACTAAGGTTAGTATTGGTGATTTCATAAGTCCAGCATAGGCCCTGCTCAGACCTGACATTAACACTGGTATCTAGGGATCAGATCACAAGTGGACAGCTCTGAGGACGTCCCTTCAAACCTAGTATCAGGATGCATCTCCACATGTGTCTCAAGTGAGCACTTGGGAACAGATCTCACTTACCCGCTCTATATTTGTGTGTGTGTTTGTGTGTTGGTGTGTGACAATGGGAAAGAGACAGAGTGAGGGGGACCAGGGCAAGGAGAGACTGAGCGAATCAATGAGCTGTGCACAGCCCTTCAAATGAAATAAGGTTTTAGTGATTTTAAATTGTAAAACAAATAGAAAATCAATCTGTGGTCAGAGTCGCTATTGATGTTATAGCCACATATAAATCAGTGTATGGGAAAAGGTGCCTGTAAAAACAGATTGGGAATGTGGAAGGTCACAGGATGTCAGCTGATCCTTTAATGGTGGCCCAGGATGCTTTTGTGTTCACACAGTCAAAAAAATGTGGGCAGGTGTGTCCTGCAGGTCCTGTTCACACCTGGTGTTAACATCCAGCCTGAACCAAACCGGAGTACATGTGTTCTGGCATCAAAATGCATCCTGAATGTGTCTCCTGTGCCCACTCGTGATCAGATGTCACGTCCCTGCTCTATATGCAAACACTCAAGTACGTCATTTGCCTTCATGACGACCGGGTTATGTTTACCCAGTGTGAGTTTACAGACGATACGTGTTTGTTTGCATCAGTGAAAGAGAGACAGAGAGAGAGAGGAAGAGAGTGAGGAGGGGCTGAATGGATGGACGTGCATCTCACCGCCCTGCTATGAAGGTTTTTACCTTTTTGAAGAATAGAAAAAATTTAGTCAAATCAAGAAATGGACACTATGATATATAACGGAATGTGGTATTAGTGATCAGATGTGTCTTGGGTGTTCACACCTGAACTTAGAGCTGTCCACTTGTGATCTGATTACACGAGACGGTTGTTAATGTCGGCTGTGAACAGAGCCATCGAGATGATAAGAGGGACAGAGGGAGACAGCAAGAAAGACAAGCAGGTTAAGACCGCTTGTCTGCTCCTGTTTGCGGCACGTGGCCAATGATTGGTCCAACTCAGACTTTTACTAGTTTAGCTGAGATCTGGGAAGTGGAAACCGAGCTCTGTGGCAGTGGCTCCTATCCTGACTGTAGGTAAACAACACTGACGCAGCAGGGTGAGCTTGACGAGTTCTGCTACAGGGTCACATAGAGACTCACACACACATGCATGTTGTGGAATGGGAGAGGCAAATTTAAAATATTGTAAAAAGATTGAATCGCCTCTCGTCCACTCCTTAGTTTTATATTTTCATCCTCTCTTTGGAATTTAAGGTTCATAAAGAGAATGACTTGTTATAATCAAAAGCGTGTGTAATTATAATCAGCCACGTGAAGATAAGTTCTCATCACTTGATGATTTAACTCACTGTGGGATCTCAGTGGATTTAGTTTAATCATGTTTTCTTGTCATGTGCTTTTTACTGCTCGGTGTGGAATAAAAAATGGCTACTCCTTGAATTCTCAAAGGTGTCGTCAGGCTTGTTTGACCCCACCATATGTTGTAGGTAAATTAGCTATTCACTACACTAACATGATTCGATTCCATGCCGTACTTTAACATGGATGGATGACTACGGTAATAGATAGATAGAACGTATATATAAAATGTCTCATAAATCTTCTTAAAGTTAAGACCCGGATCCTCGTGGGACCAGGAGAGAGCGACACCCTCATCACAGTGGGATTAATAGCTTGTCTCGAATAATCCAGCTCCATCGCTCACGTAATAAAAATCCCTGGTTCATTGCAGATGAGAACTTTACATGGACAACTCCAGGGCTTACATTTTCCTATAAAGCAATTGTGATATATAAAGTCCAAACTAATGAATTGCAGCAAGGTGTCTCTTGCTCTTTATTAAATATGAATACAGACACCAGCTGGACGATATTAATCAATATACAGAGTAAGAGTATAAATGTCACGGACACTGCTGCGAACCAATGTTTCACTCCCACACATGCACATGCAGTATTCACGCCTTGTGATCTTACATCTAATCTCAGACTGCAGGCAACTTGGATTTGTTTCTTAAATTAGATCTTTAGGATCAAACTATATGTTCTTTTCTTTGCCAGTAATGACATGTTCGTGTAAATACATCACATGCCTTTCTGCACGGGTTGCTATAGTTACATTGTAGGCGTCTGTATGTAGCTACATTTACCCTGGATTTGATCCCACTGTTGTGAATGACTCCAAATGCATCATTACTCAAGACGTTTGAGCAGAAAGAGCGGCTGCACTGATCTGTAGAGACCAGACCGGACTCACATTTCAAACCACCTCCCCATGTGGTTTGGATCCTATTTACAAAAATAAAATGTCATGTGTGTGTGTGTCCAGACTTTCTCAAATCCATGTGGATACAATCTGATTATGTCAAAATAAGTGTCCAATGTATTTTCAGTGCTGAGCATCCCTTTGAGGTAGATGCCAAAAAAACAGAACAAGCGTCTCAAGTGTGATGTAATGTGGCTCCTTGGTGAGTGTCAGTCGAAACAAATGATGTGGTGATAATTCATCACTTGTTCCGCAGTCAAGTCAGGGGGAGATTTTTATTTTCAATTGATCTGCTGAATTTTATCTAGATTAATCGATTTACTCTGTGGTCCATGTTCATTTTTGGAAGTGGCCATGATATTCCTGGAGCACTCAAACACACACAAACTCAGACTCACAGATAGAGATGCATTGATCAACCAGGCACTGAACCTGTGTTGAGCTTAATGAGAGCGAGGTAGAAACAGCAGGAATACATCAGGGTGGAACAAGACACATAACATTCATAACAAGGGTCTCATTGGTAAGAGCTGTTAATCTTGACAATCCCTCCAGAGACCTGACTGACCTTTACAACCAGAATAAAAAAACACTGATCAGTCACTCTGCTGACACGGTCACGCAAGAGTAGGAAACACTCCGATGTGCAAAACATACTAAGATCGATCCTCTGCTCTGAATCTCTCCATCACTTTGTGTCTCTCACACATGTACATTAACATTTAGATACATACAAATCATTCTGTATGCTTATGTCATCAATACTACTTAAAATTAGACTTATCCTTTTGTTTAATTCTAACATCAAGGCAGATATAAAGTGAACAAGTGATAGGAATCATAAAAAGAAGAGCGCATGACATTTTTCTAAGTGAGAAAAATATTGAGAGATCGTCCCAGCTTGTTTTTTTCAAGGGTGGGAATTTATTCAATTAGTCATACTTAATTTCTTTTGATGCTCAATTTGGAAAACAAGCTTTGAAACTATTTAAAATCTAATTAACAAAAAAAAGGAAGTGAAGCAGGAGGGAGAGATCTGATAACACGAAGCTCAGACGTCGACTTTAATTTGATTGTGTAAGTCATAACAGACCGTTATTCAACAACAGGGTTTTGTGCCTGCAGCCATTCTTTCTCATATTACGCCCACTGTTAGCACTACATTTACTTTACATCCATTCCCACATTATGCTCCTTACCCCACATGCACAATCTTTTACACCCTATTAAGCACTGTCATACAAAGTAAAAGTGTTTTTGCTGAGGAATACCACTGAATTAATTGAACTGAGCTCAATGCTTATTTAAAGCAACTTTTTTATAGTAATAATAAAGGGATAATGTACTTTTAGCATTTGCTGTCATGCTTGTGACTTGTTTCCAGACATGACACCTGCATCTGTGGCGCTAGACCTAGAAATGTCAGTCCATTGATCAGTCTGAGCAATGACTTGACAGTTTGTCATTAGACTGAGTCATGGTGCCCGGAGGACAAGTCCTTAAAACCGTGGTGATCCATCGAATGTGCTGAAACTTCAACAATATAAAGATCAAGAGGAATGAGAGGTACTTTAAAGGACATAAATAACATCATCAGTGTGATATTTCATACTTTATTTTTTGTTTACAAAAAGATTCTGTTTCCACTTTGACATTATTGAATGTAGCTTGATGAGTGAAAAATATGGTTATTTTTATCTTATTGTAGCAACATAATGATACACAAGTGTAAAAGCTGTCCTGAGCTGCAGATGTGTTTGTTAAAACATCTCTGACCACATAATTAAAATTATATATATATTATTATACCCCTGGCAGTCCATATCTGTTGGTTTCTCTTTCTCTATTTCTGTTATGTTATTTCAAGTGTGCCTGTTGATGTTCTTAGCCTTTCACTTGTTGTTTGTTGTTTTTACTGATGAAGTGAATTGATTTATTTACTGATGCATTTCTTGTGTTGTGGGCGTCAGGGCTTCCCAACATGGAGCTTGCCCTCAATGGCTTTTCCATGTATTAATAAATTAAAAAAACTTTTTCATATAACTTGGAGTTATGTGATTATTCAACTGGGTTGAATGGGTCACTGAGATGCTGCAGCGCCACAGGGGAGCCTCTCAGCCTCAGCACTGCATCAAGCCTGTCAGCTTTAATTTATGAAGGGTAACCTACGTTACCGCACATAAATGTATCAGTTTATACTGAATCTTTTAAATGCATGACTCTGCTTGCACACAAAGATGCTTGATCATGTGCACTGCGTGTGTGCATCTGTGTGTTGTACAGTTCATGCCTGCCAGTGACAAGGAGGAGATAGTGGGATATTTCTGAAATGTTATGTGATCTTATGTTGTATATTTCATTGTATAAGATTTAATTTCCACACCTCCTCTAAAGTTTTGTTCCCCTTTGAGTGCCACAAAGGGAACAAACAGCACAAAGAAAAACATGTCTCTGTATCTTGATTCTCATGCTTTGATAATGCTAGCACGTGCTTTTAGCACACAATACAAAAGATGGACGGTGCGTCTCCACTTTCTCCCAGTAACCAGTAATTGGGCCAAAATATTGAAGATTTAAACAATAATATTTTGTGCCGAAAAAGTCTGCGCTGCAGTGATCAGATGATGGAGCCACAGAATCGAGGTCCCCCCTGGTACACATGCTCCGCAAAAACGAATCATAGTCAAACCCTTTTATATCAGAATGATCTAAATTGGCAGAAACGTGTCTGTCTGTCAGCCTGCCAGTCATCTAGACAGTGTTAAGATTGATTTATATCTTTGAACATGCGTTTGCATTTGTCTGTTTTTCTGCTTCCCTGCTTTTTGTTGTTGTCCGTGTTTGGGGATTCAGGCTTTCAGATTCCTGCCATGAAGCTGTTGCATAAAAGGAAAACAAGTGGTGGCATTTCGAGAGGAGCGAGTCTGAGGTGATGTTTTATTCAGAGCAGTTGAACCCAGCATGTGGAGGGGAAAACAGCTCTGCACAAAAATGGGGCTGACAGAGGACTTCAAGTGAGATTTAACCATAAGTGATGTTTATCTTGGGCTGGGTGATGTTTGCGTGTCTTTCACCTGCTGCCACAACACACAGAATAGACCAAAGCCGTTTTCTCCGGAGTAGGTAGGTCTCAGTTTTCTCCCGAAGGGTTCCTGTCTCACATCGACAACGCAGCGGGAGATTCTCCGCTCAGGTGCGTTCGCAACAGGAAGAAATTCTCCCCAGGATTCAGGTGAGGGGTGGAGCAGCAGACTGGACATGTTTTCATTTACAGCACATCGCCGGTGTTTCAGCTCTTATCACCGAAAATTCTCCTGGCATCTTTGTCTGTGTCTTCTTCTTTTTTTCATTCTTTGTGTCAAACGTGTGTAAGATACATCAGCAGAAACTCTGGAGTTCAGTGCGTGTCTGAAAGCAGCCTAATTTCGGCTCCTCCCTGGTTCCGGTCACATCCTAAATCGAGTGTGGATTGAGAATCGTTGGAGATGTTTCATTTTAACCAACTCCTGCTAGTTATACGATAAAACAGGTTCCTGGTTGATGAAATATAAATGTTGAAAGAAAATCTCACCATGTTAAAGGAAGTGAACATTGCTGGATCCGCCCGCTGATCTAGATCCACACCAAAGGGTTCTACTCTGATTCACACCCACTTCCAACATACTTCTTAAAAATTCGATCAGTTGTCGATTTCCTGTCTTTCGTAAATACAAACACATGTGTGAAAACAAAACCTTCTTGGCGGTGGTAATTAAAAACGAAAGGTTTTGATTCAGACATTCAGGCGGCAGCCGCTGAGAAGCATGTCAGCTGTCAAGTTAGATGGTAGAAACAGAACAATTAGGATCAATTGATTCTTCTAATGCCGTGGACTGCACAAGGAATGAAGCATTCGGTCTTCCGCTCTGCACGATGACGTCCTTGAGAGTGAATAAACACAACGCGTACAGTGGAGCCTCTGTTTCTCTTTCAACACATTAGAACTGTTACCATAAATAATAAAGTATTTCACACACACAGTCACACCATTAATAGAAAAGGATATTGGAGTAATAAAACTGTCACCAAATCCTTATTAATTTTTGAATAAATCTTTAAACACTTACATTTGAAACTTCCGACTACAGTATGAAGCATTGAGGTGAAGAGGTGAAGACAGACCTTATAATGATATAAGTTCAATGCCAATGTCGGACTGAAAAATAGCTCTGAACTAATTCACTCTTCATTAATAAACTGTATGAATCACAGTGGAACACTTTAAACAAATCTCCTTAAGCTGACTTTCATATATTGTACAATTAACTACATCTTCTTCACAATATCCAGAAATGAAGCTAAAATTTTGCAAAAATGTGCACAGCCATCACGCGCCTATGGAGCCAGAGTCTCTGCACAGGAGCCCCAGCAGAGCGGGGTCCCATCTATACACAATTCAGTCTCAGATGTCATTCATGACGTCTCACTCAAATTTAATAGCATCAACTAAGCAATTAAAACCAAACTTAACAGAAGAAAGTTTATAAATAATGACCTAAAATGTCAGAAATGATCTCTGAGGGAGAAAAACATAGACGGGTACTTTTACTTTTTAGTTTTGCATTTATCCCATCCACTAACATGGATGAGGTGGGATTTATAACCAATAATGTTGTTGTACCAAATTTCATGAATCTAGGTGAAATGCACCATGAGAGCTACATCAAATTAAACATTTGAGGCTTTCTGAGGTTTGGGTAAAAGCTCAAAAACAGCTTCCTGTTACGTGTCTAATGTGCTGCCATGGCAACAACGTTTCTTAAGAAATCGAAAGCTTCACCCAGGAGAATCATCGAGGTCTTGGGACTGCGCTGCCCAGCTGTTGAACCGGATAAGAGAACATGTCATCCTAAGGAATTGACATGTCAGCCTGGATTGGCTCCGGCCCCACACTGCAGCCCTCTGGGGATTCAGATGTTGGACAGTGGCTGTTTAAATGACCTGATTTAATTAGGTAAGAGGTTTACAATAAAGTATGTTTATTCCCTGTAATAAATTAGTCTTAAAAATGTAATGGGAGCACTCAGTTGTAAATAGAAAGCAATGTTTTCAACTTTTTGTTTTCAAGACAGCACACTTCAGATTTCTGTCCTTGATGCTGGCCATCACTATGAAAGCCCTGAGTTTATACGGGGGCGGAGGATGTAAAATGGGTAATTCAACTGCTTGAGCTTCCCTTGGTTCTCATTCTTTTAAGACACACTATGGCTCATTTTCTGGATCAGAAGAACAAGCCAATTCTCATTCTTCTCAAACAGAAACAGAGCAGAATAGTGTTTAAGTGGACTAGCTGTAGTAGTGATCATGTGGTTAAGGACTGTGTTGTTGCTGAACTGTTAATTACTCGGTTACTCAGTTATGCTCGCAGCTCTATGAGGCCTATTTGAGCCAAATTTCAATGCTGCTTATATCTCTATACCGATATGCTGACAATTGACTGTTAGCATGTTGACGTAGCATACTAGCCTTTGCTAATTTAAGTTAATGAGACCATCAACAGTTTTAATGCTATTTGGTCATAAACTGATTTTTAAAATGAAATTTGATGATTCTGATGATAGCCTTTAATGCTACTAACAATAGTAAAAATACAAAAGTAAGTGGGTGAGTACAGGACATATTGCTAAATTTCTCTGAAAATATAGGTTGAGGGTATATTTTTGATATTTCCCAAATCCCTTGCGATCACAACATAATATATTTTCTGCTACAACCATAGATTGGATCCCGGAAGCCTGATATCGGACTCATTCACAGACTGTATATAAAGATGTCTCCATGCTAACGACGTACTATACGCTTTAACTTAATTCATCTGATCAATGTCAGGCCTGATGCTAATTCTTACTGAAGAGACTAAATCTAATATGGGTTAATCATGTTTATGTTGAGTGGGATCAGAGACAAAGGATAAAACTGTGCGCCTGATAGTTCTTCTTCGTTATTCATTTCCCCCAAGGCGCTACACCTTATTCCTTTACAATGCCTGGGCCTCCAGGGTTTGCAGAATCATCAAAATCGACGCTGTGATGGTTGAGTGACCCATTTCACAGCGTTTCCGATCCTTCTTTTGCCGGCGTAATTCCAGCGAGGGTGAGTGTGGAGTAAAATGAAATGGGACAGCCACATCCTTCTTATGCTGCAAAGTAGAACGATGTTTGCGATGTTCTGCAGTAACCCAATGTTCTATGGGGAAAGCGTCCTCTGAGGAGACTAAATCTAATGTTGGTTAATCAGATGTTTGTGGTGAGAGGGATAAAGGACAATGATTACACTGTACGCTTGATTTTATTTTATTTTTTCATTTCCTTAAGGGGCTACACCTCATTTAATATCGATTCCGATGGGCTACAGTGATGATTGTGAGCAGAAAAACGTGTGCATACTAAATGCCTCCCGGAGAGATTCCACAAAGCAATGGCAAGCCGACGACTCTCTAAAGACGCTGGCCCACTAATTTAATTTACATCCAACTAGAATGAAGGTCAAACAACTGCGACAACATACTCCTAATCTCCAGGCATTGATTGTCTTCTGTTTCTCAGCACGTGTTAGGTGTGTGTAGCTGCAGGCTGGGCCAG
This sequence comes from Pseudopleuronectes americanus, assembly GCA_038501795.1. Lineage (NCBI taxonomy): Eukaryota > Metazoa > Chordata > Actinopteri > Pleuronectiformes > Pleuronectidae > Pseudopleuronectes > Pseudopleuronectes americanus. The sequence continues at coordinate 16,598,975 of CM076725.1, forward strand.
AAGACGGGTGAAGGCTTTTAATGTTGCTCTGCATTTCAAGCTGCACTCAGGATGTCAGATTGACAGTCAAATGGACAATTAGCCCAGCTTTCTCGCAAACTGTGTGTGCAGTGTTGGTCCATTTGAGGAATAAGCACACTCGGACACAGTTTTTTTCCCGTTCAGTGAAGAACTGCCTCACGCAGGCAGCCCACGTATCAGCCTGCAGATACTGGATCTCAGCAGATAGATAAGATGCCCCTGCAACATCAGTGTCGGACGGAAATCCCATTTAGTTGATTTGTTCCCCCTGTTGGGAGATTGTGTGCATGCTGTCAGGGTGCTGCATTAAGTTATTTCTGATTGGGGGAGGGTATCAAAGTGCTTCCATGTACGAGGAGCATGGGGAGGGTTTTTCCTGTGTACTATCGCCAAACACCTTCAACCAAGCGCTGCCCTGACACTCCAGTATCTACGCTTTGATAATTCCAGGACTGGAGTGCACACCCACCCCGGGCTGCCATTGCCAGTGTGCGATAGTGACTCTCTGACAACTGTTTGACGGTCTGCCAGCGGTAGTTGTAACAGGAGGGGTCTTTAGGGTGTCACCAGAATGTTCAAGAAACCGTCATCTCACAAGTCCTCCATCGCTAAAAAGGTGGAAAGGGTTATTTCTTTCATACCACACATCTATACCATCCTTCAGGTTTAGTGCAGCAGGAAACTGAAGCAAGTTTTTTCGGAAAAGTATACCCAACAATATGTATTCATGATTTCAAAAATTATATACTTGACTGAGCTCTGGGCATTCCAAATGTTTGCTTTCTGGACTAAGTCCACAGTTCAACATTTGACTGGGGAAATGCATGAGTACTATAATATAATACCTTCCCATATAGCATGACATATCAGCAGAGAGCAGACCTGCTGCTGAAAAGCTGTGTCAGGGCTCAGTGCTTCTGTAAACTAATCAGTCAGACTCAGGAAAGTTTCCTTCGCCAAACCAAAACAACTGATGAAGTCTTCTTCACTGCTGTATATTTCCATTGGGCAACTTTGTCATTACTCCCTCCATATTGATAGATAACTCCTAACTGTATGTGCACTTTTTCTTTTTTCAATTTCGATTGTCAACGTGACAGCAAAGGACTTAGTTTCCAAGTTAGTCTGGGCATATCTGCTCAGGTTTTTAGAATTGTCGCTGCATTCTAGCTCACCTGCAGTTCCTTCACTGTTTTTAATGTCTGTCCGTTACTGAAAAACGTCTCAGGGGAAGAGACTGTTCTTCAGGTGGCACTAAATTTACTGTAATTCAGAGTTATTGAACTATTAATAATGTGTTTTACAGCAAACTCAATACACGTTTTCGGGGGGTGGTTTAAATGCCTTGTAGACGAACTTGAGTATGACAACCCTTTGGGCCTTCGGTCAATGTAGAGAGGATTCACTACGGGTGTTAATATAAAGTATTTATCTATAAAGGGCCAATTCTTAGGTAAAGAAAACCACAATTCATACATTAAGAAGAAAAACACCAGTGGGAACATCACTAAGATTTTTTTGCATTTAATTCCAGCCAATAGATCCCTTTCACCTAAATCCAACAGTACTTAAGCTCTAATGTTGCAATTTTCCTGTTCAACCACTTTCTTAGAGTGTTCTATTAGATTCAGACCTGGTGACTCGGCAGGCCACTGAAGGTCAATCAACTCATGAATCCAGTTTGAAATGACCTTTGCTTTGTGACACGGTGCATTATCGTACTGGAGGGAGCGATAATTGAAACGGGATGTATATGATCAGCACAGTGGTCATATAGGCTGTTGAATTTAAACCATGATTTATTGGTATCAAGGGGCCTAAAGTGTCCGATGAAAACATTTACTACACCATTACACCACCAGTACAAGCCGGAACTAAAGGTTAGGTCCTTGCAGGCTAAATTCGAACATTAAAATTGACATGTCTCAACAGAAATCCAGATACATCCAACCAGGCAATGTTTTTTTTTCCCAGTCTGAGCCTGTGCCCACTGCAGCCTCAGATTTCTGCCACGGGGAGTTTTGCTCTCTGAGATGCTTTCTGCTCATCACAGCTGTAAAAAGGAATTACCGTAGCCTTTCTGTCAGCTCAAACCAGTCCAGCCATTCTCTTCTGACCTATCGCTTCCATCCACAGAACTGCTGGATGTTTTTTTGGTTTTTTTTTGCAGCATTCTGAGTACAAACACTCTAGAGACTGTTGAATGTTAAATTTCCAGGAGATTAGCATTTACAGAAATACTAAAACCAGCTGTTTGGCACCAACCATCACACAGTGGTCAAAGTGACTGAGACTGTATTATTCCCTGTTCTGTTGTTTGATGTGAACAGTAACTGAAGCTCCTGTCCTGTATCTGCTTGATTTAGGCATTGCACTGCTGCCACATGACTGGATGATTGGATAAATGCAATGATGCAGGAGCTGGTCTGGCAAACCTAGCATGTAAACACAGCGGAGTAAGAAAGTGGTCATGGACAGTATGAGACACACAACTCCTGGACTCTGTGGACATGCACACGGCAGCACACAAACCGAACATGTACACACGCTATGGACATTTCACTGTCCCCTGGAGTTTTATGTTTTCCACAACACACACGTGTGTGAGACACAACTTTAATACCAATTTTCCCTCCTCCAATTAATAATGAGCAACATTCCCATTCAGAGAAAGAAATCCAATTAATCCATTTACCGTATGAACACCCACTTCCTACTCCACATAATAACACTACCCCGCATTAAGTACAACTCATACTTCAATCGGTTGGTTTTGCAATTGTTATCTGTTCCGTTTCAATCGTCCGTCAGTCATGAAGATGTGACACTTCACTCATCGGGCAATTTGCTGAAGGGCACTGTATCCCCTTGTCTCTGTATTACTCATTGTTCTGTTAAGTCTCTCTTCAGTTTTTCATCCATTCATCTGCATCCAATCAAAATGATGCCCTCTGTGTTTACTCTGGCTAGAAATAATAATAATTTAGAAATCTATTGTGATATTTGATTTAACTTTGAGGTAGGCAAAAACATTTTTTATCACTTTGTAAAAAATGTTGTATTTGTTAATTTATCTATAAGACTAGGATGGCATTAAAAGAGCGTATTCCACTGCCAGGGCCCAACTGTCTCCTTATGAAACCACATTTAAATCCACTCGATTTTCAGTCACAAATATTATTCCCATTAACATGAATGATTCTTGCCATCAAAGTCCATGAATTATTGTCAGAGACATCAATGAAAATGTAAAAAAGAAAAATGACTACAAAATGGCTAAAATTCCCTATCCAATGATCTTTTCTTTTTTACAATTTATCCTCCATGCTAGATTTAACTGACGTCCACTCTCGATTTTCCATGTGATTGGGATGTTAAAGAGCGGAAATGAAAGAGGCCCAGACTGCTCGATAGTCGTTTTTTCATAAACAAAAAGCTAATTCAGAGCAGCAGACACGTACTCAGTTAATCATCCATCCACAGAGAGTCAAAGGTGAAGAGGCTGCCTAAACAACCTCTTTGCCCCAAATAGTTCTGTGTTTATTCTAGCAGGCTTCTTTCCTGTCCTCACCTCCCTGTGCGGCTTTGAGTGTTTGTTTCCATGAACGTCTGCAGTCTGTAGTTACATTAAGATAAGCCTCATATACAGATGGTATCTGGGTATATATAGGTATCATAATATGTTTAGGCTGCTCACATAACTGACCTGTAACAGAAGAGTGAAGGCTCTCATGTATAATTGAAGAGGATTAACTTAGAGCCTGTGGGGCACTCTGTAGGGGTAAGTGCTTCTGGCATCATTCTACTGTACCTCTGCTGTGACTTGTTTTCTCGTCAGACGTCAAAATTGTAGGTGTGGGTGTGTGTGTGTGTGTGTGTGTGTGGGGGGGGGGTACTTAGGCTTAAGATCTGTGTCATAAGGACATGTGAGGCAGAGGGCCCGAGGGAGAGTAACACAGAGAGGGGGGCTGTGATGTAATATTTTCGCCAGACAACCAAAGTCATGTAAGAGATGAGGAGCAGAGACAGCAAGAGAGATGTGGCGCTCGCCTCTGACTTCAAACCAAAATCCACTGAGATGTTTACATGAGTCATTTCAAAGTTAATGAGATCCGAAGGGCTCGTGTGCATAATTCACATTGTGGCAGTTTTGCAGTGTGTGGCAGTGTTTTTTTTTAATGGGTGTGAATGCGTGAAGGTTTTCACCACCAGGAGTTTGTATATTTGATCTTACACGTGTTGCACTAAAGGTATTTTATCTGTGTGTCAGTGGCGGCTGTGCACAGGTCATCTGTGATGGTTGAATGTACTGGTGGAAGGTTGTGCAGCAGAGCCGATGGTAAATGTGAAGCTTTGTGCCATATTGATACTAATTACATTTAATATACCTTGATGATGGCAAAGCATCTGGTGTCATACTGACAGGGGAAACAGATGGCAACTATCACAAAGAACAAAGCAGGAGAACAGAAACATGCAAAATAAAAAATCCATATGCAAAAATCCCTTCGAACCAAAGTCCAAATACATTACAATGGATTATTAAGTGTTTTATCTATTTAGAGGCAGTGGAACAAGCTGACAAAAATATAAACCATAATAATATTGTTATTTATATGGCACTCATCTACATGAGGATGCAAAGTGTTTCACACAAAGCAAAATCAAAAAACTGCAGCAATAGAAAAGATAATAGGTAAGCAGATGTTGACATTTTTTATCTCCACCAAGAGGAGTGGATTTTTCTCAATTCCAAGATGTATCAGGGTTCTCTCTTGACAGAGTATCTCTTGAAGTAGAAAATACAATGATCAGAAATGTAAAACTCAGCTGTGGACATTGGAAAAACCTTAACCAATCCGACTGGTACATGTAATGAAATATAGAAGTGAAGTTAAGTATATGAAGTATAGACAAAGTAACAGCAGGCAATACCTTGTTTCACTTATTATCTAAGAAGTTGTGTATATGACCTGCAGTACTTTTTGAGACTGTAAATCCCTTTTTATGTTAATGTGGAATCCCACTAACTGCAACATGACACTTTTTTATAATACATGTTTACAATAAGATGCAATGGAAGTTTGCGAAGCCTAAACATGGCCGGTTTTGTGCTGAGTTAAAGAAGCCATTATTCATTAAGAAAAAGCAAGGTAGACATTTGTGAACACAGCCTAGTAATTTGGAAGCCATACCCTTACCGATGCAATTTAGTATGTGTGTGAATGTGTGTGTGTATTTAGGCTAAACACTAGTTTGTGTGGTGGATGTGTGCAAGACCGTGTGCATGTTGTTTCTACACTCTAAGCCGGGCAGTGACAGCCTCATAAATAATGCATGCAGTACATGAGGATAAGGAGGGCTGACATTTGGTTGCTTGTCATTCAGGATATATCTACCCTGGGGGAATGACCATGCTGCAGATAATCACACACGGACATTATACACAGTGCACACAGACCTACACACACACTGTACAAAGGCAGAGGCGTGTTTCTCTTCAGGGTACTGTAAATGGCAGATGTCCACGTCAGAGTCAAAGGCTCCATTCGGCTTTAAGGCAAATCACTGTTGATCATAATTAGTTAATTGTTCAGCTTCTCCTTATTTAACATAATACAGAATTCACAGAATGCACAATGGATTTAAGAGAAGTTTCTCCGCTTAAGATCGTGCAGATTAAAATATTACTTTAAGACTTGTGATTACATTTGCAATAGCACGGTTAAATATTCCAATGATGACACGACAACATAACTTAAGATAAATAACTATTGAAGTTTATGTATACAGTTCCTTTGTCTTGCTCATCAATTTTGCTGGATAATCTAATTTTCTAGCTGCAGCTTTGTCTGATTGGTCAAATGCTGTGAATGCATGACCCATACATCCGGGCGCCATGAGTGTGTTCTCGAGTTTCTTTAGGGCTAAAGTCGAGGTCGCAGCAGTGACGCAGATGTGTGGTCATATGATATCTTATCCATACAGTTTTCGATTAAGCTCACATTGCTACAACTGTACTTGTGATGGGTGTGTGTGTGTGTGTGTGTGTGTGTGTGTGTGTGTGTGTGTGTGTGTGTGCATGCAAGGCCGCAGCCTGACCATAAAGGACACCAAAATACAGTATAGAACATTCAGCATAGTTTTTTTCCAGTTCAATTGACTCAGGCAATGCGCCCTAGTCGCCATGGTATTGAAAACCCTGTTTGGCACGCATGAATAAAATCTTTTCTTTTTTCTAAATCATGGCGCTTCAGGCAGTGATTAGAGATGTGTTTACTTCACATGTTCATATTGCAATGACAACGGGATCCGTCTTATTCACAGTCAAATACAATCACGATCGGTCGGAGAATATTCAAATGAGACAAGCATCGATGTTGGAAGATAAATGGTTGATAAAGTGCATCGACTAAAATTACACAGAAAATTTGTCAACGTGACAACACTACATTACTCACGATAGACAGAGAAAATGCAGAGCCATTAGAACTCACACACACACACACACAGACGCACACACCCAACACCCCACACACACATATATATATATTTATTTATAATACTAACACCGAGTCATGCCTGAAGCAGCTGCTAAGCCAGGGCTTACCGTTGGAATCGCACTTATTTTTAAATTGTCTGTTTGTTCCACTTAAGCGAGAGGGGACCATGATGACATATTTTGTGAACTCATGTGTCACACAACACAATAACACTCGGTAGATTCCATACCTCCACCAAGGCAGGTCCACTTACATTTAATCAAGTCGCATCCCTTCCCTGAATGTGCCTGTTTTTCTTTTATCAAGATCAATGAGTAATCCCAGATAGAATGGTGAAAATCTCCCAATGTAACAGAACGTGATAACAAGTTCCAGGATCTGCCCCCTGATCTGGAAACAGAGCAACATTTAGAAGGTTTTTCTCAGACCAGTAACACTTCTTTTCACCAAGTCTTATTGGAATCCATTCAGTTGCTTTTTAAGGAATCTTTTATACAGACTAACCAACAAATAGACTGGCGTGAAAACTTAAAATTAAATGGTTTGCTTGAAAGTGCATAATCCTTTTTTTTTACAACGTTCATCTAACATTGCAAGAGGTTTGGGATATGTTTGTTAGCGCCTCAGGAAATTATGCTGAAAATAAATCGGACATATTTGGGATTGTTTGGCTTTGGCGGATGTTGACCCGGTGCCCTTCTGCACTTGATTTGGCAACAACACTGAACATGAGGGCGCGGATATTTGCCTTGAGAGTCGTTGAAGGATGTGGAGAGCCTGTGCTGGCAGAGATGTTGAATTTGCATCAAACCGACTTCGAGAGACAAGATTTAATGAACATACCAAACTTGGGCTATGTAATGCTTAACATTCAGTCTAATTACAATGAGGCTCTTTATTAGGTAACTTATCAAATCTCGTGTAACAGCCCTGCAATAAATCCTCCTTCATTAAGATGATGTTGAAACCTTTTCAGAGAGTTTTCTTCAACTCATTTTAGAAGCTTCAGTTTGTGGTGATGGTGAAATACATTGATGTACTTTGATCATGTTCTGTGTATAAATGTACAGCTCACATAGTTGAATCCACATGTGTTTTAACAAAAAAAAATGAACATTACTGTATTAGACTGAATTTATCTTAGATATATACCTTATAAAACCTAATACCTAATAAATTGTCAACTGGACGAATAACCACAGATTCCACACTGAAACGTTTATTACTTGTTTCAAATATCTTACCCCCTCTGTCAATCTTACTAATGCTTCATACCTCAGACTAAAACACTTAATTTATATGACATCTGCTCTATTAATGTGAGTAACTATGACAGGGGGACTATATGTGTAGTGGCCGTTCCACTCAGTTCCAACACGACGGCCACTTTGTTGTGTCTGAGGAGTAATCTCACAGCTGACTCGTGTCCAAACATCAGCCCCAGTCCCGTTGTAACCCGATGTTAAACGAATCCAAAAGGCAGGTTATATATTAAGTGATGGATCTTTTATTTTCTTTTCCAGCACAGCTCAGAAACACCGTTCAAAACGATCCATTATCAAATACTGGCATTACTTGATCCCATGCTGGTCATAATGTCACTTTATGCATAATCCTGACATCCACAATCACTTTCCACTCTTCTTCACGCAAATGCCCATTACATTTTACGCGAAGAGTCCACGTAAATGTCTCGTATATTTACACGGTCAAAAACTTGTTTGAGTCTACCCTTTCAGACTCCTCACTCACCACTCTTCATGCGCGTCACTAACCACCCGAGCTGGCTCCACCACGCACATATATGGAGAACCGCCTTACGGCCTCCTCACTGTTGCAAAAACGACGCAAAAACAGTGCTCAAAGCAAAATATACATGAATATAGAAAACACAATATACAAAATATAATTCAACTGTACAAAGCTTAAACTACAAAACTTGGACCATATAAGAAAATATCAAAACAACATAAATATTTAACTATACACACACACTTGCTGCATAGTGGCTCTTACAATATGCATAATCTAATTGGGGCACTACAGGCTGCGGGAGATTATAGCAATATACACATGTCATAATAGGAATACGTGCCCCTTGTCCCCAGTGTAACCTGTGCCTGTGGCATTTCCACAATCCATATTGGACATGTGGGAAAATTGAAGAAACTTGCAAATTACTGCTCTGTCATTCTGTGCTGGAATGAATAGATAATAACTCAACTTGATCCCAAAGTTACTGCTGAGGGGGAAAAAAGCAGACTGTGAAATGAATCAAATGTTCTTTTTTGTTTTCTTCCATGGAGCATTTGATATTGGCCACGGCTACGGTCACAGCTGTTATCAATGTGATCCCAGCTCTGTGTTTGCTGGCTGAGGATTAACCACACACTGACCACAACGCGGAGGCTTAGTGCAAGTTTCAGGTTTTCATGTTTAAATATATTACACACAGGGTTTCTGTTAAGAAGAATACGGATAAAGACGTTGTTTAAAGTAGATCCAGGCTTCTTTCAGAGGAGCTACGAGATGAGGAACTTGTTATAATAAAATGTCAGAATACCAAAAATGGTCTCTGATATTTGGCCTCTTTTCTGAGGCCAATAGATAAAACTACAACATGGATTCACAGCAGTGCATTTCACTCCAGGGGTGAACAGTTAAAGAGAATCAGCCCTGGTTCCCTGGGGTGGGCCCAGCAGATAAGTACAAAGCCGCCAAAGATTATCCAGTGGGGACCGCACACTGCGTACCTCGAATGACAGGCACACAGAGTGGGCACAACAGGTATAACAATTTGCCTTGTGCTAAATGTATCTTCAAAATGGCAATACAATCCTTTTTGACCATGAAAACAGATCTCCGATGGTTGTCCTCATCTTCGAACTATCCTTTCACAAGAGAAAAACACAACAGACTATGAATAGAGGTATGTGCATGGCATGCCTGAGGGTTTGGAATGTCAAGGACTGTAAATTGCATGTTTTCCATCTTCACGTTGAGGACGAAAACAGACTGTGTGCTTAACCCCAGGCTCAAAGACTCTTTGTTGTGGTAATTTTAATGCATCAAACTCTTGTTCAGTGCATCTACAGTCCATTCATAGTTCCAAGAAACATTGAAAGATTCTTGTATCCACTTGATTTGATTCTAAATCTGTATTTCTGCCTATCTAAGGATGAAAAAGAGTTTTTCCTTTTGACAAGAAGAAGCTCGGACACAATGCCAACAAGCAAGAAATGCTTTTCTCACTGGAAAAATCGATGCTCTACACTCATGAAATGGAAATTCACCTCAACAATTCAAGAATGTTTTCCTATTTTTGAATTGGTGCCTTCATGTCTGATAGTTTTGTCAATGACACAGTCAACTATTGTGTTGGTTTTACAGCAAGAAAATGTTCGAGGAATTTCCTGACAAACACAAAACTGCCAAAAACAAAAAGAGCACAAAGATTTCAGGATGACAAACAGATGCCATACACGTAAATGATGCAAATCAAGATAACAACTTGGAAAATCATTAACAGGCTTTTGGCAATAAGGCCAAACACTGGTGTCGTTGTGCTGTAAACAAAATCTCATGACCTCTGCAGTGGAACGTATATATATATCTTACATCGTGCCTCCTGAAACACAACTCACACGAAAGCTCTGGAAATTCCTGTGTTGCTATGTTGGTCTGACTGGGGAATCTCCCGACATTTTGACAAGGTCAGAGTTTAAGCTTCTGTTAAATTATTGTTAGTTAGGTCACTTAAATGTATAAAGGTTTTGCTGTAGTGCTCTCATTAAAGCTACAAAGACTACAAGTTGTGGATTTGCCAAAGTTCCATATAAGGCTCATTAACTTTAAGTAAACTGACTACTCTACTGTGTATAAGAACAATAGTGACGACTACAATGAGCCACATTGAGACATGCAACTTGAGCTGGTAAACATTCACAGCACAAACTACTAAAGCAATGGACAAACATGTACTGTGTGCTCATATACTCTTAAAGCCAAAGGTTTTTCTCAATATTTGAGAAACAACTGCCAAATAAAAGGAAACTATTCTACCATTGGACACCAGCTATCACATTCAATTCAAAGTAATATCATAATATTATAGCAAAGTGTTTTGTGAAGGACAGGAAGATGAGGTAGAGAGATAGCAAGCCCATACAGCCTGCTCCTTGAAATAAGGGCTCTCGCTTGTTGCCTCCGTAATTCAATGTTCTCTCTCACTTAAGAAGAACACTGTGTTGTATTGTACGGATATTACTGTGAAAACTAATTTCAATAAAGCAATAAAGTCTGATGTCTAAACACTCGTTTCTCTCTCCAGAGTTTAACTGCCTCCACTTAGGGCTGGAACGACACATCAAAGTACTCAATTACCTGCATTATCTTAATACGGGGATTTCTGTGGAATGCATCAATGCATCAGTGCATTCCACTGGTTACATTCATCCCCAATTGTGGAAGCTCTCGCTACTGGGCACGCTGAAAATGAGACTTTGTCCCAAACAGACCAAAATTAGATCATCAAAAGTGTGGTCTTGAGTTCAGTGTTTTACTCCGTAGTGAAAATCTCTATCTGTCTTCGACTGTCCATCCATCCGTCCGTCCATCTGTACCGCTTGTCCTATGATGTTCGTGGGGGTGGTGTGGGGGAGAACCATTCCCTGCTGACAGGTGGGGTGCAGCCTGGAAAGGTAGCCAGCGTATCTCAGGGCCAACATGCAGAGACAATCCACCATTCATGCACACACATTGACTAAGGACAATGCAGCTCCACTTCCTCCAGCTGTACAAATATGAAGCCAAAATATCGCAGATGCAGGCGCTGCCGTCTTGCACAGGTGAGCATCGGAGTGAATCAGAGGAGAGTGGCAGTATTGAGGTATCGAGCAAGACCATCAGCCCGGGAGTCAGTCTCAGCTGTCAATCATGACACCTCGTCCCCTTTTTTAAAGTATTTAATTTATAAACAAAACCAAACTTAGCTGAACTCAGAGAAAATACCTAAAATGACTGAAACCATCTTCGGGAAATCAGTATTTGGCTACTGCTGTCAGCCACCAGGGGGCGATCAAGATAAAGCTCTTCTGTAGTCCATCTTTACATACCCTCAATTTGAGGGTTCACGTATGATTGCCCTAACCCTTACAAAAAAAACTGAAACACAATTATACAGTCACATGTGCAATATAAGGTCAGATAAGATTGGATTCATATTTTGATTGCATAAGTCCACTAGGCAAAATGAACTCATGTGTGAGATTGCTTAACTCATTAAAGCAGCTATAAACTGATCTAATGAAATCACTGAATAATAATAATTCATTATCTAATTATCTGGGTCGTGTAGAAAGACACACACACATGATAAGCGTCTGTAGGATAAATGCAGAGGTGTTTGATTAGAGAGGATCGTTTCAGTTCAGTGAAACTGTGGGTGTTTGTTTAATTGAGTTGTCTCCACCCGCCGCCTTATTACTTTGTTTGCTTTCATGAGTGTTTGATTTATACAATAGCGATAAGCCGATAATCACCCTCTTAGAAACAGTAAATGATGATAAATGCCAGATCGCTCTTGCATTAAAGTGCCTCCCTCCCCTCCTAAGTGGTTTTCTGGTCGGTAACAACTTTCAAATGGCAAACTCATTCATTTACCAAATGACAGATGAGTGGATGCCTCCGCAAAATGCGCAAGCATCAGCCTTTTTCAGCTTCTGCCGCAGAGAGAGGGGTGAGGTGGAGAAGTGGCCGGTCGGGCGGACATCAAGTCGGTGACTGAATCAGAGTAAACTGAACTAGATCCAGACTCTGCAGGTTTGTGAGTTTCATAAGCTCTGACTCTCACTCTGCGTGGTGTTATAGAATAAGTAGTGCACGGAGGGAACAAGTTTGTGTGCCGACACTGAAACTATAATAAATGTTCATTCATAAAAGTACTCCAACACACTGTGCCAGTGACCTCTTCAATTCACAAGTAGAAAGCGGTTGTGTGCTCATGAACACCTTCTCTCCTTAACCATGATCTCTGTCGTACCCTTGAAGCCACGTTAGCATATTTCATACTACATATGTCGATTTTATAAATCTTTTTTTCATCCAAGTACACATGACAACAGCTATTAACCAGAAGCAGATAAAAGAGACGGGGTTATTATCTGGAACGACACGGCACAAACGATGTGATGTAACCACTACAGAGCAAGAACACATGTAACCAGTGGACGGACAGTGGTCTTATAAAACCTCCCCTTCCTCACTCCAAGCTGCCGAAGAGTTCTCCTTCATCTGCTCCATAAACCTGATAATTGTGCGTTCAGCCCTTCACTCCTACTGGCACATAACTGCTGACACCTTCCCTCCCGCACCTCCACGCTGTCCCACAGTGGGACAAACTGGGTTATGTCACCTACAGATAAACAGTCAAATGGCACCTCAGGCAGAGCAGGGCAAGAGGTCATACAGGCAGAAGGATACATATGTGAACATTATGTAGGGACTTCAACCAGTTATTATTTTCATTATCAATTTATCTGATAATCATATATGATTCTGATATTTTTCAATGGATCAATTATCAGTTTTATTGATTATTTGTTAGGGGGGAAAATCGCAGGTTACTCGAGTTAACTCAACTGATCCCATGAGAGATGGGATCAGAGGATATTTGACATTTATTTCAACATTTGATTTGATTGAACTAATTTCTGATTAATTGACATTTGTCATATTGCTTATTTTGTCAAGTTAGTCTATTTTACAACTAAAGAGAAAAGCAGAAAGTCAACACATTTGAGGAGCTGAATTTAGAAAATGTCTAAAATACAATTGGCCTTACTCGGCTAATTGATTAGTTTGTGTTCTGTATTTAAAGTATGAGGGGATTGTATTAAACAGCTTTCTCAGTAGATAGAGCAGCTCACACTTGGAACAACCTGCAAACATCCATCAGAGACTTTGGTACTTTTCGTTCATTTAAAATTAATGTAAAAATTATGGTTTAAAGAATCTAGTCTATGACCATGCTCTGTAGATTTAAGTAACTGGATTTCTCTTTTACGTTTCATGTGTAATGTAATATTATCCTTTTTCTAAACATTGTGTGTTTTTATGAAGAGTGTTTATGTGGAATGTATTTTCTATGTCCTACAGTTGAAAATTTGCCATGAATATTGTTCCTATAATTTTAAACCGATCAAATTAATTTAAATATGTGTTAGTTTACTGACCAACAAGGAAAAACCCACTGTGAGAGCAAAAAAAAATTTGGAGAACGACACTGCAAATTTCCTCTGGTCTCTGATATGTGCCTTGATTCATCCAGAGAGCAAGAGTTTCTACTTCCATGCCTCATAAGAAGTTCTGGATTCCACCATTGTTGTCAGTGAATCTGGAGAATGGAGCCTCTTAAGGAGGGAGGGTCGTGTTTGTTTTACTGTTCAAATATCTGTAGTCTCCCTCCAGAATCAGTTACTCCACCTTTCACATTTCAATCAGTGATTTGTGCACTGGGAAACAAGCTGTTGTTGCCCGAAAACAGCTCAAGTCACCAGCAGGGAAACTGAGACGAATCAATGAAATAGATCAGATCAACATTTTTTCACAGCTCTGGCAACAATTAAGTCAGTTAGTGAATCAAGCGGAGAGGACTTATATAACGCACTAATTGCTTAAAGCGATTGGAAGAGACACTCAGGTGCTCATGTGCTGCTGAACACTTCGATCGTGTCATTTTGAAAAGCACGCACTCGAGACAGCATGTGCACAACAAAAACACGTAAAGGCAGAACTAGTCAGAATACACACACACACACACACACCACAACGTGTCTGTCTGGGGAGAGAAGCAGAAGAGAGCGTTTCAAATAGTTTCAGCTCACATTTCAAAGGGAGAAGTGTATATTTAGGGAAAGCAACCCAGGGAGACGGTTCATTATCCCTATTAGAGTCTCAATTACAAGCACATCATTCACTGCAACTCCCCCCCACCCCCCTTAGTGGAGGGTCACATGGTGGTGCTGGAATCACGTTGTTGCTCATGCTGATCATGTTGTTAATTAATATTTTGTAAAGGTGAGAAAACACATTCTCTATGATGATTCACCCCCTGAGATGTAATACATCTGGGATCACTGTGGTATTAACCATACACACAACCTGCTGTATGATGAACGTCAGTCAAATGTATCATGTTCAGTCCAACCTCCATAGGGCTGTTACGTCAGAGCTAACATAATCCCCATGACAGATTCCAATTAACTTTCCTTAACTCTGAATTAACTTTCATTCAATTGAGTGCGTTGGTAAAACGTATAGAATCTGGAACTCGTGTCACTGAGGTCTGCAGCCTCGCAAGAACTCATCATCCTCAGAATCTGTTTCCACTGAAAACAACCAGCCAACTTCTTTTCAACTGTCGTGAGCTAATGACCGAGTAATGGCCTAATGTGCAATTATTAAGTGGAAACAAAAGCCGGGAAGAGATGACACAACAAAGTCCACGAGGATGTTTGCACTCACAAAACAGGTCAGACCAGACGCGACAAACAGGGACGAGCACAATGTGATCTACTGTGTTTTGCATTCAACTGCTTGTGTCTTCTACATAAACCATGCTTGCTTAATAAAACTCAAAATGTGCTCAAGAATTTGTTTTATTTAATCATCTTCTTTACAAACAAAAGCTACAAATTCACTCAAAACACACAGAATGAGGTCAATTCAAATTGTTTCCACTCCTTACCTTAATGAGAGGAGATGCCAGATTTGGCTGGAGTTCATCGGTGTTGAGTCAAGTCCAGGGCGAAGCGAGTCAAACCTTCACCCATGTGTGGCAGTGCTGCAACCGGACCAGCTGAACTCACACTCGCAGCAGCCCGGCAGCCGTGCTCCACGAGAGGCAACAGATAGAGACTGACGTGCTGCCTCCTCTTTCCTCTGGTCTCTGCTCTCTCCTCCTCTCTGTCAGTGTGCAGCTCTCACTCTCTCCCCCTCAGTCCCTTCTCTGCTGCTCGGCTCTCCCTCTTAAAGCTCCTTCTCGTACACACATGCATTCTCCACACAGCAACCCCCCCCCCTCCCTCATTCCCTCTCTCTGTCTCGCTCACACACACACCTCTGCCTTTCATGTCTCACAGTTCTATCCCTAACCCAGCATGAAACCTCTGTAATTACCATATGCAGACTGTCTTTCAAGGGGTTTTAACACCTCAATCTGTCATTCATTGTTTTTTAACAAAAGACTTTGCATCGGCCTTGGTTCCTTTGTGTCTCATAAATGTTGTATCATGAAAGCGGTAGTACTATTGCATACATTCATGTAAACTGTACCATTGAATGGAGAAAAGAGCTCATTCATTGACCGCAGAGCTGTGTAAGTGGAATAAATTAGATGAGGATGGAACGCAGCACCAGCCGATTAGCTTTCATATAACCCTGGTTGTTAAAGGGATAGTTCACCCAATAATGAAACTTCACTCATTATCTACTCACCACTATGCCGATGGACGGGTGGCTGCAATGCTGTTTACCCATTAAACACCAGAAGGGAGTCGAACTCAAACACTTCACCCACCCCTCCATCGGCCTAGTGGTGAGCTGATGATGAGTGAATTGTAATTTTTGGATGAACTATCCCTTTAATATAATCCGGTTTGATCTTGACCTCGACAGGTGTAATATCAATACCACGAAAAGTGTATTCATACAGATACTAGGTACACAATGTTGTTTTGTATGTTTTTTATATATTACAAAAGAGAATATGTTTATGGAGGAATTTTAAAAAGCTCAAAATCCATTTTATCCATTCTATTCTCCGTCTGTCACTGCCTTTGTGTTCCGCCGCACCACCTGCTCTTTGGCAGGCTTCCTTGATGTTATCCTCCATCAGCAGTTACATAATCTCACCTCAGCTGCAAAGCACCTGGTTCCGGCGTCTCCTGCTAAAGTACGGACAAGGAAGAAGAATAGATTGTGATCAGAAAACGATGTGTCTTTCTTTCTCTTTCGTAAAGGCTGATTAGATGTAAAGGTGTAGAGGCTGATTAGGTCACCTCTTGACAATATGGATTTTCTCTGCGTTAAGTGATCAGCGACCACCTGGCTATGTCATGTAGTACAGACTAAAGAAATAAATGAAATTGGTCCCAATCTAAATAATCACACCCAAATCCTGATATAAGTTCTCAAGCATTGAGTCTATATTAATGCTAACTCAAAATAAATACTCCTGTTTATCAAATGTTGATGAAATATCTGAGACATTGAAAAAACAGATGTTGCACACTCAATTCTGTGCATGCAGCTTTTTGGCAGAGCTGACTAAGTGACATAGGCGTTCACAGCTTACACACTCTAGAATACAAGCAAAGAGCTGCAGAGTAGAGGACATCTGTCTTAAAGGAGAACAGGCTGAGGCAGACAACACATCCAAGAAGATGATGAGATGTCCACAGGCTTTATTTTAAAGGATATCATCGATAGAGTTGGAACGTCGGGGGAGCAATTTTGGTTTCAGGAGTAAAGGAGCCTTTCATTTATCCAATAGACAATGACTCAGGGTTGGGACACCTCTATGGCTTTAATCAACAGAAAACTCTCCCTGTAAAGTAATACATACAAAAGCTTTAAAACATTACTTATACACCAGTTAACATACATTTTGGCTTTAAATAGCTGCTTTTAATGTGAAATTGTCAAACTGCATGTTCATCTCCCCTCAGACACCAACACCAAACTGATCAGCCAATAAAGAAAATCTTGTATCTTTCAGGTTTACCACTTTCTTAAAATAGCACTGCATCTGCCCCAATTACTATCTACAGTACTTGCAACACCTCTGTTGTTAAGATATTGATATATTACTTGCTCATTCAATGCACGCACAATGATGTGCCAATCAGGGTGAGAAGAAGCAATTCACCTAAATATTCTCCACTACACTGTATTTACTTCACCCAACCGTGAAAATGAGGGCAATTGGGCTGAAAACACTTCAAGCAACCCGATGACCAGTCATGCTGCCTGTTCCTCGATATATTTTAATGTACTGCTTTAAGCAGCTACACTGGGATCTTCATCTTCTGTGAGGAGGAAGAGTTATTTAGTGATGGCATTGTTGTTTGCCTTTTAGCGCCGTGAAGAGCAATCCAGCTTAGACAGACCATCCTTCTCTAATTGCCCTCTGGCCAAATCTGACGTCTTGTGGCCCTGCTATCCACTGAGGAGAGGAAATTTCAGTGTAAACGGTTCAGTGTGAAGTGACCAATTTAGCACATGGCAAGAAAGTACACACAGGCAGACACCATGTATAAAAAAAGATAATTCCTCGAGTCAAATCTTAAAATGTGACATGGGCAAACACCAATGTTGCCATTTTATCTTTCTCTTCACAGTTTGGCTGTTTTCATATAACCTTACAGATGCTGGCAGATTTACACGTGTAGGAAGAAACATTAATTGCGGAGCTGCGATCGAAGTGTTTCTAATGTTTAGAGGAAGTCAGAGTCATCAGATCGACAGGTCGTCGTGCCCTAAGCATAAGCACAAGTCATTGGTGCGTAAAACAAGGAGATAGAGGAAACAACACTAAAAGAAGCCTGTTGGTTGGCCTCGTGCAGCAAAGCAAGCTCTCATGGTTTAACTGTGTGGAATTGATTTTGTTGTTTGAGTTTATGGAAATCTTTTAATTTTCTCATGCTGCTTTCTGCGTTTGGATTTAACTCAAAGAATTGCCAGTATTATCCAGTATTATTATTCTGTTTTATCCAGCAACCTGTTCATCTCTGTGGACCTCTCACCAGCCTCCCAGTTTACATATTGTAGTGAAATGAATAGACAGCCATTACATTTGTGGCACTGCAGCAATAAGAGAGCAGTGCATGCTGTCACGTATAGCTTTGCCCCTTGTTTGTAATTTCCCAAGCATCTTCCTCATCACCATGCATCATCAAGGTCATCAACATGCATCATCAGGAGAAACCTCCCTCGAATACATATGCATACAGGGGAAATACACTTGCACCCTGATCCTCAAATGATAAACAACAATTCCAGGCCATTGTGGCTTTTTGATAAATAACACACATGTGTCTGGATGCAGAATACCCATACCCAGCTTTTACACACCAGACTCTGTGGTTCACAAAAAATACTGGATTCAATTTTGGAATTAATGGCAGCAACATAGACAAAATGCAAAAGGCTTTTTGGTGCTCATCCCTCTGTGCCGCCTCAAGAAAGCAATACACCCAAAATGCAACTGACCAAACCTCGTTTATGAAAACTACAGAACGTTCGTCTGAAAAAAGTCGACGTAGAAATGAAAGCAGCTCAAGTTTAGCTCTGGTACAGTTTAAGACTTAAACGTTATCACAAGCAATAAGAGTAAAGTATGATACAATGGGTCACAAGCAGCTGCACCGCTGATGATGTCATGAGAAATTGAATAACTTGTGTGACTTAAAAAGGTTTGAAGAGAGTTAGATGTGAGGACTGTGTGTTTATCTGGACGTTCTGATGGATCAAAGCTTGTTTAAACTCATGAGGATTTTTTTTCAAGTATATATTATACAAACTTCACCTAACTGAAACCTAATTTAACTTAATTTATAGTTCAGTAAAAAAACATAACCCTATAGCTACAGTATGACTAAAGCAATTAGAGTTCAAAGCAAATTAATCAGCCCTGCAAGCTATTCCAAGTTCCATGTGTCAGTGAAAACCGTTGACTCCTGTAACGTGATCCAATCAGTTGAGTGTGGCTGGTGCTAGGCGACCGCAACAGAGTAATGAATGACGTTAGAACAAACAGTAAAGGACGTATGGACGAATGGAACTTAGTGTCAGCAGCGTGACTTTCACTGAGGCAGGACCACGTCACCTTGACAGGTCAGAGTGACGAGCCTCATAATTATCACCAGTAATAAATCTCAGTGACGATAAATAGTATCCAGGGGCTGCAGAGGCGTAGCGGAGCCATGCATTAATAAAATGTCAACATGATACACTACTGCCGGACACATGATTTATTCCAACAGGACAAGCTAAACTATTAGTTCCGTTCTCATCCATCCAGTTTCAAAGATACTTGTTCTCTGTGACTCTTTTAATGTGTATCAGTCGTAACAAACAATGGAGCAATGCTATATTATTTAAAGCATCTGACATTTAGTACAAAATAATATCTTCAGTATTAAGATGGAAATAATACTTGATGAATCATTGTCATCTATATAGACAGTGAACAGAACAGGCCCCAAGATTGAGCCTTGAGGAACACCTTTTGCAACATTCAGAGATTCAGATTTGACAATAAAAAAAAAGCTGCAGTACATGTGTTTCTCTGTGCCCAAAGCCAAAGTGTGTAAAGAAGCAGGGTGAGTGTTGTTTGCTTGTTTGTCCATTGAAAGGACTGCTACCAAGTGGACCAATCACAGGCTGCATCACCTCAGTAGGTAGTTAACCTTTAGGGAGATGAATGTTGGGCTATGGCATTGATTCAACACAAAGGTAAACGCCTTTAGGAGCATCATTACCAAAAGGATTATTATGTTTCTGATTTTTACCATGGAGTGTGTAAGCTACACAATGAACTGGTTCAGAGTGTCCACCCGTTCATCAGTATAGCCTGCTAACAGTATCAGTTGCTGCAGTGTTTTGATTCAACCCAATGTGCCTGACGCTCATCTGACAGACGACAGCAACTGTCACAGCTCAGCAGGTCTCCCACGACTCGGCATCAAGGCTTAGGCTTGAAGTGTTAACGCCGACCTCTTAGGTGCCCTGTGTGGGTTAGTGTCTCCTCCCAACTGTGTTTCATTGTGTAAAAAGAGGAGAGAACAGAAATGATTGCCACCTCTTATCACGGATATGCCTCGATATAAACAAAGAATATTTGTCTACAAAATGTTGTCATATTATTATGAAACTTGAGCTTCAGGCTTCCTGCTGTCATTGTATATTCCATCTAATAAGTCCCTAATATATATATATTCAGGCAGAAATAAAAACCCTCTTTTTCAATTACTCACATAAAATGAACTTCAATAATGAATTCTAATGAAGTTTTTCCTATCATGTTGAGTTAGTGTGAATAAATCATATAACTTGAGACTGATTTAATTAAATAAAGTTAGTGTTTGAGTTGAAAAGTTTCAAGAACAGCGTTTAATTTAGTTAGTTTTTCTTCGGAAAGGTGTTAAAGGTGAATTTTACAGGAATGTTAAGGGGTTCAGCAGCTTCTCATTACACACGATGGTAAACATGTTGTGGTTGTTGAAAAGACAGGGATAAAAGAAACAGCCTTGACCAGTTTCTCATGTGAAGCTAAGGCAGACCCCCCGTGTCATGGTCACTCAAGGCCTCTTTGAGTTTGTGTCTCTCAAAAATACCTCACCAGATTTCCTCCAGTACTCCAGTTGTAATTCTTAGAGTCACAGGTTGAGTGAACTTCAATCTATCCTTGGCGCTGCATGAAGGTAATTTATGTAATAGTTGTAGAGACATATCACCCGAAGCCCCAAATGCCAACCTCTTGGGCACTGGAGGAAAAGTTATGTAGTAATCATGAGGAGACATTAGTTAATGGTGCTTCAGGACAAGTCAAGGGATCGACAAAACCAGTAGGATATGTCCTCTGGAGAAGATGAATATCAGAAATCAATCATCAATAGATAAGTTAGGCGATGGGTTGACCGACAG
Source organism: Pseudopleuronectes americanus (assembly GCA_038501795.1). Taxonomy (NCBI): domain Eukaryota; kingdom Metazoa; phylum Chordata; class Actinopteri; order Pleuronectiformes; family Pleuronectidae; genus Pseudopleuronectes; species Pseudopleuronectes americanus. The sequence continues at coordinate 16,620,205 of CM076725.1, forward strand.
GCTAACACTGCACCTATAGAACCATGCCACATGACTTTGAGGCAGGGCAGAGTTTTACAAAATGAACATGGTCTCTGAACATGAAACATCATCCAAACAGCTTTCATATGAAAAATTACATTTCACATCAACTCGGAAATCAAGACCTGACTTCCATGTGAGTTTTACAACTGATCAAAGCGATAAGAAGGATTTGGGCCTCTGGTAAACAAGCAGTTAAGCCTACAACAAACAAATATACTCAGCAAAGCTTTCATTCCCTTGAAGAACACATTGACCATTCCGTCCTTCACAGGATAAATCCCATTGACCGTGCCAGCCTCAGGGCCGTGTTGTGTTGGTCCATGTAAAGCATATTCACTGTATTGTCTAACAGCTTTCACAACTGACCAATGTTGAAGCTGCTATTCGTCTCTGATCTTTTTCCCATTTCTCTGTTTGCTCGTTGGCCTGTAACTCCACAGATGACATTTCACAGTTTAAGTTCCAGCTGAATAATAAGTTTAACCAAGTGAGTGAAGTCCTGTGGTTGGATTAAGAACAGCACTGGTGTGAGATAGAAACATTTTTATTGTAGTCTTAATTTCCTTTTTTAATGCAACAGCATAACTTCTACCAAACACCAGGATAAAAGCAGAATGGATATTAACAAACCATGGTAACATAGTTGTAAAAAGATTTCCATTTTACTCTTATTTTATTTGTGCTGAACGTCTTCTGTGCAAGTTGAAGTAATAACTGTATGTGCGCTTGCTCTGTGTTTGTGCCTCAGGCTGTGTGGGAGAAGTCGACCAGGCCGGTGATAAATCACAGTTTGTGCAACTGGCTAACTTTAATCTTCTCTCATTGTCTTTATCTCATTTAATTTGACCCACTCGCATGTTGTTTGGATGAAGACCATGTTTCATTCTTCACACCTGCTGCACATTTTCTTTTTCTCCTGGCATGTCTTTTCCCCTCAGGCGGTGAAAACTACATTATATCCTCCGCTGCTCTGTTGCTCGACATATTACTCCTTCCCCTTGTGGCAGCGTCTCATGCCTCATGTCGCCCGTTAGTGTGTCCCGGGCCTTTCCTTTGGTTTATGTGCCAGCTCAAATATTCAGTCCTTGCTCGTTCAAAAAACGCTTGCTATTGCAAAATTGTCAGCTCACAGTTCCTGGTCATCTTCCAGCGTCTCTGCGTTGAGACAATGCTTAACCATTTCTACCATAGGTTGACTTAATCCACGTGTTGACATTCAGGAGATTCAGTCCTCTTTTGTGTATATAGAGTGTAAATATGAAGGAAAATCTAAACTTCCATGGTTTTTCTTGGGAAATGTATGATAAACAGCCGAAGCATCATAACTCACTGACTGCCTCACAATGTGCAGAGGCTAGCTGCCTGACTGAGGCCAAACACCCACTATCTGTCACATCTGCCAAAGATGAAAATACTAAAAAAAAATGTTTGTTAAGAAAAGATTAAAGAATTGAAATTGAATTGGAATCTTTTCTACAGCTCCTTCTCAGATGTCACATCTGGGCTGAGATTGAAAAAACAAGGGCAAAACCTTCTGACTCAGAGCTCGACGAGCTTCACCTCACAGTCGACGCGCAGGCAGAGCAATGCGGTTCACTGTGAATAGAGGACAGGGCCACCTGATCAGATGTCAGGGTGAACGATCATTACTTCAATGCCACAAATAAAAGTGGTTATTTAATTGACGCCTACGCTGCTTTACACTTGCACTGAAATCTTCCTGGAGAGGCTGGATGTGAGAGCATCCAGCTGCTGCGGACATTCTCCAGTTTTTAACGCGATAATTTCACAGAAATCCACGAGCCACATGCAGAAATCGTAGAGCAGACATTTAGGGAGCACACTGGAGCGGCTTGTGTGCAGAGAAGGACTGGGTAATTGTTTGGAAGAATTAATAAGTGGTGCGGTTTTTATTCCGACAAGCTGTGGATTTGCCTACTTTGTTTATCAATAAACCACCACAGCAGTTCTCAGAGGCACATTTACAGACTTTTTTAAGCTTGCAGCCCAATTGGATGCCATCCAGTCAGCCAATGTGTTTCCATCTTAGCAGCTTAAAAGTTTGTCAGGTTATCAAGCTCCAGCTGAAGTGAAAGTGTAGAAGTAGAGTCAACTAGAGCCACTGCAAAAGAACGACTGAGCTCTCTATAGAGCAACGCAGCTTACAAGTCAGATGATCTGGATGATAGAGCATCACAAAGATAATATGTTTACTGGACAATGTAAATTAGGTTTAGAAACAATGGGCAAATATAATGGAGACGATAGCAGATAAAATGGAAACGCGTATCCCACTTATAGGGGGCGACTGTAACAGGCTTTCTGTGAGTTTAAGGGGGGGTTATTACACCCTGCTGCAGTTTGGAGGATGCTGGCAGGTTTCACAGGAACAAAATGATAAACATGGTGTCGCGATCTTCTCCCTGCTCTGCTTGTTGTGACAGTGCACACTATTCAAGTTGAGGTCCAAGTGTAGCATGCGCTCACAAGATTTAAAGAAAACCGGCAAAAAGGAAATGCAAATGTTTCCTCGTTTCCATCCACCGCTGAGCTGAGTTGAGGTGAGACAGGTGAAAGTGCAGAGTGACAGGCAAAGGACAATATTGCAGAAACCAGGTTAATGCTGTGAAATATTGATTGATAATTGATAATGTGAGAATTACTCCACATAGATCAGTTGTTTCTGTCTGCCACTACTTTTAATCTCTTCAGTGATATTTAAGGTCACAGATTTACATAACACAGTAAAGACAGTTTCGTGGCACAGCTTTCCAACACACAGTTTATGTGCCTTGTATTTAGAATGCATGAGACATCAGAAAACATCCTGGAGAATACTTCACTTAATTGCTTCTCAGGGCGCAGATAATTAATTACTATTAATTTCCATTAATTCTATTAGGACATGCAAAACGACTGCCTCCAATGAGACCAAATGAGGTGAACTTAAACATCACTTTATTTTCATTTAACATGACTTTGTTTGACAGTGATTTGATCAAACTAACAAACTCTAACATGAAATTTGTGTTCAAGCTTTATATTTATCTATACATTTATAAAAATATAAATTTGATTAAATAAACTTGAACTTACACTAAAAATTGTGATTTAATGTATATATGTATGTGAACATTTTATTTATTTATTCAAATTACATGGAAATTGAAGCATGTAAACGAAATACATGAATTCGCCGTTTTAGGACAAATTGTGTTGTTTTTTCACGCTACCAGAGCCAGTATGTTAAAATATTACCTTAAATCCTATCCACAGAAAAAGTCCACACACAACAGCCATCGACATCTGTATTTCTGCTCCATCAAGGTATAATGGGAAGAATATTGAGTCCATCTCATACATCACATTATGAAATATAATACCCTGTCTATATGTAAGAGTGGTTGTCATTGTTGCCATAAATCAGTGCAGCTTCTCCTCAGAGGCTCACAAATCACTAACTCTGCATCTGGACTAAATGAGCTGCTACACTCCTCCGTTTCCCAGTTGATTTGTCATCCTGTTTTCTCGCTCTCTGGACAAAAGCCACTCTCCCTCTTTCTCTCTACAGTCCGTCTTTGTCCCAGCGCTCAGGGTTTTCAGTTTCTTGTTCCTTATCCTTCTGCATCTGCTCAATAAACCAACTCCTGTCATACTTCACTGTCTACTTTGATGACTCTCTCCCTCCCTCGGCTCATCTAAAGTCTCTGTAGCTACGTAGCTGCTTCTGTCCGCTACACCATAACCACCTGTCTCCCAGTCAGCTAATTCATCTCCCTTTTAATGGCCAAAAAAGTTTTCTCTCTGTCTCTCAGTAAATTATTCCTCTCACTGGCTCCTCTGTTACCCAACTTTTTTTCTTGCTCTAAAACAATTAGCTCTTCTCCAGATTGTTAAACCACCAGTTTTCACCAGTCTGGATATCGAGTGGATGATGTCCATAAATGTAAAGGGGAGTTTACAGTATTACCAAAAATCACATTGTAGTTCTGAGAGGGAGCTGCCAATTGTTGCTATTCTATTTTTGGCCACAGGGTTTGAGCGAGACAGCACAAATACCGTCTCGCCATCTGTTTTGTGCGATAATGCATTGTGTCTTCAGTCTTTAGCATAGTCTGCACATGAAGATGATCTCCCCCTGGTGGCTGGCTACAGTATAGGTCATAAACATCACCTCCTCCATGTTAGCAGGTTTTACATGGACCAAACTAAAATGTCAAAGTACACATTAAAGATTCTTTCTATACTTTTTCGTAGTTCTTACAACACCGATAAGTGACAGCTCAGACTGACCCGCAATTGGTTGAGCAAATGTACCAGTGTGGCACCACAACATGATCACTACTGCACTATAACACTAAGTGGTGTCACCCGTATCCGGGATGGTTTAGCTTCGTAGAGGGATAAAAGGTTATTGTTATGTATTTGAGATTATTATTATTATTATTATACAATTACTTTTATAGCATTTTCAATCACACAGACTAGTGGCACTGTGCCTGTATTACATATACGCAACCATTGTGCCGATCCTTCAGGGTTCTCCAGTTTGAGGAAGACTTTTCAATCACCTGAACCTGGATTGCCCCTTTTTCAACAGAGCCCAAACTAAATCTCCTTCTCTTTTCCTCAGTCTCCACACTGGCCTGCAGAGATCGGCTGCTCTGTGCAGTCTTACAGTTTCATTTAAAATCTATAAAATTACTGTCAACACCTTGCACAGCAATCCTTGAACACTGTTCCAGTACATTCACAAGTACAAAGACATCATCTACACAGAAACATGTGCAATCAACATTATCCACTCCAGAGGAATCAACCCTGTCACTGTCTGCTGTTTTCATGAATGAGACGCAGCGTGTGGGGAAAATCATAGGTCACATATAAACATCGTAGGTCACGTATAAACATCAGAGACAGCTCTTTTCAGTATAGTTTCTACAATTCCTGCCTTTCGACCTGTTCCACTGCCTATTATGTGTTGTGTGTTTTGTGGTATGTGCATTCATCGCAAGTTGACTGCATAGAGACAGTCAACTTGTTTGTGATGAATGTACTGCAGATAGATTATTTTGCCATTGTGCATGTTTGTAGTGATGGAAATGTACTTGATTACTACTGAGATTATCATTATTAATGATGTTTTTGGTAATTGTAATGAACAGTAATTATTTTGTGGAAAACTTCATTTTGCTGGTCAAACACAAATCTCTGAATTTGTCTATATATCCAAATATCAGCATTTGAGACGTTGAGTCACGTCTGATAAATGTTGTAAATTTATGATTTACTCATATTTCTATCTGCTCCATATTGAAAAGAAGGTCTAGAAATCTAAATGTAGATTTAACAGAGTGAATCGAGTTTGGTGCCATTAAACCTGGTAAATTAATTTCATAGAGCTATGAATGCTGTTTAATATGATTTTAAAGTTCATGGCAAGAGAAAAATGTTGTGTAATGCTGCAGAGCAAAGTTCCATCTTTGTAAACTCGTGTGTCAGCTGGAGTCAAGCTGGCTGATGATCAGGTGGCCGGTTTCTAGTTTTATAATATTGTTTTTTGTAAAAGTCAATTTATGTATATAATGGAGTTGAATTTTGTGTTGATATGATGTAACATGTTCAGGTCTTCTGGTAAAAACTACTCGAATAAAATAATGTAATAGTCTCTGTAAACTTGTACCCTGTTCTCTGAACCCAGAACCACCAGTGTAATACACAATAAAGTGTTTAATACACCTTTTACACACAGGGTCTGTGGTGCACATGTTTGAGCCCTGACTCTGGAAGAGGAACAACAACATGCTTGGATCTGATTCGTCAACCAGCCATGGACCGTCACCATGGAGGTCGGCTTCATTGTCCCAGCTAATAGGATACACTGCAGTTATGCTTAATATTTATTTTGCTCTTAAGCACAGATAATAGTAAATCCACACCATTTTAACATCAGGGTCAGTAATTTTCTGGCATCACTATATCATTCAACACTTTTATATGATGACATCAAAATGAGTCATATTGGATTTTAAATCCTGACCAAAGATAGCTCCATTTCAAGATTTATTATTTTCCACGCAGGCTCAGGTCAGGATCTGTCTTTCTACTCTTATCTTTCCATTAGTTCTCCTAGTCCCATGATGCAGATTAACCTTACCAGGGGCCAATTCATCATTTACAAGTAGAATGGCTCTCCTCAACACAGCACTGCTGCTGTCACTGCATCTCCGTCTATCGCTTCAATCTCCCTCTGCAAAGCATTGAATTGAATACGTCTCCTGACCTTTTCCTATCATACATACGTTCCATCGAGCATTCTCTTATATCCACTCCACTTTGTCAGAAACACTCTATAAACTGTATAAAGAGAGAGAGCATCTCACATAAGTGGCGACGCACATTCACAGAACCGGCTCTGCTCTCCAATGGCCAAGCAGGAGCGCAGATCTCTGCTAAATAGAGCAGAACTCAACAGCCACATGTCATTGAGATATGGGATACACAAACTGCACAAGAGGCCATGGCTGAATCTAAATGTGCTGGAACAGGTGAATGGAGGGGGGGGCGGACTTCTAATGTTAGGAGTGACGCTAAAGCCGAATTGTTTGCAGTTGAGTGACTGAACACAAGCCACATGATAAACTCTGCATGAACCCTAGTGACTTGTGTGTTTCATGATCTGTGCTCGTGACATAACCCAGTGAAGATATTGTGGCGTGCACTCATGGGTGTGTCCTCTCACCCAGTGGGTTGATGGGTAATGTTAAAGGCTGTAGCTATATATACTTCCCGTATGGGGAACATGTGCCAGTTCTTCCTCACTACTGAATAAACAACAGTAAACAGTACCTGCGTCTCTGCCTTTCCTTGTCTTGCCACAATATGAGATTTCAGCTCCACTGATCTGGTTGACAGCTGTCAGTCTCTCACTGGCTGTTGAGACAGTGATTACAACCAGTATTTATTATCCAGAAGATATTGGTCAGAACTTGTTTGCTATCAGTGCCAAAATACATAGCGCTGGAAAAAGTCATGAATTAACTCATCGCTCTTTTGTCCATAATTCAACAGTAAAAACATATTCAATGTAATTTTTCTAGCACAAACACTGTAATGTATTAATTATTGCTGAATATTTGATGCAGGCTAGTATAAAGGACTATGTTTCACAGAACAACTGAGATGGGGTGTTTGTCTATAATTGCTTGAGTGCCTGGAGAGTCTTCTTGGCTCTCTGGGGTTTTAATCCAGCCAATTATGAGCCTTAGTTTCAACATTGTCTTCAGGCATTTGCATAAACGTTTCACACTTAACACATGCACATGGTTGTGCCAAAGAGAAAGAACAGCTTCTCATCGGTGTGCATATGACAAACCAACCTTTGTGTTGTGCACCGTGCTCTGAGCATTAAAGTGTGACAATACCGTAAGAGATGTGTGTCTCGCTCCTCATTGTCAGAGTGGGAATTCAGAATTGCTGCAAATTCCATTCATTGTAATTTAAAAAATTGTGTTGGGGGCACATTTGCCTTCACCAAATAAATATAAATGGCTGGGCGGGGAATTGCCGATTGTGACAGCCGACTATTAACTCACAGGATTCAAGTCATCGCTTATGTTTATTTGCAGCTACTGCTTCCCTATTGTTTTCTCAGCCAGTTTCTTAAAGTGATGTGTTGTTCTCAACGACGCAATGCTTTTCTATGGCTCTTGAAGGTCGGGTTAGGTCATTGATACTCATATTAAATATTATTTTAAAACATCACAGATTGTCCACGTCACCCTTAATCATGGGAAAAAGAGAAAGAATCCAGCAAGAAGAAAAAGATAAACAGTAACTAGCTCAGCTCAAAATTATCCTCCAACCTTATGTGTTTTAGAGCCTCACTGTCTCATACTGTAACTACCAGACAACATCAAACCCCCAAAATGTGCAATGTGCTATGATGAGGCTCTGAATTTAAGGTCATATTGACTCTCTTTTCTACGCAAGCAACATCAGTGCCCCTAAGTGTTGACTCCCATGATGACGAGACAGAGAAAAAAGATAGAGTTGTTGTTAAGATCAATGAAGTCACTGTAGTTATGGATGATACGTAATCAGCTTAGCTCAAGGTTATATCTAATATAATCCACCTTGTATGAGGCATGTCTGCAGCTTGAATAGATGGATACTGGAAGGTGGACTTCACACACTCATTTCATTATTCCGTATTTCCATACCTTCACTTGTTAGTTTCCTACTAAGGACAGATGGAAACACTGAGGAAATTTACATCTGATAAATCTAAGTGTCTTAATTGGTGTGATTTGGACACATCAATATTAATAACGTTTTTAATAAAGAGGTCACCAGGGCTCTGTATCAACGGCCTCTGGGACTCATCAACGCAACTGATGTCATTGATTATGATAACAGCACGTTCACGACAACCGACTGATGTCATTGATTATGATAACAGCACGTTCACGACAACCGACTGGGCTTGAAGCTTTGTTGAAGCGGTCTTTGTGAGGCAGCCCATTGGGAGGCTTCAGGGTTCTGTGGTCTCACTGCAGGTCACTTTCAAATTTTCTGACACATCGGGCACTGAACCGGTACGCAGAATTTAGTGAAATGAGTCAAAGTAAAGTGGAGATGTTAGATGTGGGCTGTGACGCACAAAGCTTTCACTAAATGGCCTTGAATGTAACGATAGTGATTGTTGCATGTGGGCTATTGTGATTCTTGTGGTACTGCAAATAATAATGAAACACACAACAACCCTGGCAGGCATGACGCAAGATGGGATCCCACCGAGAAACAGGTGAGTCTACTGTAATATTAATAACGTTTCTTTTATCGTGGAAAGAAAAAAAGGCTGCCGTGATAATTATTTTTTTATTTTCAAGCTGTTTTTCTGAATTCATTCATCACGAGTACGAGTCAAAAGAGGCTAACTGGATTAACTATTCGTTCTGTTAAGATCAAAAGAAGCTGGGGCTGGAGCAGCACTGTTGTCTTGCACTGAATGCTCACTGAACTCCCTACAGGGAGGTGAGCAGACACTTTTTTGTGCGTTGTGAGTTTGCAGGCAGAGTGAAAAGATGAAAGAGCGTCTTTCTGTGCTAAAACTAATTATCTACTGTAGCTTTATGCTGTAATGTAAAAAGGGACTCTGCTGCTGTAAATATTATTGTTCTGTTTTTTATTAAATATGAATCATGAGCCTTTGATCCAATAAGGGCTTAACCGTTATTGATTGCATAACATATTTTACACCTAAAACCAATAAAACAATTACATGTTCTATAATAGTTATCGAGTAATTTCTTTCACATTTGAGAGCAGATCAGGTGTTTTTCTTAAAAATGGTTTAAACAATTAATCAGTTCTCAGTTTTTCAATTTGATTAAATTGTTTTCTGATTGTTGCAGCTTGAATTATAATTATAGAAATAAAAAGCATATGCATGTTTGACATTAATTACATAATGACTTTCTGGACTCTTTCCTGTTGGAGTTTTTATATGTCATCCATGTGTCTGCTATTAATCTACCTCCTGCCTTGAGCGTGTTTCCTGCCTTTGTGATTACCCGCTCCATCCACGTGCCTTTCATGTCTCGGTATATCTCCACCCTTATATCTGGTCCCTATATGTTCCCCCTCATCTGCTCAGTTTTCCTGTGTGCTTTGTGCTGTGTCTCTGTTCCCTCGTGTTTCACAGTCTCTTAAGTGTGGATTTCTTATTTGCATCTGCCTTTAACTGTAAGCCTCTTTATTTATATGTGAAATATATTTGCTGCACCAACCAGTTTTTGTTTTGTGTCTGCATTTTGGTCCGGAAATCCTTAAACCACCTATTCACTCTCAACTGCAACTGTCTCTTACTCTTTAAGAGCTACAATGCTAAGATAAATATATATGCATAGAAAACGTGGCCTGATGTCTCTGGTTCTGTACCTTTCTTAGTGTAACAGAATAGACGCAACAATTTGCACTTTAAATAACACTCAGATGCTTTTTATAATATTTGTATGTTTGTGTTTACAGATAACAATATAGTATATTTGCAGTATCTCCTCTCCACAACCCTACGGTGCAAAGGCTCCCTAATCCTCTTGAGCTCCACACCTCAAGAGTGGGGAGAAATTGGATCCAGAGGTTCAAGTGCAAAAGAGAGATTATCTGGGATTATCACAACAGAAAAAAATAGGGAGTGAGATACTGCAGTGCCCCGTGGGCACTGGAACTGCACTGCAAAGAAGAAAGTAATGTCAAGAATAATTCAGGGCACCCTGGTAGTTCACCTATGGAGACTTGACATCAGGGCGAAATTCTTTACTGACAAAATCAAATCAAAAGTGCCCAGAGAAATGATAACGAAAAATATTTCAAATCAGAAAAGCAGTGCAAGTGCCACTTTCACCTGCCTGCTCATCAGAATGCAGACTTGTATGTAGGAGCAGGCAAGCATGACATGTATCATGTCATACAGAGAAGAGGAGAGGAGACATTTCCTATGCTGGGAAATCAAAAGGACACGAGAGTCATGAGAGAAGTGGACGCTTTGATCCCGCACCCTCCACTTGTCCTCTTGTGTCTCCCTTCTGCAAAGATAAACACCTCCCGTCTCTCGCTGTCTATTCTGCTTCAGTTCAATACAGTGTCCTGAGGGTTTCCAATGTCTTTTCTGCTCCAGCCCAGCGTTTTGTTTTCCTCTGCATCTGAACCAGGTCTTTTACACTGTGGTCCCCTGTTGAGCTCCGCAGGGTTAGGCCCTCCTCCTATTTACAGTCTCTGCACATGAATCTATTCAAGGTTATGAAAGAGCAGCAGCCTTATCCACTTCTTTTGAGACTGGGTGACAGCCTTGTGATTCCGCACAACTGGCTCCTTTTTCCGCTTAGACAACAACTTCTCCGGTGTGTTATTTTATTCTCAGACCACTGGTGTAAAAGGAATTAACATCCATTGGTTTGGTTTCACAGATAACATTGGTGCTGTCTTTCTGTCCGCTCCACGTGAAGCTGTGCACCGCTTCTGTCACCCTATTCCCATTTCTTTTTCCGAATGGGTGAATTAATAACAATCCTAATATATGCGCTTTATAGTTACACTTATTGGAGAACAGCAAGGATACAATTTATGTGACATGAGCTAAAGTAATAAAAACGGTCAATCACTTTAAACTGAATGAACCTGTGGCGGCTGTGTATTGAACGACTAAGGAAAAAGGAATGTGCAGTCCTCCATATTTTATGTAATAGGGAACTCATCATTAATCTCCCCCTCCAAAGGCCCCCTCAATACAGATGAAAGATACTGAATCCTTAGAAAAGAAATTCATAACTCAGTGATGACCCTCTTTTTTTCCTTGGAGAAAGAGAAAGCAACCCCAAGAATGTGTCTCTCACATGTAGACTAGGACAGAGAAGATGTTCTCCTTCACAAACTCTCTCTTTCAGCAACACTATAACAAAAGCAAGACTGCAGTAAAATGGTATAAAGACACTGTAGCATAGTTGAGATATGTTTGTGATGGCAATATTGTGATTCACTGATTTATCAACAGCTGTAAGATTTCTAAGATTTCTAGACATAAATCATGACATTTGCCACAGGAGGCAAAATCAAGTAAATAACGGTCTTGAGAACCTCACTGCCAGTTTCAGGGACTAGCTACCAAATGTTTTGATACAGTTCAGCGGCTGCATCCTTCAGGGGACCCGGTCTACGCAGCCAACGTCATCTGCATCCTCCAACAGTCGAAATGAGATTGTCAGGTCTCACTCCCACTGCAGCCGTCGCCTAGCAACAAATCTGCGGACAAAAACATTCTTCGGTTGACACATTGAATATATATATATTTTTTTGACACATGTACTGTTAGCTGTTTGGTTGAGTATTGAAATAACATTTTTTTTATTCTTTTGCCACTTCGCCTTGGTTTTTGTCGCCATTACCTCTTTGAAAAAAACAGTGTGTCGCTAAAGGCTAATGAATCATGGGATATGTTTTATAAATGCAGCTTCCAAAGGATGCGACACCCAAAATTTGAAGAAAGAGCTATAAAAACATTGAAGTACTATTTCAATCTTAATGGAATTTGTTTGGCAAAAGTTCTCCAGTTACTTACACTAGTCTTTATTGTTTTAATTTATCAAGAACTAACACATTTAATTTAGACAGAATTTTAGGATATTTGATATTTTTAGAGTAAGTGTTATGATCCCGACCAAAGCTAAGACGGCAACTTATTGCCAATTTACTGTGTGAGCAGTATATTTGCTGAATTATTTAATAGTAATATATTAATATAACACGATAGATGACCACTTAAAGATTTATTACAAATAATGCAAGACATTCTAATGAAACAGCTAGATGACTCCTTATACCAATGGTTGGCTCTTACATTATCTGAAACATCTAACAGAGTGACAATTGGCCAGTAGGCTGTTGTCCTGTCTTACTCATTACACGACCACTAACACCAAAGCTTATGAATCCAACATATTTCATGCATGTTAGAAGTTAATAAATTCTCTCTTTGCTGCTGCCTTGATCGTCTGTACTTCTTGTCAAGGGGAATTCTAGACATTTTCAAACCAGGAAGGACTAATTTATACATGGGCTCTACACTTTCTTTTTGTTCCTTCACACCAGTGATTCGACTTTTATTTCTGGTCCAGATGGGGTTCGCACTTGGCTTTCTACAAATGAACCCCGAGAATTAAGCATGAAGTCGTTCACACTGAAAGGTAATTGTTTAGACAGCAGGTCATTCAGCATTTAAAGCCTATTATGTGCGTGTGTGTATGTTTTCTATTGGCAAATACAAACACCTTTCACAGAAGATACAGATTATGAGCACCATTGTTAGTTTGTCATGTTCATATTGATTAACGTGCTGTGAAAGAACAAATCAGAGACGTACTGTTCAAGCATGGCAACGCAACAGAGAGCAGTTCTAATGGCTTCAGACTGATGAGGAAGAACCCTCATTCCTGTGGTGACATTCATAGGTCACCATGGTTACCAAAGGATCTGCATAAACATAGATACGTCACTTATTGTATGAGACACAGCAGCACAAAGGACCACATGCATACTTGGACTGTCGCATCAATGCATCCCAAATGGATTCCTGGTGTTCAGTACACAAATGGCACCACAATCTTTACATTACACATTTCACAACTCATCATGGCAACAAGGGTTAGGCCAGCATGGCAGGGGTGTTGTGGGAGGGGGGTGGGTATACCTATCCCATCACGGCCAATTTAAAGATTGAGGACCTTGCTACATTGTATATATAAAATCACGTTTCACACTAATATTTTTCGTGCAATGGCTGTACTACTTCTCTTTGGTCACATGTCTGATGTCAGATGGTAGAGATGATGGTACTCACAGTTAGTTCTTCAGTCTTGAGTTACCTGAGCTAAAACAAATAAACCTGAAGTTGTTCGTTTACAAAACATCAATAAATAAAGATGTATGAAAGCGCCAACTGGTAACAACTGCTGTGTAATGAGTTTCGTAACAGCCATGTACATGTTGGCCAAATTGTAATCCATCCAATCCATCATCTCTGCCGCTTATCCGCAGCTTGAGCAGCTGACATTTGGGGAGAGGCAAGATACAACCGGACAGATCACAACTTATCACAAGGCCAACGTACAGAGACAAACAACCATTCATCTTCATATTCACACCAACGGACAATCTGCATTTATCAGGAAGCCGGAGTGTGGAGGGAAAGCCCATGCAGGCACATGGAGAACGTGCAAACTCCACAGAGAAAGAACCTTGTTGCTGTGAGGCGTCAGCACCAAACCACTGCACCAACATATTTGTTTGCTACATATCAGCCCCATTCAGAGTCCTCAGTAAATTGGGATGAGGGGGAATCCAGTGGTGAATATTATGAAAGAGACTCAGTAACGTAAGGTGGATGTGAATGGTAAGGACGATGGCTGCTGTCCATTCTGTTCACAGAGCGACTTTCTGCCCTTAAATATATTCCAGGCATGATCAAAAGTTTAATTTACTTCCTACCTCTGGGCCGAATACAAATTTGTCTGTGTATGCAGACTTTATAGTATGGGGGCCTCCTCTGGAGAAACGGCAGCATATGACATGTTCTACGATATGGAAACAGCCAAACACCAGTAGGCTAAGTACTTCATAACCAAAAATCATCATGACTACGTTGTGGATAACTCAGTTTTAAATTTAATCACCCATTATCTGCTTTGTATTTCTATACACCACTTTGGACTTTTAGTTGGCCAAGAACAGAACAAAGCTATCATCCATCACCATGTTTCCTGCACACCCTGAAGATAAATGTAAGATTTAATCTAATATATGAGAGAGTGTGTATGTGTGTGTGTGTGTGTGTGTGTGTGTGTGTGTGTGTGTGTGTGTGCGCGCCCGTCATAGAGCAGTAGCAGTGAACCAAGTTTCTAGGCAGTGCAGTGGTGAGCCAGCTTGCAGCAGGTCATGGTGAGAAGTTTTGATGAATGTGTTCCTTCAATTCTCCGGCCTTCCCAGGCAACGGGAAGGTCAAAGCAGAACCAATCTGACCTCCCATGAGAGTCTCTGGCTGGATCCTCCTGTAGACCTTACTGCTTGTTCACACTGGCTGCAAGAAACAACGTGAATGAGCATAAACCCCCACCAACAGTCCCCTTAAATTTGACCAAGCACACTCATAAATATCAGTCGCCTATATATGCCAGATCAGGACTTCTGCATTACTTCGTGAGAAATTTAAAGAGTTTGAAAAACAATAGAAAGCATCAAATTGATAAACAAACACCCAAGTACAGATGAGTTCTTTAATCAAACCGACAGTAGCCTGAAAATGCGCTCTTTTTTTTACAGTGCAAAAAAATCATTCATCGCCTTAAAATGGTTTTGGTAACTTCAGATATGATCAGTTGTTTCTCCTGTGCAACCTCCTGCTTGTTACTCAGTCATGGCAGGGCATTTCTCTGTCTGTTGCTGCATGACTGATTTCTAAGAGCGTTCAATGTGAAGTGGAGTAAGCGGACATTATTTACTCCTTATCATTTACTGTCACTTATTATATTATGTGATTGGTCAGTCACAGCGACACTAGAAGACTCCGACATATCAACCCCCTGCCTCGTGCTGTCCGTCATTTATCATTTAATTGCCATCATTTGGCTGATCCACATGACAGCGGCAGATATTAACTGACATCATGTGATGTATGTATTGGCGTCTTCTTTGGAGAGCACCACTGTAAGTGGGAGTAAATTGCCTCATGTGATGTTTATTGGGCAGCATTGCCTGCGGCTGAAGACTGCGAGTGTCAAAATTAAAATAAATTAGCTTTACTTCAATTATTTATTTATAGAGTTTTAAAGGCAAATGAAATTGAGCGTGTTTCTGGATAACTCGGGTAGAGGAAAACATTCTGTAAAATTCTTTAAAACTTAAATTTAGAATAATACCAATGGTTGTCAAATGAATAAAGAAAACCACTATTCACCAATCTACATCTGGAATAAAAGACAATGTAGAAAACAGTTACATATTTTAGACAAGCTGTGCTTTAAAAATGTAAAGCAGGAGACGTTGTGTAATGTCGACACCAGGTTGTGACAGGGAAGACAAATACATGGAAATAAGTAATCTGATATCTCTGGTTCTGCATTCACTTCTTGGTTTCATTCTGTGCTACTCTTTCTTTGTTCTACAGTTTCCTTAACACACAATATTTTCACATATTTGCACCAGCAACCTGGCAGTTTACTACACCTGTATATTTAGCTTCAGCCTCCAAGTGGACACAATGTGTCTTGAATGAATACAAATCAATCAAAAGGGGGAAATGACGGCCAGTTCAATTAAATTTGGTGATTTCAAATGTAAAACTTGTTTCTTTAAGCTCCTACTGATGTCATTAACTTGCACCAGTGTATAATGAGTGAAGGTGTGTGTTGCCGCTCCTTTTCTTCTCCTCATGTGTCTTTGCTGATAAGAGAAACTAAATCAATCATGGAGCTACGTAGGTGTCAGCATGTGTGTGAATGGACATATTTCAATGGCTTTTTCGTTCTCAATCTCTGTTACTGCCTCCGACTTAAACCATGCATACGAGCTCAGTTCGGTGTGCGTGTTTATCACATGCGTCCACCGACTGAATGTGGTCAGGCAGATGCTGCTTCGAGGCTTATCACCGCAAGGCACTAGGTGCTGAAAGTGAGTTACACACAAATATGATTGAATTGCACTGCAGCAGCTCACAGAACCATTTCATAGAGCACCAATTCAATTGAATGGCATATTATCCATTATATTTCAACCAGAAAATGTGCCTATAGCAACTGCTGACTAAATATGATGATTGAACGACATGATGACTGGCTGCTGTGTGTTTCATAAATCCCACCTCACCCACATTAGTGAATGAGACAGGGACGAAACCAAAAGTTTCTATTATTTTTATAGTTCTTTTCATATTTGAAAGTGAATAAAACCTAGTTACAGCAAAGATGAGAAAGGACATAAAGAGCTGCACAAGGACTAAAGGAAGTGAAATTAAGATGTCAGTGATATTGACAAATTTCATTTTGTTGCAAACTTTAAACTGTCAATAGTCAGAGGATATTTGAATTTTGTGTGTGTGTGTGGGCGTGTGTGTGTGTGTGTGTGTGTGTGTGTGTGTGTGTGTGTGTGTGTGTGTATTGTAATGTTGTCAGAATGATCTTGGCTGATTGAAGTGACCATGCCATGTTGAGGATGGGATGACCTCAGGTGCCAGTGTACCAGCCGTGCGGTAAACGACAGATGGTTATGTGGGGCTTTATTAACATGTAAGGGATTTAACCTGCTCTGTAACAATAAGCCTTACCTCATCTGCCTCAAATCAATTACCTCCTGCCACGACACGCTGGTGTCACACTGCTTAAAGGATGCAGATCAAATGTTTGTGCTCATCTGTGTGTGTGTGTGTGTGTGTGTGTGTGTGTGTGTGTGTGTTTACTTGGGCTTGTGTTCCAGTGTCTGTGTGTTGCCTGCTTCCCTTGGAGATATTATTCAATTGTATTGTTCAGTCCAGTGTGTTGATGGAGTCCAGGTTTCCTGCCTGCTACTGGGATGAATATGATATAAATAGGTTTGATGGAGTGCATGGGTTGAGTGACGTGATTGTAAATTGGTTCTGCTGTTGCTGGAAGAATCCTGCAATCCTCTTCATACCGAGTGGGAACATGTGGGAGAGGGAGCCATTGAAATATACATTTTATTGAGCACTTATTAAAGAAACCCATTGTGACATTAATGCCCGGAGGTATGGAATTTGTGCCGGAAGTTCAGCCATCCCACACGCACAATACAAACTCATTTGTATGCACACTAACACGCAGTGTTTCACCGGATGCCATAAGGTTCCATAGGATTACTGATGTGGAAAGTGTTGGGGTGGCAAGATGGTGAGGTCGTTATCACTGTTAACTCACATAAAGAAGGTTTGAGTCCCTTTTTCTGTGTGGAATTTGCATATTCCTCAAGGACTTGCAGATTAGAGTTAATTGAAAACTCTAAATTGGCCTTAGGTGTGAATGGGAGAGGAGACGGTTGTTTGGCTTTGTGTGTGTGTGTGTGCCTGTCCAGAGTGTACCCAGCCTCTCAGCCCGTGTCGGCAGGGATTAGCTCCAGGTCCACCCCGGTACCCTGAAGGATAATTGATGGATAGAATTGTTTTAAGCTTTTGGCTAATTTGGTCAATTAGTCTGCTGTGAGATAAGAGCATAATATTTATAAATGGTAATGACCGCCTCCATCTATTCCACCGTCTCCCTAGGATTTGTTATTTAAGTTGGAGTTAAAGCACTTCATCTCACTTTCCCACTGGAACTCCTGTACTCAGCTTCTCTCAGGCAGAAGTAAACAAGATTCCTCCTCGTTGTCCAGGGGCATGAATCACGGATAAAGTCATCTTCCTTGAATCGGTGACTTAAGGCTGAAAAAAATAAGTTTGGAAGTTTATAAGTCAGGTGTTTTGGGGGGAAAAGAAGCCAACATGCCAGACCTGTGCTGCTTGAGGCTCATTGGTGCTTAGAGTTAAAATCATCCACCACTTGCATAACCCAGCTGAATCACAAAGCAGTGTACAGATGTAAAGGAGTAGAGGTGAGGATGTACTATTTTGAGTTGCATTGCAGTTTTTTCTCTAAATATTATTTCACAATGTATGAAAGAAATAGATTAGAGATTTAAAATGCAGTTGTCATTTATGGTCGCACACTCTTGCACACACATACACACGGAAAGTATTAAAGTGACCTGATGAGTTCAAAGTGAAGTGTTACAAAACATATGGAGCTTTTTTAGTTTAGTTTTTAATGAGTCTTGAAATCTGCCTCATTTTGCAAGCTTTGCTACTGCCTGAAAAAGCAGCATAAGGGTTATATATACTCTCCTCATCATTACTAATCATGCCTGTATTAATGTCAGGCTGTGTGTGTGTGTGTGTGTTTGTGTGTGTGTGTGTGTGTGTGTGTGTGTGTGTGTGTGTGTGTGTGTGTGTGTGTGTGTGTGTGTGTGTGTGTGTGTGTTGAACTTTTCGGGTCCTCTTAACTTGACCTTGCTCGGACTACTACAGTTTCCTCTAACTTTCCTCATTCTCCAAAGTTTTAGAACTCGACCATTATCTTCCCTCTGTGAGAAACAGGTTAGTGAGGAAAAAAAATATATATATTTGGCTATCTCGTTATTTCCTCATGTCTCTGACTATCTGTCCTGGAGGCAGATAACTCCTGTATATGACCCGAGCCTGGAATGATAACTCATAGCGGTAAAAACCAAAATAGTAACATACCAATTTCAAAAACTCTAACCTGTAAAATACAGTGTGTTCCTGCTGTCTGCTGTTGTGAGCTCAGGTAGGGGTCTCATTTGTCCTCTGGGGAAAAGCTTAACATGTGTATTGATGTTAAATGTCATTATACGTATCTAATGTTTATATCATTTATAGGAACATGCATATAATACAGGAGCAACGTTTGAATGTCATGCTGTTATGTCCTGCAGGGCCAAACCCAGATCTTGCTGCAGATTGTTGCTTTTTGCACAGTGAATGGAGTCGATTGCATGGAGAGCTGATTATAATGTGCACGCCTGTCAGAGACATTTCAAATCATCCACGTGATTAACGCAATGATTCAATGCACAGAAATAATAAGTTGTCCAATCAAAACAACATCCACCGTTTCGCTCCATTATGCCCTCTCTCTTTTAGCAGGTCACTTTCGATTTGTCTTGTTTTCCCGAGGACCAAAAAACAAACAAATATTCTAATCATTTAATAGTGTTTTAAGTGAAGAAAGTTCATCTTCAACTTCCCAAATGTGAATTCTTTCTGCTTCTGTTGTGGTAAAATTAATATTCAGTCGCATCCAGCAAGACATTAGAAAAGTGATTTAAACTAAAATAGAGCTTTCTAGGAAATTGCGGATGACATGTTCACTAGTTTGTTTCCCTAATGAAGATTTTAATAGAAAATGCAATTCAGTGAAAGTACATCATAGATAACTAATGCAAGAGAATAATATATTTATTTAATAAATAATAAATCATCTTACTGTTTAGTATTGTGATGTTTAATGGATTAATTTTAATAATTGATATTGTATTTTCAAATCCATAAATACCATTACTATTTTATTTCTAAGCACCAACACACTTTTTTAGATTGTAAATATTACAGTGATGCTGACATTGTCAGGATGAGGAGATTCACTTTGCCTAAATACATATAAAGCTAAGCACAACTCTGTAGTGCATTTCCATTTTATTCAACTACTTCACTACTTCACTGTATTTCTGGAAATAAAGATCAATATTTCTCTCCAGTACATTGGCACAGTTGATATTAATTTTTACAACTTGAGGCGTTGTTAACTTCATATACAAAAGTTTAAATTGATTTTCCTTCAGCCAGCTTTACATCATAATAATAATAATAAAATTCGTATTTATCAAGTAATGATAAATAAGTCACAGGGTTCATCATTTCTGCCTCTACTATGTGAAAACACATTTACTTGTAACTTATCTAAATGCAAGACACTGGAAAAAATATATTTTAAAGTGTATCTGTGTGGGTTTGAGTGTGCATTAGATTTATGCATGTTAGCATGTGTGGGAACTTCCTCAGCAGGATGTCAGCTCCTACCCTGCAGGACGTCTAGACTTGGACTTTATTTGAAAGACCACAAGAGGAAACATTATAACTGTTTCACCCTGAAGAGACGATAAAGAACCTGAGAGGACCCGGCTGAGTGTGTGATCGGCATCATCAAGGGCAACCATTGATGAATTATCTC
Source organism: Pseudopleuronectes americanus (assembly GCA_038501795.1). Taxonomy (NCBI): domain Eukaryota; kingdom Metazoa; phylum Chordata; class Actinopteri; order Pleuronectiformes; family Pleuronectidae; genus Pseudopleuronectes; species Pseudopleuronectes americanus. The sequence continues at coordinate 16,640,577 of CM076725.1, forward strand.
CTGAGAGCCTTCCAGCAAATTGCAGAAAACGTATTTATTTTAGTGTCTGAACATTTTTCAAATAAAGCTGGAGAACAAATTAATGAATTCTTGAACATGTGAAATGAATGCACCACTTGTGATGCCAGACATCTCCGCGGGGAGATTGTAACAAGTTATTTGAAAGGATGTCTGAAAAATAATGTCGCATCAGACTTGTGCAAACTTTAATTTAGGTGATATTTAAAATAGTCAAGGCACCAAAACAATCAAAACGCTTGAAACAACAAGAAAAGAAAAATGTTTGTCGCAAAGTTTTATATTGGAGGAAAACATTCACTTCTGAGTTGCGCTTGAGATAGTTTTACCTTGTTCAGGGAAGAGGAGTGTGTCCTGCTTGGGGAGGTGACCTCCTTGGAAAATAAACCATGACTGCAGGTTTACATCTCAGGCCTGTTTATCAGAGCATGCACCTCTCAATTTATCCTGATTCTCTCTCTGTCTTCTCGTCGCCTCGCCTCCCGCACTCTCCAGAGCAACAAAGCAAAAAAACCAGAAAGGTATCAAGGTCTGGATGACCGGTAAGTTTTTGTTTACTTCTAAAGTTAGATAAAAGTGACGTTTTTCTGTAGAAAAGCATCGTAATTCCCTGGACCTTTTGTCTGTGGCAGTTGAGGGAGATTCTGCTGATTCATAGTCTCCGTTTAGGGACAGATAACTCTAATCTGCTTTGGTGCTTCATTTCTTCTTTCCAGTGTTTATTTGCACTTTAGTTGGACTTTAGTTTGAGAGCGTTTGAGTGACGCTGGTTCATCTCAGCACCAACTGATATTGGGAACTTGATTTAAGGTGAAAAAAATATTCTGATTCTAAATATTTCGAAATACTTATTCTTCTACATATGGAATTCTGCTCCATATGCACTGTTGGTAATCATCGACAGAATTCTAGATTCTGTTGGGTGGTCATTTCAGAACTTAATTGGAATTTTGTTTATTTTTTTCATATCCCTCTTAGACTTCCATTATATCCCTCTCTATTCTCTCTCCCTCTTTTCCTGTATTTATATCACGCTGTGAGTCATAAACTCTGTGTCTTCTCTGTTTTATCCTTATTGGAACTACAGGATTCAAATCTGCAGTCAATGTATCATTAATAATTATTATTATCAAATGGTAAAATAGCCGGAATCATCAATTTCACTATTACATTTCTCACTGGTGTTACAATATTACTACTAATAACAAAGCAGTCTGCTGAAAACAGTAAATACTGTACAACCTTTCCACTGTGGGAACTGTTTGGTGTTAAAGTATAACCAGGTCTCGATCTTAGTTTGTGAAGGGCATTGGTCTAATGTATTTCACAATTTGGTGCTGCATTATTTTAACTGATTTGAATTGGATGCGTATTTCACCTTAATCCATGTCTTTCTTCAATTTGTTATACTTTAGATCTAATAATAGAGATCAACCTGAAACTTAACACGTTAGATAACACTGCAGTTTGGTTTACAACTAAACGTGTATTTCTATCATGTGTCTATAAATACATTATAATCCCTGTATTTCTTATTCACGTTAATAATAAAATGTTGATGAGCATATCGTGGGCCACAGAGGGGAAAAATAAATCTGTAAATTCAAGTAAAATCCCAGCTGTATTTGTTTCAATGGAGCAAAGTGGAGGGAATTTCATAGAAGACCTCTGACATCTCAACACGACTAACAACACAGATTGTCGACAGCCTGTGTGACAATATGTTAATGTGGATGTGTAAGTGTGTGTATATAACGGGCGCCTGCATAGGACCATGCATGTGTGTGTTAGTGTGAACCTTCACATGCATTTGTGTGTTTGTCACTATAGATCACATCTCTGTCATGTGTTCCTGTGAACCAACAGCGTTGCATAATCAAAAAACCATAAGAGAGAAAATGAAAAGAGGGGAAAATACATCCCAGAAGTCATGATGACACGGGGCTCATTCTCCTCCTGCCTCACAGACCGCCAGCTACTTCAAATAACAACAACTGTGTTGTTATGAGACGGGGAGAGAGAGATATCGACATAGATAGATCTTTAAAGAGATCGAGAGATAGATTGAAGGACAGATGGATGGATGGATGGTAGATAGATAGATATAGAGATAGAGACAGATAGAGGTATAGAGATCTAGAGAGATACAGATACAGAGTAATAGATATATAGATGGATACAGACGGGCAGATAGACTTATACACAGATAGATAGATAATAGATAATAAAATGATATTTATATTAAACCTCATTTTGGTTGTGTTAAGTATAAAGAGAACTCTGGCAGTTGTTTATAGCCGAGCTCAGCATAACGACTGGAGACAGGGGTAAGTGGCTCGGCTGGATCTCTCCCAAGATTAAAACTGTACTAAACTCTTGTTAGCTTCAAAGGTTTGTTTTCTTTGTTTGTGTCGTCATACACTTATATTCAATACATATCATTTGTGGAACAAACAAATTTGCTCATTAAAAGCATTGTGACCTGTAGTCATTGGAGTATTGAACTGACCTCGTTGCACCCTCCTGGTCGCAAGTGACCACTTTAGGTTTGTGTAAGGTATAAGCAACACACATAAACACCGTGGGTTCGATTTCTTAAGTGTTCACTCGCTCAGCTCATTATATAGAAACGATGAATAATGTATGTAAAGTAAATGTGGACGTACAAGACAGCAAAAACCATGGTGACTCCCCGCCCACTCTTAGTGGGTTTGTCATTAAAATACTTCAAGTTGTGGATATTGTCACACTGTGAATTCCATTTCAGAGTGTCAGGCAATTTTGTTTGTCAAATAGAAATGATACACATGATGCGGTTTTGCCTGTGGTGTGAGCGGGGGGCCCTATGAGTCTGTAGTCACGCCACAGCCTCTGTACGGCCACAAACTATATTTAACCACAGCTCTGCTTTGAGCTAAACATCAGCACGCTAACAAGTTCACAGTGAGATTACTAGTATGACAACAATACACAAATGTAAAGTTCACCAGGTCTGCATCAGTCTTTATGGCAATAAATCATAAACCCTCTCCTCCTCCATGTTGGCAGATGGGACATGGACCAACTATAAAGACAAAACACACGTCAAATACAATTTTCTCAAAGATGGCGTTGATAATTTTAGGGCAGTTCTTATTTCACTGATATTTGCCCAACTGTTTTGAATAAATAGATTGATGCTACAAAAACGTTTGTATCTTTGGGACTTCGATCTTGTGGCTCCATCCCCTGATCAACACTGGATCCAGATGATGTGTTTGGAGCAAGATAGCAACAGTCATATCCATAGTTTTGGATTGAACATGGAAGACATGTCATCCATCTTCACACGGGTCTAGAGTAAAGTAGTGTAGGTAAAAACAATATTATGATGAAAAATACAGTAAGTCTATGGTATAAGTGCAAAGATTCGGCCAGTAATACCAGTAAAACCAGTGCTGCAAGTGCTAACAACAAAAACACAGAGGCACGGGGAGGTGAGGCCAAAGAGGAGCGAGGAATCACAGAGCAGAGCAGTCCTTGTTCTGCCTGATATCCTCTGTGACACCTACTCCCTCAGGGTATTGTGACATCCAGAGGACACGTCCAAGCAACTCTTATCAGCCTCTGCAACACACACATACACACACACACACACACACACACACACACACACACACACACACACACTCACACAAACCCACAAACACACATTCACAAAGGATCATCTCCACTCAGGTCCCAGCATGACAACATCGTGTAGGTGTGCGATGACAAAACTGTTCTGGGAGATTTACTTGACGTCTTACCCTCTTGGTACTGATGCATTACTGGTGTGGTCTTTGACACAAGCTTGTAAGCAAGGTAACGACCATAATGTGACCTCTACACAATAACTGCAGATGTGAAGTTGTGAATTGAATCATTAGGAGGCCTCTGTATCTTCAGACCTCCAGTGTGCCAGGCTCTGTTCATGGTTCATTTAAAGTGGGACTATTTCTGTCCGGCCCATCATGCGAAAAGCCCTTCAGAATATATATATATATATACATATATATATATTCTGAATTCCAGCATGAACAAGCCTATTATAGCTAACAAACAAGGAGAGTTTACAAATATGCGCTGTTGCTCTCTCTCTCTCTCTCTCTCTCTCTCTCTCTCTCTCTCTCTCTCTCTCTCTCTCTCTCTCTCTCTCTCTCTCTCTCTCTCTCTCTCTCTCTCTCTCTCTCTCTCTCTCTCACAAACACATTGACTGACCCATTTGTCACAGTCAGACTGGCCATGGGCAGCCCTGGGAAAGATCCCTCCATGATGGTTGACCAGTGGACCTTGCAAAAATCAGCTTTGAGTTCAACTGTGAGTGTTGTCCATGCAGTTCTCAGCAGGCGGGTAAATCCCCTGTGTGCCCCATGATCATGAGAGAGTGTTTAGGTGCATGTTCACCTGGACATCCCTATCATCATGCACCCGCCACGATTCCCATTCACCACCTGTTTGCAGCTACCTCAACCATGGAGGTGTTGTTTTCATCTATGGATTTTCAAGGAACTTGGTGGAAGGACATGGGTCGAAAAAGAACCAGCTACGCTTTAAACAAGGATTCGTTGAAGGGGACAGATCCAGGGATTTCTTTTTTTCGTTAAACCATGCAAAATCTACAAGACAGATATACATGATTCTTCTGCAGCTTTGCTGTGCACCTAAAAACAAATGCAGATCAAGTAAATGTGTTTTCACGAGGGGTCTGTTAGGGTTTAAGTCACACTATTTTCAGCACTATAAACAACTGTGTTTACTTGTATTAAGCTATTCGGAGTAGAGGTATTCAACATGCTGAAGTTTTCTGTTGATTGGATTTAAGACTATTTCTTCGGGGCATGATTCTGGAGGAAAAACTCTTTTTTTGTAAATCCGACACTCTGGGGGTCGCAGATGTTACACGGTGTCCCTGGGGTGTGGGAAGGCCCTACACCATCTCACCCTGTCTCCCAGCAGACAGGCCAGCTTACGGTGCACGAGGACCAGACAGGCTGGGTGCTGCTGGGGTCCAGGGCAGAGAAACCCACTCATCACTGAATCTAATTAAGACTATCTGCAGCATAGTTCCAGCATCCAGCGTACCTCATTTCGAACAGTCATGTCCCATGTCCTGTCCTGTCTTGCTTCCTTCTCCACAGTGCCAAGATTTTCTTTCTTCCCTGTAATTATTCATATTTTTCTTTTTATTCATATTGGTCAGAATTATCCTTCACTTCACAGCTACATTTCATAACCTTAGTCAATGTGTCTCATCATTCATTAGAGCAATTCTCTCTTTGCCATATCTGCAAGTCTGTGCCCACCGAGATCCAGGCACCTACTTTTAAGAACTTCTCACAAAGATAATTCCACAAAATACTGTGATATTGGCATATTTTTTTACCAGAGTCCAGTCTCATACCATGAAAAACTTTGGCACACTCGGACATAGTCTTCACATTAACATTAATAGCAGAAGAAGGAAAGGAAATTGAGGACAGCATCGCTCCAGTTACATTCTCTCTGAACTCCTCACTTTCTCTGGAGCTATTTAAAGCTCCCTCATTATCTTCTTTTTTATGTTCTGGACACAGGCATTTTTCTCATCCACACAATTATTTCACATGCATTTTATGTAAAGCGTACATAGCTTGCAAAAAATAAACAGATTCAGTGTAAAGATGGAATGTATCTAATCACATATACAACTAGAATGGGACTCAGGAGGGCACATACCTCTGGCAACACTGAGCAGTTCCCTCAGAAAACCACATTTAAGTTCATTACTTTTTTGTTGAAACTGCACCAAATTGCACACACTCAAAAATATCAGTCCCTAAATCATATCCCTATTTTCCATAAAGCTCCATGAATTGTTTCCAAGATTTCATGGGATCTCTCTTGGCCCATGTCCCATCCTTCCTCCAAGTTTTGTGGTAATATGGATGTTCTTTTTTTACATTATGCTAAATAACAAACAAATAAACACAAGCAAATAACCTCAAATGAAAACATGAGCTCTGTGGCGGTGAATGGCACTCAGTAGAACACATACCTCAACCATGGCTTAACAATTCCCTTTATCTCAATAAAGCTGCATTGTAAACCAGTTCCCTTAATATAAAAGCATCTGAGTTTTTAAATTAAGATCCAAATTTTTCCTGGGAAATTGGGTGCTAACCTGCTGATTGATAAACAAACAAACCAGCCACCCGCCAATAAAAACAAACATAACCTCCTCGGCAGAGTTGAGATATACAATATCTCCTGAAATCCAACAGGTAAAAGCCTAATATCTTCGGCTGAAGGTTAAATTAAATAATTCTTATCAAATCCGTATTAAAACAAATTATTTGTTCTAGACAAGTTTCAGCCTTTGATCTCAACAGCAAACTCCCAAATGCAGGAAAGGTTCACAAGTGCATTTGGCGATGCAGCACTGTTGCATTCTATATGTCCATGCATTTTCATTGGTGTGGGTGACAGCACACAACCGACCTTGTAATGTATGAGCAATAGCTTATTTCACACCAATTTTCAACAGTGGTTGTATTTCAACTGAAGTCTTGTGATGGACAAACGTGCAGGGGGAGATTTGCAGTCAATCTCTGTCCACCTGAAGTGTGGCTCATTGTAAATCTAATCACGCCTCAGGGTACTTCAGCCGGCCAGCACCCGACACACATGGTCAATTATGATTCCTCTGTCGCTTCACAGGAGGGCTGTTTGGTCCAAATGCAAGGGATGTTTATGTTCAGGGTCACCCCATTGATTCACAGAGGAGACCGTAAACAGCGGGGCCCATTTCTCAGCGTGGACAGAAGTTACAAATATGATAAATCCTGTGGAGGATGATCTGACTTCAGTGCACATATGGACCTAAAGCTACAAGCCTCGGTATAAGTGATCCTTAATTATTATAATAATTATAATCATTTCATCCAAAGTAGAGATATGGTATAGATATGGTTGGGCACGATTCAATCTTCTGGTGTATAATTCTTTGGCCATAAATGTGAAGAAATGGGAGAGAGGTTGATTATGTAAGTAGGGCGATCACCAAGACTACAGTTTAAGCTTCTTTTCCTTCTTTGAGACAAATGTCTTTCCTGATACTTGCAGCTCAGTATTAGTAATATTTGATAAATATAGGTGGCCAGCGGCTGCGACTCGTCAATTGACACTATCGATCATGACAACAGCAACGAGAACTGAATAGTTAGTTTGAGTTCCTGCGTTCGGAGACGAGCTTCACTGACCTTTGATGTGATGCAGCTTCAGGGTTCTTCAGGTTCTATCAAAAGATGAAGTCGCAGATTGATCCTAGCTTGAAAGGAGTTGGCTGTTTGAACATTTACAGGTTTTGAATTGATCCACTGACCAGATCTGTAATTACTTTTAAACCCATGCTGAAACAGAGAAGCTCATTCGGACCAAAGTCACCAGACTCGGACCAACCATCGTTCAATTTCTGCTTTTAATATACCATCGTAAATCTAACGATACTTTTTAGCTACATTGTTGCCTTGCAACCGAGGAAAAGAAGTGAAATATGACTTGCCAGATCTAAAGATTTGGAGTAATTGCAGTAAGATTGAAGCAGTGAGCGTTCTATGACGATCTATACTCCCCTATAAAGAAGACTAGGACCTTGATAAAGGATGTTGCAATATTCAAGCAAGAGATGATGGATATGGTTTTTCAATAAAGGTTCCCTGAAGGAAGACAAAGAGGTAGAACATACGCTATAAATTCAGGCTCTATAAACATTGGACGAAGCCAGAGTGAAATTCTATGACTGCAGTCAGTGTGTGGAGATCCCTCATACATCCCTTCCCCGAGGGCATTTATGTCACACACACACGCCTATTGCTGTAATCTGCACAATTTGTGGCAGGCGAGGGACCATCATTTTTAGTGATTGGATATAACAGACACTCTGTGCTTTGGTAAGTCCTCTTGGGACTTCAAGTAAAGGGGGAAAGGAAAGAGAAAGCAGGAGTGATCCGAGCACGACGACATGGTTAACAACTGTTGTTGTTTTTACCCAAGTGCACTTCAATAAATTCTCCTCTGTTCATCAAGGACAAATCACAAGTGCATTTTTTTGTATCACATTGCAAAGCTCAAACCTTAAGCGCAGATACCAGATAAACAGGGACTGCAGTGGGTTTTATAATAGTTGTCTGCAAACAATTGTTTAGAAGAAACTGCAAACTCCAACTGAGTGAATAGGGAGCCCTGCTGCTGAACCGTTTCGAGTCAAGCCAGGCAAAGACGGTGGCGTTGTGTCTATCGAAGGCTCCTGTCAATACCCAGCAAACACATCATACACAGTATGTACAACAAAAGCAGGATACAAAGAGAATGTACACTACAGAATGTCCTCAGTGTCTCACAATGGGAGCATCAGCAGAGAGAAAGATGCTGTGAATGTGTCCCTGGGCTTGAAGCCAGATCAGCACCACGGACAGCAGCTAGGGCCTCCACGAACTGAAGAAACTGAAAGGTTATTACCAAACCATACAGAGGATTCCTGTTTTTAAAATACACATGACTCTGATTCTCGTCAGATTTGAAAAACCCCAAATATCTCCACTCTACTGAATCCTCGGACCCTTCTCTTCAACAATGTCCTCTTGAGCCTTGGACTGTATCCGTCAGGGTGTCTTCTTCCGTAACTCTATTCCAGCCATATGATTGGTTTGGCGTGGCGTTATTATCATTATCATTGGCTGCTTGTGTTGTCGGTCAAAACACGGATGGAATGAATTCTTTTGACGTTGTATTGACCATTCTCGTATATTTCTTTCGAGGAACAGTTATTTTGCTATAATTATCTTTAGCGTTTTATTGCCCAGCCCTACATCACCTTCTGCTTAGTTGGGTCCAATCCTTCTGGGTTGGTTTGGGTTTCATTAAAGATAAGTTTCCCAGACACATTTCTCAGAAGATAGTTGTCCCAAAATTGTGCATCGATTTCTAGAACTTTTTTGTCTTTTGTCCTTTCCTTTTAATAATCTCACACCTCCTCAGATTTATCCCGTTACCTTTACGAGGAGGCTGACCCCTTGTTATTGCCTCCCTCAAGATATCATGACTCGACTGGAGACCGGAACAAGTGAGAAAGGATGCAATTTAAAAAAAATTCAAAACATGCTCCATCTCGATAAGCTGCAGCAGTAAAAGGCTTGAGTTCTGTGTTCATTTTCCAAATTCTTATTCATAAAAAACTGTGCTCGTTTGCAGGTGTACATTCATGTAAGTTTTATTGTTGTCCAGCAGGGGGTGTTTTATGTGGACATAACACAATAGAGTATAACACTTTACACAATTATAAAAGACGCAGGGGCATGACCTCAATTCAGTTTGTTTATCAGCAGGATGATGGCTCGGCTGGTGGACACTTATCTGTCACTCCGGTGGCCTACTGTCGGTTTATTGATCTGAAAAAAAACAGCTCCATTTCAATAATGTTGATATGACCATGACGATTTGTCACACTTCAGCCTTTAGAGCAGGGGTTTTCAACCAGGGTGTTTTTACACCGATTTTCTAGATTTGTTTGAGGTTTTTAAGTAGATATATCTACATTTGTTTGAGATTTTTAAATAAATCTATGAGAAAAACCAAATGTTAAAACTTCCTTCTATCCAAACGCACGCACGCACACACACACGTAGGCACGCGCTTGCATAGGCACATCAGTGGGCCGCGGATTACTTTCTAGTCAGAATGGTGGTCCCTGGGACAAAACCAGTTGAAAACCCCTGCTTTAGAGGAAGAACCAGTCTCTTTCACATTCCTCCTCTCCATCAGTCTTATATAATTTTCTCATTTTTCCTCATTCTGTCACTCTTCCCATTCCTCTCTTCACCACCTTCGCCTGATTCACAGAGCTCTACTTCCTTTTTCGACATGCTCCTGTAAGTGAGGCCATTTATTGATGACGCAAATTCCGAGGTTTTTACACTTCTCTCTGTGCTTGTCAGAAAACATTTTAAATACTGAGTTGGGATGCAAATCATTCATTTTCCTTGTTCCAGGAAAAAGCTGGGGATGCACATCATTCATTTACATCCCTTTAATGCTGCATATTTACACACACTCCTTCGTTTGTGTTATGGAAGCGAAGGTAAACATGTATTTCTCAGCATTGTGAAACACTATCTCAGGGGAAATGAAAGTTTAACATGTATCGTAAATGTGTGTGAGTGTGATTACAAGTCTGTGCACAACATAGGGAGTTGCTGTTATGGTGTCGCTTCATTTATGTGCAACCATGTAAGATTAGATAGGGGCCGCTGACATAAAGAACATCCATGCATGCAATAATGGATTCAATTGCTTCCTAATCAATGCCAAGCTCACAGAAGAAGGAAATGAAAGTAGCGACAGGAGATTAGATGGGAGCTGGAATGCAGAACGGAGAATTGATGGATGGTTTCCATCTGCCTTTATTATGGATATGACTATTTGTATGATGACCCCACCTCCACATGCCGCCCATAGATCTTTATCTGTGATGTTTGTAAACCAGAAAATTACTGATAAATCCATTTTACAGAGCGGATGATTACAAAAAGGTTGATCGGACAGCTATTGCTTGATGCATATGTTCCAGTTGATGAGACAAATGCATAGTCTGTTCAAAACAGAGCCAGCAAATTGGAAATGAAACATTTCACAGCGTGTTTGTGTTTTTCACGTATTCAAATCTGCATAGTGTGAGCCAGGATGTCTCAAAGTATAGGTGACAGGAAGCCATTTGAGGTCCACATGAGGGAGACGTATTCACATTCATTTGATCTGCATTAAAAAGGATCATTTTTATGTAATCCCCTCTGGAGTTCTTCCAGTATTCCCAGTTCGTTGGCAACAAAATGTTTAGATTTGTTTTCCTTGTTTTGCACTGCAGAGCCAGTTATCTCCCAGTCTGATGTATTGCACACATTAACATCTATTCTCTTTAAAATACCATTTCACTTGCATTAATTCTTTCCTCCATTTCAGTTATTAATTTCTTAGTAATTCCATTAAAAACAAACAAACAATTCTGATAACCGAGATGTACATATATGTATTGACAAGGTGCAGCTGGCCAGTAGTGCTCTTGAAGGTTTGGGAGATTTGCAATGCCCAACACTAAATGAGTCAGACTGTTAGAATGTGTCATTTTATAGGACGAACACCAGCAGCCATAATCATGTATGCACCATGTGTACACTTTCTTTCACGATTCTGTTAATTTATTAACTGGTTCAAAGGACGTAAATTGCAGAAAATTAGGATGGAAGAATATTAAATTATAAATGCCACAGTCCATGTTTAAAGATGGATGGAGGAAGAAAATGAAAAGCCAGGTATCCAAATGCATAACGTGGAAGCAGCAGAACAGGAAAAAAACAGAATCAAATTAACAGAGGAACTAACAAAGAGGCAAAATACACAAGGGAGGCAGGTAAATGATAAATGGACGATATTTACAGAGCGCTTTTCATGTCTTATCGACCACTCAAAGAGCTTTACAGTAAGTCACATTCCCACAAACACACAGACACACACACGTTTATACAGCTACACACATCACTCAATTTATCACGAGCCACTGACCTTCTGGTTTGAGAGAGCAACAGCCGACCAGGTTAAACACAATAGGGCGGGAGGACAATCACAGGAATTCATAGAAAATAAGCTAAGGATTTTCAAAGTAACATGAAACATCAAATTCCTTAATTATCACACACCCACATTGTTATTTGACAAATGTATGGTAGTGACTTCTTTTAGCATTACAGAAAAAACATTTAAACAATACAGCTTCCATTATCACCTTTAAAACCTGTCGAGAGCTGTTGTGGACTCATGATGAATCATGGTCATGTGGCCTCGTTGTGTGTCACCTCAAAGTCAAGAGTTAAAGCTGGTTAGTGTCTGTCACATGTTGTTGTAATGTAGACATTATACAGTGAGGTTGACATTCATCCCACCATCTTCAAATCAACCCCTCACCCCAAGACTCCCCTGGTCCCCTGTGAACATGCATTATAATCTGTAAACTATAGATTTATTCACGTTTGGCATTCATAGGTGTACCTAAGGTCTGTGACCCCTTCCAATTAATATACAGTTAGGAGCTGAGCATCACATTCATTATGAGAAGGGACAGTTATACTCAACACACTCACACAGGGACACACACACACACACACACACACACACACACACACACACACACACACACACACACACACACACACACACACACACACACACACACACACTATTAGTTTGACGCTACACTGAGTGGAAATAGGGAGATAGTTGCAGTTCTCATTCCTGCTCCTCAACCTGAGGACTTGTTTTTACTCTATGCCACTTTGGTGAGTTGGTCTCCTGTGAGAACAGCAGAAATATGTATTTTTATCATTTAAGATTTTAGTTCCAGTAACAATCAACTCGGTCCATCTCACTCAGTGGGTCAGTCATGACAGATGCGCATTGATTTTGAAGTTTCCAATTCATCATTTTGATTTGGATCAAAAGAGGCAAACTCACATCGGTCGTGTTCAACGTCCAAACCTGAACCACTGAGGCCTCCGTCATTATACCAGTTCTGCTTGCTCAGAGAGGAGTGAGCCAGGTGAGCTGGCTTCCGTCCTGTATAACCCCTGTGGGTGGAGCCACGGGAGGAAGCTGAAGACAAGGTCAGGAAAGGAGGGGGAAGTAGGAAGGCACAAAATAACTAATATTTCAAAATAAAACAGGAAATACACACAGAAGGGGAGTAGATCACTGTGATTGATTCTTGACTTTTAAAAAAATAGGTTCCATCGCTCATCTCCTGAATGAGCTTGGGCTTTTCATGAACACACTCCATCGCCATCACCAAATTGTTTCTCTTTATCTCAGTTCAAAGAGAATATTGATTTTATGTCATCTTTAACATCTACTTGCTGTCTTCAGTAGTTTCAAACAGGACTTTCAGAATGAAAAATTTCCTGACATTCCTCAGGTAAACTGTGGCTCATTTACTTCATAAATAATGTCCGTGAATCATTTATTTGCATTAATAACTCTTGAGCCAGCCACGCCAAAGGGAGAAGGCATTGACTGCAGAACTTTCTTATTAGCGGAACTCGGCTGTTACTTTGACTTCCTCTTCATCAACCCAGACGTGATGTATTGATTTGCTTTGGAAGGAATTTTCACTTCACAAAAAATTCCGAGCTCCAGCTGGTCAATACTGTGGAACAGTTGGAAGTTAACGGTGGCCAGATCTTTCTCCAGTATCCCCCCCATATCTCAGTCCTTCTCTTCTATATAGTGAAAAACCCACTTTTCAGAAGCTGCATAGATCGTTCCAGTGACACAGAGGGTGGAAAAATGGCAGCTCTGTTTGAGATGGGCAAAATATATTGATAAGGACAATTCCAGACTCTGTGACATTGGTGGGGACACGTCCTCCTATCTTAACCGATTCTACATCCATTTATCTAACCCTCTAGGGGGGTGCAGTGCACTTGACACATAACAACCGCCATATGTGATATATGATAATGACACCTAATTCTCGGAAAACAAAAGATATGGATGGCGATAGTGATTTCTTTGGCCGGGCTTCACACAGGGGGCAGCTATTGATATTCCAGCTGGACGGATGTTCAATAAAATGTCATTGTTGTTAGCCACCATAAGCCCCTTAATCCCATACTCCAATTACCACCGATACATTAACCATAAATCTTTAATGTACATTGTTAATCACTGTCATTTCCACCACTGACTTTCTGCTGAGAGGTCAATTCAGTCCACTCACATCTACTCCATGTTCTCTCTATCCAATGTACATCATATTTCCAAGCGGGCCAAGCGTTTACATACACTACACATACATGGAGACATGTGCAAACAAGCTCACAGTTACACACACAGGCTGTAGGACGTATTGGATAAGTGGCAGAAAGAGCAAACACACATTCACCAACCTGTCACCTCCAAGCCAAGGGCAATATCAGCCTGGATCAGCAGTCTTATCTCATCATGTCTTATAACGCAACATGTGTGGAACAGAGCTTGCCCTTTGTTCCATTCATAACCAGACGATCAGCTCATAGACAAGTAGCATCATTACTATGGATTTCATTGAAAATATTAACTGCAAACAGCAAACAACATTACACACAACATTACCCTGCTTTGTCCTTCTTGATGAATTTGAAATCGTATATGTCCAAATCACTGCTTGATATCGTTCATGTTAGATGCATGTTGCAAATATACAAGTTTCCAGTAACATTAGGAAACATGCACCATTTCAGCTGCTGTGTGAAATTATTGATTATATATCTAGGTTGTTCATTAAAGTAACGTTAATTTGGCATTTATTTACTATGTCCGTGTTACAATGTGATGAAGATTTGTTTTCAAATCTATAGAAGAGACCAGGTTCTATTTGAACCCTAAGTTGCAGATCTATTGTATCATGTTTCTTTCATCCTCCTCCCGTGAGGGAAACTTGCTTGTTATGCTCATAGCCAAAGAGTTGTGTGTTTTATTTAGCATCGTCCACCTTCTATTGTCTCCCATTCTAGCCTGTCGATGGCACCCGAGCCTCACAGTCAGTCCACAACAACAACTGATAAGGTAAGTGTCACATAAGCAGATCTGGCAGAAACACTGCTCTTGTTTGCATCATGACAAGGTCACATAGGGATGTTAGATGATCTTAAAGTCATGAGGGCATCCAACCCAGTTTTTACTGCCAACTTGTGATCAGCTTGCAGCCTCAAGAGGATCCCACAAGCTCTGCAAATGATCATTACTTACATTTTATTCATCTTTTTTACAATTTATTGACATCAACCTTGAGACAGGAACAAAGGCCAGCCGGGGCATATGGTGTCTAACAAGACTGGAGAATGTACTCATGTACTTTAGACTAAATGGATCCTGACACATCTTCCGGGGAAGTTAACAACTTGTTGATAGTGTTGTTGGGTTTGATTCTCCAACACTTTCATTAGAAATGACAAAATATAAGTAACTGAACTTGCTTAGTGCATAGGCTTTTTCAAATATGGTCATCTATTGTGAAAATTAAATAAAAGAACAGAATTCATGCAGTTTGAGAACCTGTTCAGCATGAGAATTAATGTATTTTTATGGATTGCTTTGTATTTTTTTAGTTATGAATATGTTTTATAGTGCATTGGCTGGTGGCGGTGACTGAGGGGAGAGAGCGGTGGAATTCTAATCAGGTCAGCGGTTCAATCCCAGTCCTCTCCATCTGCCAATGTAATATTGACCTTCATAGAAGAAAGCGCTTTCCCATAAATGCACTGGATGAATTTGTGTGTGAATGAGGGGATGACAAAAAACTGTACTGTGAAGTGCTTTGAGTGCTCATGAATAAAGCTCTATATAAATACAGACCATTCTTGCATGAAACATTTACATGCTTGCAATTTTCAAAGGTTATGATTGTGAAATCTAATTATAAGATTCCAGCATTGTTTTGGTGTATAATCAGATGTCCTAGTAATTTGGTATACACCATGAATTGAAATTACATTAGGAACAGTACATAAACAATAAAATGGCACCAAAACATTTAAATACACAGTATAGTACTGTTATATGTTTTACAGTAATAAACTGTGGTAGAATAAAGTAGGTACACTGTAGAATAATGGTTTCTTGCTGGCGACTGCAGTTGCCAGTAGTTTACTTTATTTTCTCACAGCAGCACTCATGTCTCGAACAGAAAGACCCTCAGGAGACCTCCCCCTTTATCTGTTTGAGGCCCTGAAGGCTGAATAAAATAACAATATTTCATTCATGCACTTAAGGGTTGAAATATGAATTAATTTCACCTAAGTTTATATCTTCACTAACACTCTAAGTGGCCCCAAAGGAGTAAATGTGGTCATGTGGGTCCAGTTTCCTGTTGTCAATTAGCTCAGAGAGTGCTTTACCTCTGGTGCTGTGCAGCCGCTGCCCTCAGGCTACTGTCAGAGTGCAGTAAGAGTAAACACCAGTTGAGCGGCTCATATCAAAAACAGGTGGATGTAAGGAAGTGTCATGAAACCAACAGAGGGGAGAGGTTTGATTTGTGCTCTGCGCTGTGATCAATGAGTTCTGCCCCTGAACACCGAGGCTCCCTGCTTTGCCAAAATTAAAAAGCCTTTAATAAATTGCCCAATTATATAAGAATTTTATTAATTCATTTTTTTTTATTTGTGCTAAGTACCGTGCCTTAGTATTTATAGATATGTTTTGTGATATGAGTTATCGATAACAACGGAAAGCCCAAATTGAATCTTGCTCCCTTTTCGTAGTTTCATGATTCTGAAAGATTTATTCTGTATTTGAATTCAAATGTCGATTCTGGGGGTTTTATAAGTCTCTACTATATTTCTACACTACTAATGCCACTGATATTATTATTGTAATGCAAAATAATAAAATAATAATAATAATTGCAATAAAAAGAAGTGGATCAACAACATCTTATGAAACAAAATGTAGTTTATATTCAATTTTAACAATAAATAAATCACAACATGTGTGGCCATGTTTGTTTCATCACTCAAAGTTTGCTTGATGTCATTACACTTCAGATATTATCTTAGTAACACAACCACTGTTCTTTATCTTTGAAAATGCCCTAAAGATATTTATAATCATTGGTAATAATTAACATCGATAAGTTTATATCTACTTGTACAACATGATTAAAGTGGTGAAGGAAAAAGAGGAAGAGACTCACTGTGTTTCCATCATCACACACATTCCAACCTCATCACCCGGTCTTGAGATCTCAGCTCTTCTATCAGCATTTATCAGTGTTCATTAAGCAAATATGTGCACATTGTTTAAAGTTCCCTTTTCAGTGGAAAGGCCAGATATGTTCCCAAAAATGTATCAAGCATTAATTTGTGTGTGACGCACTGTTACTGATGAGTTCATGATAACTTTGTCATTGCCACCTGATTTGACTCATGTATCTGTACTTAACTTAAGTAGAATTATCTTTGGGTACTTTGCAGTTTTAGCCATTAGCCTATCAGCAAATATTTAATCAACAGCAATTTCGACTCAACCACATCTTTGCAATGCATTGTGTTACATGTTCTCTTATGCTTGCGATTTTTAAAAACAAGATGGGACCAGGTCAACTGACCCAAATAAGTTAATGCGGTATTTTTTTTATCTTATTTATTTGTATTTTTACTTCAGTAGAATGATAAGTAAAAATACACCCCACTCACCACGGCTGATGTGTCTGTGAAAGAAAACTGAAATCTGTGTCATTGAAACACGGAAATGAAGAGCAAACAAAAGGAGGATTAACAAAATAGAAAAAGGTATATGGACAGCCAGATTACTTAAATAACATTTCAATGAGTCAAAAGAGAAACAAATATTGGGAAAATATTAGAATTTTTTGTGAAATTATCAATGGAAAAACATTAGTTTTTGCTGCAAATGTGCATCACTCACTGTCCAGCTGATTTAAATATAGGGAAACCTTTCAGAACAAAGGCTATTCGAGGTGTGCGTGCATCGTGTGATTAAACAAAGAATAAACTTGTAAAATATGAAGAACACTTTGAAAGAGAATGAAGGCCGAGCTGAAGCCGTTCACTGTGGAACTGGAAACTCTCACACACTCATCTGCCCCTCTTGAACTCTCACTTCCTACCTTTCAACCAGTTGCAGTGGACATATACAGTGGAGGAGTAACTGGGTGTAATGAATAGTAAATAATGCAGCAGTGTCATCCACTGCGACCCAGCCGTCATTCATTTTTCATCCACCAGTGTGTGGATTTAGACCCCCCTGCTGGTTATACATCCTCATTACAATAATCTAACCATCAAACAAATGAAGAGCAGTTGCACACTAGTTTGGACAGAAAAGTGACAGAGCGTGCATCAGTCTCCTCACGTTACATAGACATGCACCATCCTGAGTTAGTGTGGAGCCAACACCATTACACCACTGACTTCAACACTGACATGACTTCTCCCTTCAGTTTAACGCCCTCATCAATATGTCCAATGAGATCCCAGAAGGCGTTTCAAGGGTATGTCAGTGTGTCGTGGAGTCGGACGTGAGAGCTTCGCCTGTTCCCCAGCATGACCACACATTATTATTTCATAATCTATTCACTAGAGACATGATAACCTCCAAATTTACGATGTGTGAATGAATTATCTGCAGATGAAATAGGTGTAGTGACAGGGAATTCGATTGCAGCTCAAAATGAAATATATGGATATATTTATGTAGTAAGATAAAGTGCCTCAAAGTTATTGAAGTCATAAATAACATTGATACCAAGGTGCCACTTAGACGTTAAATCTTTACCAACTTCTTCTAATTCTCTTACGTTATCAAACACGTGGTAGAGTAGTACCTGCACTTCTTTAATTTCAGTTCCTCTAAAAACATCCATAAATCACGATGAAAGATGCAGTACTTCACGATACTTCTCTAAAAAAGCAGGAACTATGTGATTTTGTCACGAGACATTGGCAACCATGAACTCTGTACGATGTTGCGGCTCTTCGCCCATGAAAGAAGAATTTGATACTGTGCATATGATGTCAATAGGATTTATTATAGATATGTCTTCTATAAGTCTGAATTTGCTCATAGAGCTTGTATAAAAGCTTTCATCCCACAAAGAACGTAAACATTTGTATAAATAAATAGAAAGAAAATACATTAACATTCACATGATCAAATTCCCAGTTACCCTCTCATTCTTCGTATATCCTCAATAGAAATCCACGAGGGAAAATTACAAAAGCAACATTTCGAGTTCTATTTTATAGCTTGGATTGACTTAAACATTCACAGTGAAGAGGCAGGAACCTCACCAGAGAACAGAAACTGAAAGAGAAAGGTTGATTTAAGGAAACCATACTGGGACCATACTTGAAAAAGAAAGCAATTTCCAATTTGCTTAATTCTTCATTATTATTCTCCTGTAAGCTGGTGCATGTTTTGCTAGATTCAACTCTCTCCTGTATTTCTCTTTGTTGGCTGGTCGCTGGAGGGTGAAGCTCATGCAGCCCTTCTTGTTTTATCTTCAATACATGTATGCATGCATACAGTATGTGTCTTTCAATAAATTAACTCAGAACCGTTACTCCACATGCATAACCCAGTGAGAATTCAATCTAGGAAGAGCAAAGCAGCAGCTTGTGGCTTTTAACTGTGTTTTATGAAAAGTGAAGAGAAAACGTTGAGAAAGGTGCTCTAGTATTGCTTTACATAAAAAATTGTCCACATACCTTCATGATTCCCCAACCCCCACCCCCCCTTGACCAAAAACCTTTAGAGGAGAAAAGTTTCTTTGGATTAATAAAACTTCCCCTGTGCTGTTCGGCAGATCGATAAAATCTCATTTCGATATCGTGTCAGTAAAAACATGGCATTCTTAAGAGAAACACACAATTTCACAGATTTTTTTTTCCTTCATCCAGTGTTATAATTAAATAAAGTTCGACTCATTCCAGGCCACTTGGTGTGTTGAGCCTCCACAGTGGGCACAGAGGGAAACTCCTTTGTCACATAAACATTGTGGCAAGTGAACAAAAGAAGAGTGTCGTGTCCTCTCACACACACACACACACACACACACACACACACCCCTGCTGCCCAGGGACACACAATGTCTGTCCATTGTTTTCATATGAACTGATAGTGTCTGTTCATTTCAAAGAATTTCTGCCTCATCGTCGTCGTCCTCGGAGCCTGAGGGTCCCTGGCGAACTTCATCGTACCACTTGTTGGTCAGGGTCTTCATCTGGATCCGGCCTCGTAACAGGTCCTGTCAGACATTGATCAGTTACATACACAACACAGACCCACACATCGGCACGCAAGCAAGAATAAACAGGACCCTACAGGAATAAAGACATGCACAGGAGCAGATGGATGAACTTAACCAATCGAACTGTAAATCTCCATCTTGGGAGTTAATATTTCTGTGGTCACGGGGAAAATTTACCAAGACTAATGATGTAAATGAGTCCAGCCGCAGTTAAATCGATTTGCATTAAGTGCTGTGAAATCAGATCTAATGCTTGGCTGTTTAGACACTTGCAGCGTTTTCTGCTGCTGGAACATTAGTTTAGTGTTTTCGTCCAGTAGAAGGAAGTAAGTACAGTGTGTGAGGAAATGTTAGAAAAACGATGTGATGTTATTTTAGCTCAATAAAATTATAAATTAATGTATGAGGGGATCTGGGGGAGTTCTGTAATAATCATTTTAAACTATAACTATATTTTAACTTTATTACTGTTGTAAACATTCAAATAATTCCCAAAACCTTAGAATAACCATTCATCTAATAAGCTTCACCCTCGGCTTGTGTGTTCTTCAGGGCCCAAGGAAGCGAGCTGTCGAATTTGACGTTTGAGCATTATCAATAAAATTGTAATAAACCGCTGGAACTCATTGACAAAAGTGACGTTGATCATGACAACAGCGTGTTCAACATAATGGCAACTGATTCTCCAGGTCAGGCTCCAGCTTCACTGAACTAAACCAACAGGTGAACAGCTCTTTGTGCAGCAGCCACCGCTTCAGGATTCTGCAGAAGGTGTCCAGCAGTCGTTCTTTACTCAATTAATGCAGGGCACTTTCACGGTTACAGTTGAGTATCCTTGCACAGCTTTGAAAAAAATTACAAGCCTCATAAAATAGAGATTTACTGGCTGGGTGATGAATAGTATTTCTATTTGTTGGAATCTGTATAACTGCAAATAAATGCAATGTGTTTCAGTGGTCGCGAACAATATCATGTCACTTCACAGGACTTCTGTTCTCACTCACCTCTTGCGTAAGCCTGCGAGTGAAGAAGGGGTTAAGGTACTTAGCATCAAGCCACAAAAAGCCCTTCAGATCCCGTCTCTGGTAGATGTGAGCCTCGTACTCCTCCTCTGTCAGTTCTGATAGGTGCTCGGCCTCAATGGTGTTACCCTAGAGAGACAAAGGGAGAAGAAAGGAGGGGCAGAGAGTCAGATAGATGGATACAAATAAATGAAGTGAGACATGAGGTGAGAGACACGGAGGAGAGGGGAGGTTTGGTGCAAGGACAAGTCACAGTGACAGGATAGTGCTGAGGGTGCGGGAGAGTCGAGATCACACGCAGAAGGATGAGGGAGAAAGAGCAGAGGGAGCAAAGAGCGAGAATCACATCAAAGAGGGCATGAGAGCCGTAAGAATAAATGCTAGATCCAGTCGCTGGTACCCTGGGGTGTAGCACTTCGCCTTGGAAGACATCAAACATGCAAATACTGTACAGACAAGATATGCAAACACACACACCACAATCTGCCTGTGACATCAATGGGAGGATGCACTTAGAAAGACCCATCAACCAGAGCCAATGGAGTCTTGTGAAATATTTAACACAACAGCTTTCAGTCAATTCTGCTGAATTATATTTGTACTGGTTGTAGGGTTTTATCTGTGCGTGTGCATCTCTGTGATGAGAGTGCTTTGCTTCCCACTGATTCATTGTCTCTCACACAAACCACAATAAACCCTTTGATGCTTCTCCCTCTGAAGAGGGCAGTAAGTGTCCGATGGCAGATGGGAGGAGGGCACAGCGACTTTCAACAAATTGTCTTTGAGAGTGTGTGTGTGTGTGTGTGTGTGTGTGTGTGTTTGTGTGTGTGTGTGTGTGTGTGCGCGCGTCCAAGCGAGCAAGTTGAACCAAAGTGCTTCAGACATTACCATTTTCTCTGTCTTGCTGAGATTGATGTCTTTCTTGCTCTTTCGCCGTGTCTGGCTCTCCTCAATGTCCATGATGCGGATGAGCGGCATGGTCCCGCCTCCCATGAAGAGGATGGTAAAGAGCACGATGATGATAGTGGTGGTGCCGATGAGCTGCCGCTTCTCGATGGGCTCCAGGCCCAGATGGAGGCTCAAAGCATATGGGATGGCTCCTCTCAGACCTAACAGAGAAACAGACATGAGTGAGACTCTGGAATAAAAACATGTGTATATGCTAACTGAAACCTGATACTTGTTCATATACAGGATATGTTTTAACACTTGTTTGCTTTTCATTTGGCTGATAATATGGATTTTTTTCTTTAATTCATTATTAACAACAACGCAACCCACAGCTTTATGAAATTATCTTCTGGTATATGCTTGATCTATAAAATAGCAGAAAATAATATAAAGTGGCCTTCCCTGATTACAGAATCCATCAGGATATCTTTTAAATGTTTTTTCTGGTCATAGGTCTAAAAACCAATCCTAGAAAAGGACTAAGTCTATGAATTGAGGACCCAAATAGCTGCTGCTTAATTTTCTGTTGATCTAGTAAACAATCAATCACCTTTTTTAAACTCTGGTTGTTATTACTTTCATTTGGCTCCCGAGACAGGCCAACTATGTTAGGGGAATGACAGCTCACTGGTAACACACTGGTAACACACTGGTAACACCCTGGTGAAAAGGTTCACTGTATCATCTCACCACTAAACCACATGATGAACATCATTTTGGGTGTGATCTTGTGGTCTCTGAAGAAGTTCAGCAGGAATGACAGAGGAAATATGTTCACCGCTCGGCCGAGAAGAACCAGGAACTGTCGAGAGAACAAGAGCTGTAACACCGACTGTCATGGCAACAATCTCAGATGCTATTCGGATAAAAACAAGAAGTACAAGAGCACTTACTATGCACCAGCTCACAAAGGATAATTCAAAATTATGTGGGAAGCTAAAGATGGAGAGACCAAGGAAGGCAAACACACACGTCTCTGGGGAGAGAAATTGAGAATTTGTGATGAGAACGTAATTAAAAATGAAAACAAAGAAAAACCGTAAAAATAAGAAGTGCTACTGACCACACATGAAGGCAACTGTGCGAAGTGTCTGCTGCATGAGGATCTGGGTGACAGGAGACAAGTTGTGATGGGTGTAATGAGACATCACAATCCCCGCAAACAGGATGGACATAATCCCTAAAGATAAAGAGAAAGCATGTCATTACAAAGCAGTCCTAAAAAGTCTAACATGCAAAATGCTGTAACATGTGCCTGTGTGTGCTCACCAGATAGTTTTATTCCCTCTGCCAGGCCATAGGGTAGATATGCAAATATGATCATCATCCCAAACTCCAGAGAAGGAGTCTTCCTTAGGTCAAAGTGTTTCAGAAACTGGTCACAGAGTTAGGGAACATTTAAAAAAACCAGACAATACAGAGATGACTATCAAGTACACAAACACACACGTGCACAAAAGAAGTCTGGATACAACGGCCGAGATGAGTCCGGTGAGGGTTCCCAGCGCAGCAGAGCCGAAAAACATTTTGAGAAAATACCCCAACGCTTGCACAAAAGTCTCCCAGCCTGTAACCGTGGAGTTTTCTGAGTTGGAAAAGAAACCCTCGGCTGTGCTGAAAGGCAAAAGAAGAAAAAAAATAAATGAGTGAGTGAAGTGAGGTGAAGCCCGACCATTTTTGTTATACCTCTATCTGACTCTAGAGGGCAGAAACACTCCACCACTGAATCCTCAAACCTCAGCAGTATGAGAGGGACAGAGATAGAGAGATCTTGTTTTGACATAGTTGTGGGGTCCAAAAACAAGGAGCCCACTATACTCTGACCTGTCCAGTTAAAATGGATTCTGAGGGTTAAGACTTGGTCAAGGGAGTTATGGGTAGAATTAGTTTCATGGACAGGTCTCCATAGTTTGTAATGTCATCAAAGTCATGTTGGCTAAACAGAAGTTAGCTGAACCACCCCAGTGACTCTACTAGAATTTAACATGAAGGAACTTATAATTATAATCAATTTATTTTTGAACGTTTTATTTCCATTACTTATTCAAGAGTCTTAGGTATTTGTAAACACATCAGGAACTATTAAGCACCCAACGTTTAAGGCAAAGATAAACTATTATGACAAAATAACGCTTCATTATTTCCTTTGTGAATTCTTTTGTAGTAAATACAATCCCATGTAAGGAGCTACCAAATTCATCCACTTAACTCATTTTATTATAGACTTGGGACTACAATTGGGTGAAAATCATTTATCGCCATGTCGAAAAATAAGCATTTTGGATAGTTTATATTTATTGTGGTGGGAAGTAGGAACAGAAACAATCTATTTGTTTATTTGTCCAATTTAATTGACAGTTATTCAGACAAACAGTTGTAATTAATAATCTGGTTTTAATGCTCAAGTTCCCAAGTGAAAGCTTTAGCCGTGTGGTTATCCATCTAGTAGAGTAGCTTTCCAAGAGCTTATCTGCGAGGTGCGATCAACAAGCAAATTGCCGGGATTGTTCAGCCAATCTATTATTCATGCATTCGTTTACCCTACATGGGCATGCAGACACTTGAGATCCGTTTCACATTTGTGAGCAGGAGAGATAAAGCCAGTGAATACTGACACAGAAGATAAGATGAGGTGATGTGTGCAAACAAGGTTCTCCTGCCAACTGTCCGTTTCTGTCAAACCTGTCTGACTAGACTTTGTTTCCGTGTTCATACCTGGGCCACCAATCTGACGACAGTATGATAACAGATCACAGTCTGCGCGTTGTGGTGGTAACACACAGTGATACCACAAATAGACTTCTGCTCAAGTATACAGTACCCTTTCTGACAGGTATGAAGACCTGAGGGTGTCAGAGGGACTTTTATTCTCTCATGAGTGGTAAGATGATTTTCTTATCCGACACAAATGCTATGAAAACCTTCCAGTAACAATTCAATAAAACGTATCTGTGATGTCATCCACATTCATCTGCTTGACAGATCGATAGAGCAAACAGCAGGTGGCGTTCAAAGGTTGACAGATGTCACTGACATTTTCCCTTAATCACCACTGTTTGTGAGGTGTACTGCACTGGAGCAGATCAGTGTAGCAGAACAAGGAGAACACAAGTCCTCCAAGCATCAAATGATAAAAAGCAATATAAATATATTTTCAAAAACCTGAAACTTAATGACAAATAATTCTGAGAGTCTGGGGGTGTTTCGAGACTAATCCCTATACTGATGTTCATTACTAATTCTAACTTACGATCACCAGTCTTTCTGCCTAAACCCAATCAGAGGCAGGGTGGGTAGAATGTACAGCCCCCTATGACTCAGAGGGTTTTTCCATGTTTGCAACATTTAGAGGGTAGTGGTGTGAAGCTGAGTAAAGTTCATGCACGGGCTAATGTACAGTAAACATATCCAGTGTATGTGTTGGAGAACAAACAAGCCATGAGGGGGCGGATAGGGGCTCTTACTTGGTGAGGACAATGGAGACGGCGTCATTGAGTATGCTTTCGCCAAACACCAGCATGTTGAGGACAGGGTCCACGTTGAGGGCATTAAAGATGGCGATGGTTGCTACAGGGTCGACTGCTGAGATCAGCGAGCCAAAGGCAAAGCTACAGCAGGGCGGGGAGAACAGAGAGTAAGTCAAGAGTTACAGTTTAATAGTGGTATAAATAAACTTTTACAGGCACGAAAGTAGCTAAAAAGCATTCAGAAACAAACACAAATGAGCAGGGACAAAACATCTACAAGCCAACAGAGACTGCAGCACAATCATATTCAGTAATTTGAGCCACATAAATATGCCTCTGAAACAAGCTGAAATACCAAATCAAGGTTGTATGCCTCAACCAACTACTGCAGTTTCCTTCTACACTCTTTTTTTTTATTCCAGATTCACAATTACAGTCTTAGTGAATGTTTGTACCAACTTTAAAGAGAAACTCCCTCATGTAGAGCTGAGAAGAATATAAACATACGTTGAGGCCACTGTGACCTTAACCTTTGACCTTTGACTAACAAAATCAAGTGAGTAAATCCTTCAATCTAAGTGAATATTTGTGAGAATGTCCCTTTATGTTGCTTTGGACAGAAAGAGTGAAACGTATAAAGTTACAAAAGTTAAATCTCTAGAAGTTTGAAGATATTCTTAATCTACAACAGCATCAGGTGAGGGTTGAAACAACAGGCTGAGGCAGGATGTTACGTGTTAATTCCGCTGCAGAGACCACATGTTTCTGTGTACAGCACATAGACGTCGGCCCTTATCACCAAACGTTCTCTTGAAATCTTCATCAGGGTATCCTACGTGTTTGGTGCCGCTTTTTCATACACAGATATTTGTATTCTGCAGAAGCTTAAGCGATACATGAATGCTAGTTAGGGGGTAAAACACTCACCTATCAGTCATTGACATCTTGTAGATCACGTCCACCTGAGGAAACACAAAGACAACCGCACTGACACAAGTGTAGCACAACCAAGACAAGGGAAATAGTCTAAGATTGTAGGAAAAATAAGAAAGTATTAAAGGTATTAAAGTCAAAGAGAAACGCATAAACAAGTTCCCGCTCATACAACAGTCCCTGACAACGACAGAGCTGTGAGCAGATGCTGTTAAAATCCTTACCTGTCCAAGGAAATAGATTCCTCCTCCGACTATGAAGGCGGAGATCGTTGTGCCAATCACAGCAAAGAGGGTGATGGAGCCAATGTTCTGGAAGAAGTTCCCCTGAACGTACATGGACACACATTTTAAGTATTCATAGGCATAGTAGCATGACATTTGAAGAAGCATGGTGTTAGATAACATGTAGCCAGCATTAAGTAGGGCACACTATGGGTACAGAGAAAAGGGTTACAAGTCATGGAGCTGAATGCATCTGAAAGAGGTATGTAGGTTTGTCAGTTCCTCTTCATGCACACACTCGGTTGTACCTTGTGTAAAGAGTATCCAGACTCGAAGATGATGGGAGGCAGCAGCAGAAGGAAGAACATGTTGGGCCGGAACATTTCCTCCTCCTTTAAGAGAAGAAGGACAAAGTTACAAACATACAATTCACATCCACATTCAATGGTACTAAAGCTGCAGGGTTAAGGTGAGAGATTATTAAACTTGGCTTACAGCTGCACGCTGGCCAGTAGAAACAAATTGTAAAGGTATGGGGAAAAGTCCAGTTAAAGTGAAGAATGGAATAGGAAATTCTCATTCAAATCATATATACTTTGAAAAGGGAATGTAGCCTTTTTAGTAGAGTGAACAGGGACATTTTGTATGGAATGATTTTACTTGGACAGGGTTATTACACATTCTGTAATACTGCAAATCAGCACAGTTATATGCCAGCAAATTATGTGTGTCACAGAATAATAAAACATTTGTATCACATAAAACACGTGCTTGTAGTTATTATTATGTAGTTCTCAACAAATACTACCAAGTATGTGTCAGACTGATGAAGGTCGGTTCAGTGATCATCATAACTTCATACTTAGTCATGGAAAACGCAAAATTGTGGTGTGGGAGGCCATGAATGAGCTGTGAGTAACAGCCCTTAATGTGACAAAACTCATTTGGATGTTGACTAAAGGATGGCGCGCACACACACACCCACACACCCAAACACACACACACACACAATCACCCACAACGTTTGACAGGCTCTCTTCCACTTGCTATAAAAAGGATGTGAATACCAACATATGCTTTTGTACTATTTAGTGAAGATACTTATTGACATAATGCATTCCCTAGACCATTAACCTAATATTAACCATCCAAACTAAATGCCTTACCCTAACCCTTACCTAAAACCAAGTATTAATCCTCAAATGATCTCCCAAATTGGCTTCACATGCCAAAAATGTCCTCATTCTGTAAGGTAGATGTTTAAAATGTCCCTCACAAAGATATTGGTACACACACACAAACACACACAGAGAGAGAGAATCCCTGAGACTTTAGCCCTTTGATTATTTTAGCGATATAATGAGATCATTGTTGCTTCTCAGTTAAATGGGCCAACATCACAGATCACATGAAGGAATCATGTGCCGATGCGTTACGCTCTGGCTGCCAATGTGTCTGTGGATGACACATTGGCATCCACAGACACATTGAGGTTTTATCATGTGAGGTTTTATCAAATAGCAGTTCATTCACACATGTTTCTGTAGATGCGAAACTAAAAATGAAACTGAATGAAAAATCACATTTTATGATTTTTTTAGACTGATTTTAGCAGGGATGCCCTTAAGTCTTCAAATCTGTATCAATTAACCTGTTCACTGGTCAAGAGATTACTATGATTAATATTGATATTATTATTGATTAGGCGATATATCACTTACTTAATAAAGTCTAAAACCTATTTAAAATGCACATCACAATCACTCAGTGCCCAAGGTGGCATTTTCAAATTGGTTTTTGTTTCAACCAAACAATTTCTGAATATATCAACTTACAATGATATAAAGAAAAACAGCAAATTATGACATTTAAAATGCTTTTTTTTGCATATCTGCTGGATAAATAAACAATTATTTAATTTATTCATAAAAACTCTTGTTGATCGACTCATTATTCAGTAGGTCAGAAATCGCCACATTGACATCCTGAAACCACGAGGAAAGTTGTGGACCTATGAGGGGTGAGATTTCAGAAACATGGATGCTGAAAGACAGCAGAGAAATAAAACATGTTGTAAAAGATGGAGAGATGAAACTAATCCAGAGAGCAGAGGAGGGGCGTACTCTTGGGAAGTGCTGAGACAGAGATTGAAGTAAATGAGAAAAGATGAATGCCAAAGATGAAGAGAACACAGTTAAAAGAGGGTCGAGAGATAACAGGAAAATATGAGATATATTCACCTATGCATCTCTCTATGTGCTTTGCCTGCAGAGACAAATTGCCGCTAGCGAGTTGCTTTGTACTAGCATGCTATTTCTTCTTCAATCTGTGTCAGAGCACAGGGGAGAGATGGGCAGACGAGAGAAAAGGAGAAGCAGTGAATAGTACCAGAAAAGCACATGCGGGAAAAGAGCTTCTCTTCACACACTGGATTGTACGGAAGGACTGAAAATAGAGCTGTTGGTCGGAGGAGGAGGAAAAGAAAGCAGATTGGCGGTGACAGGATGCTGCCGCCTACGGGGTTTGCACACCCTTGGTGGTTTGTGAGGAAATCCTGGAGGCTTGCTAGATTAGCCAAGTAGGCCAGCTTTAGAAACGTGCTACTGACTGGAGATGTCACACGGCTTGAAGGTTATACACACACACACAAGCCTGTACATATATATATACATACACATACACACCAAATATTCACTGCCACTAGATGTCGCACCAGCAAAAGACAGAAGGGGAAAAAAAGCTTTGTAGGCAACACCATTGGCTTCACTTGAGCTATAACTCCCCTTCCCCAATAAAAAAATCCAGGTAGCTTGTGTGTGTGTGTATATATATATATATATATATATAGATTTATATATAGATTAATTGATCGATTGATGGATGATGCATAAAAAAGATTACCAGTGGATGTATTCCTTCTGTGAGGATGAACCTTTAAAAAGTTCCATATGAGCTTTTAAATATTAATAAGGCCAAATATATTCTGTGCAGAGCGTGAAGTCACACTCCCTCTGTGTGTGTCTTTTTATCCCAGCGTCAGCACTGTTTGTTATAGTGGCCGGGCGAGGTCATGTCAGTGCAGTGTCCTGCTCTGTAAAACGGTTGGCCCCACCCATGTTTATAATGTGTAATGGCACCAGCTCTGATTTGCAGGGATGTAAAAAGTTACATCTTGGTAGCCAGCAAATAACTTTTTTAATATTGTTCCGAGATGCTAGTGGCAACATGAAATGGCGGCGAATATTGTCAATAGCCGATAAATAAGTGCACTGTAGACACTATTTCAAAAGAGGTGCAAGTGAAAAAAGTGATGCTGATAGAATGACAGTTTTGCCACTGGCTATGTTAGTCACTTACAGGTGACATGGCGCACCCTCCTCTATGGGGCTCTGTCAAATACAAATAGGTCAGAT
Source organism: Pseudopleuronectes americanus (assembly GCA_038501795.1). Taxonomy (NCBI): domain Eukaryota; kingdom Metazoa; phylum Chordata; class Actinopteri; order Pleuronectiformes; family Pleuronectidae; genus Pseudopleuronectes; species Pseudopleuronectes americanus. The sequence continues at coordinate 16,670,454 of CM076725.1, forward strand.
ATAATAGATTTGCATCATGGCCTGGGTCTCCACCAGCATGTTAACCACTTAGCATTTCCATGCTCCTGCAAAGAAGCTACTGAATATCACAGTGTAACCCAATAACGCTCTACTCAGACAGTTTTTTTATGAAGCTGTACAGAGATAATCGATCATGAAGCCATGTGTATGGATGAGCAGCTATGCTTACTCAAATTTAAAAACAAAAACAGAGATATTGGTTTAAAAATTCACAGGACAGGGGCAAACAGGGGAAAGGGGCTCCAGGGGCTCTGGTTACTAGCGCCGATGACTCAGCAACACCCTGGGGCCCCCAGGATAAAAAACAATGGCCCCCTGTGTGCAAGAAACACTAACACAACCTGTCCTGTATTCCTCCCTCCCCCTCACTCTACACATCCCTCTTTCTACCTCTCTTGTTCATTTGTTCTCTCACTCAATGGCAGAGAACAAGGAATGTTAATTAAAGGATGAGATCCAGGAAGAAATAAAGGAGGGTTCACAGGGACAGGCAGGGGGAGATACCCAGCAAAGAATAGCAGATGCCATTATGGATAGGTAACGGGGGGAGATAAAGAGATGGGATTTGTAGCAAAATAAGCGAGCAGGAAATTAATGACTGTGGAAAACAGACAGGCACAGGACCAGAGATGAAATACAGCAGCACAGGAACATCACATGTTTACTGGGTTTGGGTGGGTGGGGGATTTCCTGGTGAAATTTGCAGTGGGATGATTTGCATCATTCAAGAACTAGGGAAAGCCGGTTTTCAATAAACCAACACTTCAGCATTTTGTGTTAGAAAAGCGACAATAGGTCCTGTAAGGATGTGCATGTGTGAACATAACAAAAAGTGCTTTGACTGGTTGTTGAGACTGGAAAAGTGCTATATAAATGAAGTCTATTTATCATGAATCGTTTTCAAATTGTAAATGAATATTAAATGATCGAGGTTGCATTTCATTGAGCTGTTTCAGACTCTTCAAAACTTTTCATGTCACCCAAACTTTGTTGTTCAATAATTAAATGGCTTATTCTGAATGAGATCTACTATCTAAAGCCAGGTGAATCCGAGACTTTTGTCACAGCCAATTTTAATATTAATACGTTCTAATTAACCATTTGCATGCCGTGCTGATACTGTTTTAAAATGCTGTTTGGACATCTGCAGGCTTGCTATCTTCAGCTGTGGTACTCACACTATCACTTTCAAAATCAATCTGGTGGAATCGAGCATTTCACAAGACAAAAAACACAAATTTTCGCAACCCTTGAGGAAGTGTGGCTTTTCTCAAAATTTTTGTCGTTGATTATTTCTAAGGAATAGGACAACTACATCCAAAACCTGCTGCAAGCTGGCACTCAATTCGATTCCAGATTTTCCGCTTTTATTTTGATGTAAATGTGGAACAGGAATTAGGACACGACACCTTTTTATTAACCAGACAACTACATATTCAGTGGGCAAAAGTAAAAGGAAAGTATGGTATTAAATTAACAATAATTGATTTCACAATCCCTGTTGGAAAGAGAAACATGAAACCTGAAAACCATTGACTTCCTCAAACTGTTGCATTTGTCACAGCCTTTACTAAAGACTTTTTTGTTTCCTTTTTTTTTCATTTTTTCAAGAGGAATCTCTTCTTCGGAAGGGGAATGCTGTGCTCGTGATAAAGGTCTAGTGATTGACTTGGCAAGTCTAAAACATTCAATTTCCCCTAGATAGTCTCAGTCTTGCTGGATGATGAAGTTTCTCCTGATGAGTGTAGCTTCACCTCGCTCTAATTTGGTGACGAAATGTTCCTGTACACATCAGAATTCTGTACTACCATCATGAGTAACATTATCAATAAAGATTAGTGAATCTATCAGTATCCCAGAAGCAGCCATGCAGGCTTAGGGCATGATACCACCTTGATCGTGCTCTCAAAGTCTTTGAACAGTGGACTGTGAAACCTTGACCACACCTCTGTGGACGACGGGGATTTTATGTTTTTCTTCACAGCTTTCACAAAGATTGTTGCTCAATGTCTGGGGCTCAGTTTTTCGTCATTTTTGTATCGAATTTAACTCATGTGTCATATTCGTCTTTTCATTGTAAACCGAAATGCCTTGGTATTGCCAAAAATGTATAGGGGCTGTGTGTCTGCTGTTCATGTTTGTGTATGGAGGACTGTGGTTGTTTGACTCAATGCTAAATTAATCAAACCAAACTAATCACCATTCATCAGTCATTTATTGTGTAGTGCAGCCAGTGCAGAGTGGATAGAAGAAGAGAAGCTGTGTCGACTTGTCAAACACTGTACCTTCCAGTTGGCTAGCTCCTGGAACTCGATAAGCTTGATGAAGCCTCCCAATAAAATCCCTAGAAAGAACAAAAAAAATGAAAAACAATATCACTGTTTAAATAATATACTACTTCATATGGACATTTCAATAAAAACAGAACACAGATAGAGTGCAAACCTGAGGGAAAGTGCTATTTTAGTTGTTAAAAAATGGATTTCTGGCAAATGCCCACCATAGTTCGGGATAAATTAGATAAAAAGAGTATAAAAGGGCTATAGTCTTAGTTTTTGTCTTTGAGAGAGTCCCCTTGGGCCTTCAGCTCTCCTCTAACACGGCCCGCAGAACATTCATTAAAAGGGTGAGAGAAACACAAAGATGTGTAAAGGGCAGAGAAAAAGAGAGGGATGAGATTGTAAAAGAAAATTAAGTAGAAGCATCAAAGCTCTGTGTAAGACCTAGCTTTACAGGTGCTGGAACGAGCTAGGGCAGGGGAAGACACTGACAATGATTAGATGAGAAAGAGGAAGTTATGAGGAAGGAAAAAGTAGTCCTTCCTGATTTGTAAGCACAGTGTTATCTCTCTACAGCAGAGTTCCCTGCGCCAAACACTCAGGAGTGCCGTCTCGTGTGCAGCATGCCGGGCATGCAAGAGGAAAGACCTTCAGGGTCAAGACACATGTGCGTCACTGAGTTTGAGAGAATGTAACTGCACAAACATGTGAAAAGGGAGACAATAGAGGGGTTGGGAGGAAGTCGAATTGTTCCTCAAGTGACCTCACAAAAAACTAAACTTTATCTCTGTTTCTCTGAATACTTCCTAAATCCATTCTTGTTCTAAAATACACATTTGATTTAGATTTTAAATATTTTTCTACTATAACCTAACAAAACTTTAGAAGATGAACACAAACAGTCAGTAACGTTAGGAATCAACTATGACATAAAGTATGGTTCAGAAAGGATTGATAGAGTGCAAGATGTAAATCATGGCAACACTAAGGCATTTACTTCATAATTTAATCAGGCTCTTAAAAAGCTAAGTTTTTTTGGCAAACTACCAAATAAGTTCAACGTAAAAAAAAATACTTTCCTAGAGAACTCTTTAGTACAGAAACATTTTACACTCCTAGATTCAGCCTACACAGATCGATGCCTATGTAAGACGTACTCACCCAGGGACACAACAGCAACACTCTCTGGAAGAATATTCAACTTGAACTTGATAAGCAGGTGCACCAATATGATGCCGATACCTGGGGAGAGCAAAAAACAACCGAGTGAATATTTGGGACAAATGCATCCAAGTCTGTACTGCCACATGTCAGTTGGGAAACGGTGCATTGAAAGATAATTGCCCCAATATAACACATGTAATTCACGTTTGACAGTAGCCAAGGCAACCATGTTTATCAATGTGCTAAATCCCGGTTTATACATATTAGCATAATTATGATGACAAACCCCAAGGCAAAAATGAAGTAAGTAAGTAAAAGGCAATTCATACATAGTTTAAAAAATGCAGTGCAGTAAATGAGATCCTCATAAGATACTGTGTTGGCAACACGAGAAGTTGCAAAGGTCAGTCCATCAAGGAAAGCGTTTCCACTCAAAGGGGGAAATAAACATAACAGGAAGCTCTATTTGGGACTTTCTAGATTGTTCTTTGTAGATTGTGGAGACAGTTTATCAGTCAATTCACTTATGAGTTGGTATAAAAGACGAAAAACTTTGTGCTTTTCAAAATCAATAGAATATTTTTCATGATGAAGTATTTGGTCCAAGAGAAAATACCATGGTCGTTTAGTTGGGTACCATAGGCATGATTTATGTATAGAGCTTGTTAGTTAGTAACCCTATGCATGATTTATGCCACTTCCATTCCATAAACCCCCACAGTGCTAAGCCTTTGACTTAACCTGCAGTGAACTAGCTTGCCTAATGGCCACTTTGTGCGCATGAAGAAGCATTTCTTGACCTCACACATGTTAATGTTCAACCACATCCTCTCCTTTGTCTACTTCCTTCATCCGGGATCATCAACACTTAATTTAGTTAAACACTCAAATGGCTGTACATTTGCCGTCTATTATCCTTTGCATGAAGTAATGCATTTTTTTGTAAACCACATTTTATTTTGAGCAGAACGGATTGAAGCAGAACCAATAAAAAAAGCGTCAGGTAGATATTCAGTCACACTGTAACAGAGAGTCTACCTACCAATAACCAGCAGGCTGAAGAATATGGTCAACCCATTAGACTGCTCTTCTTCTTGGGCCTTGACCCCCGTCTGCTGAGGCAGAATGGGTTTGGGGCTTGGAGGAATTGGGGTGGTCGGCTTGACAGTAGTTGTGGCATTGTGGAGGGTCTCATTGCTGTAGTTGTCAGTGCCATTAGACCTGCGTTAGAGGAAATGAGAGGGAATAGTTAGTTGTCTCTATGTGTTAGCCCTGGGATACCCTGACAATCTGTCCTGGGTGTACCCCGCCTCTCTCCCCATGTCAACTGGATTTTGGCTCTTATAACGCTTCTAGATAATGGATGGATAGATGAGGTGGAACAGCCGATTATAATGAGGAAGACTTTGAAAAGCGGGCATACAAAGATAGGTGTCAGAGGCAGCTATGTGAAGGTGGTCGCCTGTTGTGTTTGAATTCACGACTTTGAATTATTTCCTGTAAGGTGATGACGCTTGTGATGCATAAAATCCACATCCTTGGCATGGATTACAGACTATTTATTCATGACTCAAATCACACAAGCACCATATATAACCTGACATGAGCCAAGTCATTAGTAGATTAGTAGAGTGTGTATATTATATTTGTGAGGTGGTGTGTACATATTTGTATGATTTCCAATGTCGATCAATGTAATGTGCTGGCAGGTTTAAATGAGGGAATATTGAATTGTAGTTAATTAATATATCAAGTATTGCAGTTTTTGCTATAGTACGTGTTAGGATACATAGGTAAACTGTTTATTTAGCTACATCACATGGATATGTAGTGAATTTTGTGATTGGACAGTAGTACATGGGAAATACTAAAGAAGCTATCAGCTAACTAGCTTCACAGTGCTATTAGTGTTAGCTGTGTCAGACCTGACAGAGTGCCCGTCCTCCTGTGGGACGTTTGAACCGACTCCGTCTTTTTGATCGTGTATCACAGGTGTTTTTCGGTTTTCAGTGGGAACTTGTTTCACGTCTGCTCCGTCGACATCTCTCTGGTGCAGGTCCAGAGGGTGTCCTCTCTCGGCTCGCACTGGTACGCACGGGTTCACGAGCAACAACACCACGGACAGCAACAAAACGGGATGGCCGACGCCACTCATCCTCGAAAAAGTCCGTTTGTCACACAGACCCGCTGCGTTTTGTTGTAAAATGTCACTGACAATTTCATGTCGACGTCTCCGTGTCTCTGTCGACATCACCGCTCCACTTCCTGGTTGAAAGTGGCGCCGGGAGTTGTAGTTCCAACGCAGCGTGTCAAATATCGAGGAGCAGCGCAGAAACAAGCACACGCTCTTTGTTTTTTTCAGCTGTTCGGTTTTAAATGTAATTCTTATAGTTTTCGCGCTTAAATTTTAAGTTTTTAACTCTTCAGATAAAATGTTACTATTGACAAGAATTTCCGTACTCAATTTCCCGTCAGTCACTGCGGTGTGTAGTCAACTTTCAGCCCGCTGCTTCATGGATGTTGTAGTTTTATCGTAGCCTGCACTTCCTGCAAATCCCCTGCAGATGTATGACAACTACACGTCACCTTGTAAGGAGTCACATTTTGTTGAACGCGAATTGAAAATTAAATGAAATAGGAATATTGTTAATTAAATAAAAACAGATAATAATTATCTCCCGTTTAAACTATATTCCTATTTTTATAATACTAATGGATATTTAGGGTGGGTAGAAACAGCCATAACACTATAGTTTCCGAAGGCCACAAACAATTTGATTAAAGTTTCAGGAGTTTCGTTTTTTTTTAATTAGTCACTAATTGAACCTGAAACAGCAGAATCTAAACAAACTGTGAAGTAGAGGAGTAGGTTCTAAGGCTTTTTGCCAAAAATTAGAACAGAGCATTTTAAAACCTTAATCCTCTTATCAAGACAACATGAATACATATTGAGCCTCCATTACAAACAGATGTCAATTATGTCTGTATTAAAGGGCATCTGAGCTGAGGAATTTCAGGCCATTCCTATTAGGCCTTGATTCTTATTTATGTGGTAAACATCAACTTTATTGTCAATTCTGCCATATATTTACAGGACATAGATTGAAATGTTGCTTCTCTCTGATCCCCGGTGTAAACATATAAATAGACAGAACATATAAGTACACAACAAAATAAGTACCCAGAACATGTTAGACGGTTGACATAGTATGCAGATATAAGGCACACGGTGGCACAAATTACTTGTAGTAATCTTATAAATATTGGTGCATTAATCAATTGGTCATGTGATTATAGAAAACAGATCAGGCTAATTAGCATCACTATTAACCCTCTGATACACAACATGGGTCTTTGCTCTATGTCGCTTCTTTTCGGGGCTAGCTAACCATAGCCGGATCAACAAATTAAAGCTCAAAGTATAATATACCAGAGTGTTATTATGGCTTGTTGCAATCATTTAAGTCTTAAAGTTGACATGTTCATGAAGATCATATTCCATGTCAGATGGAAGATTAATTGTCTATGTCGTCAGAGGAGCCTTCTGATAATAGGAGGGTTAAAATAATGCACTGGCCTTACTAACCCAGAATGGATTCTCATTTCCGTATGCGACCTCATTAATATGTATTATAACTGCAGGTCACTCAGCTAGTCTATAACTGTCGTTTTTCGTAAATGTGTTTGCACGCAACGACGTTACGGTGGGGCGGGGGGCTGTCACTCTCACTGCGTTGCTACGAAACCTCGGTCGCCAGGTTACGCTGTTGCGAGCGCGTACGTTCTTTTTTTTTCTTCCTTTTGGTGAATACCGTTGACGCCCACTCGAGGTATTGCTCATTTTGCGGAGGGGCAGTTCCATTCATAGGGCTGAAAGGCAGGGCAGGCAAACCGCCGGAGCGGCCGAGCACCCGACAGCGACGTAGTGTGTGAGCGACCCGATGGTGTCTCACTGACGAGAGAGACCCCCCAGAAAACAAAAAAAAACACCAGGCCAGGTTCCGACCCGCGCTGCTGTCACCGCCCGCCGTCTCCGCACCGGACGTGCGCCGCCGAGCCCCGAGCCGAAGCCTTCCCTCTCGGAAATGGATTCTGCGTCTTCTTGAGTGAAGCCTGGAGGTGCTCTTCTCCTCGACCTGTCGCGGAAATACACGGACTTCCTCGTCGCCTGGTTTCCTTCTCGGCTGCCGCAGACCGACCGACCGCCGCCTCCACTCAGCTCATTCAACCGGGAGCGTCCGCACACCGCCGGCCCCCCCACCCCCGACATCTGGACACACACAACCCGCTCCATCGTCGCCGCTGATAACGCAAAAAAAAGGAAACGTGCCCGTGTGTTGGCCGCTGCTTTGCCTGTATGATGCCGACACATCTGCGGTTCCGGAGAAGGTCATTTGGGCTCATATTCCTCTTTTCGCTGTCCACCACCGCATTGTACTTCATCTACTCCGCCCCCGGAATCGGTGAGTCCCCCCCACCCCCCCATCAAAATGCACTGGTGTTTGTTTGCAATGCTCGGAGGTTTGGGCGGTGTACGGCTGCTCGTATGGGCCGTTAGTTCATGTGTGACAGATCGGCTCGAGGGGTGCAGCCCGAGCGAGGGGGCCATGCCCCTCTCTCTCCCGAGCCCCGATCGCCCCAAAATCGATGATGCGACTAAGCTGGATGCTGGAGCTCGGTCCGGTGATATCCATGTACCTGACCATGCTAATGAAAGGGGCTCCAATGAGCGTCATGGCGACTGTGATCACACCGATGTTAGCAGGCCTGAGAGCCGTGGTTATAAAGCGTATAGCTCAGGCCAGGGGGAGGAGGAGGAGATACGCTGTATTGGATTCGGTTTTTGGGGCTCGTCGTTAGCCGAGCTCACCCATGTGCATGCCACATGCCTCACCCTGTCTGTGTGACTGGGTTTCTGTCCTGTCAGAGGTCACGTTATGACTCATGGATTCGCAGGCATTCAGAGCGGGTTGTATTGAAACCTGAGCAGAGGGATGACAAATCATTCCTTGCACCATCTGCTGCCTGTAAGTCGCATGCATTTGGGTAATACCATGTACTGAATCCCTCCTATCAATAATTCATCAATGTGGCTCATCTCCTCCTTCCCCTTTCTCCTGTGTGTGTGTGTTTGTGGGCACCTCAGCCTTCTGGAGTATCTCACCCTATCCTCTTCTTGGATGTCCTCCAGCTCAGGCCCTGGTCCACTCTTCCTGTATCAGCCTGGACACATGAGGGCAATAATTCCTGCTGTGTGCATCATTATCTCCCATGTGATGTCCAAACGTCTGCTTCTTTATTGTAGCAGAACAGGAAGAGCTTATCTCCATGAATAGCTCTAATGACTATTGTAAAACTCGGACTTTTGACAGGTTCTGTCCTTGACTCTGCGCCAACCAGATATGCATTGACTTTCCACTCGCTGGATTTGAGAATGTGGATCAATGTCTAAACGTAATAAGAAAGTTACATCCATATTTATATTTATATATGTATATTTGTGGGTAATGAAGAGGGAAGTTCACAAATACATGTTTGAGGAAACACTGGCGTACAGTTGAAAATTGGCCACTCCAACATTTACCTTGTTCAGTGCTTCATCACCTTCGTTGGGTATCCTACTGTGCCGGCTGAAGAGACATGCTTGTCGAGGTCGGGCATCCTCGCAGCATGCTTTAAACCCTATCTGTTATCCTCATCCTAACAACATACATTTCAAGAGGGCATGGATCAAGTGTGAGGCTAATACACTAATAGCCCCAAGTTGTCAGAAGCAAGACAGAACGATTTCATTTTCTAACACGTCTACAATCAGCATAGTAGTCACAGCCAATAATGGGAGGCTGTCATTGTTGAAGCAAATAGTGTCTGTGCGAGTGAAATAGTGTTTAATGTCACACAAGTGCAGCCTTTCTAAAACATTAAAGAGTGAGCTCATCCCTCTTACTCATCAAAATGGGTATTGATTCATTCACGCTTTTTACCTGCTCTGGACACCCCGATCAATAATTGAATCAATTCTCATATGGAATTACTGACAAGAATGTTACTGACAGGAATAGCCAGCGGGAGTCCCACTAACGGGGAGCAATGATTCCCCTAAATGTGAAACAAATGAACAAATAAGTAGCTGAGTGACTGGGCTAAAAATAATCCTTTATTCACTTGTTCACTATTTTTCCAGCTCAGGTATTGATGGTGTCTTGTGACTGACTGGCGCTATCCATCCTCCTGGGTGTTGACTAGTGCAGTGCTGTAATGGCCATGTGGATTGCTGGGGGTTAGTTCAGAAACAGAACAAGCACCAGCAGGACCAGTCCATAAATTATAGATGATAACCAGGAGCAAGGCGGCTGTTCTGTTCAACTGCTGCTGCTAAAAGCTACAGTTTAGTCTGTTACACTCGGGTTACTTAGTTTTAGCAGCAGGCCTGAACCGGGAAATAATTTGGGGGTTGGGAGATGGTGCGTTTTACATAAGGTGGTATGATTTACTTTCTGGTAGTGATATTGACGGGTAGACATTGGCTGAGGTTTCATCTCCTGTGGTCAGACTTCCACCAGTGAACCTGAGGCTTGCCAGACAGGCAAATGGTAGAAAATGGGGCCAGTTAACAATATCATTTGAAACCACAACGCAGCATTAACATTCGAATTAACTCTCCCTAAATCATAATAAATGTCTTTGTGGTGCTTTTCTCTGAATTCTGAATATTGTTGGAACAATTGAAGAAAGAAAACCGTCCCAAGATTCAGAGAAATATTTGAAATGTATTAATATTTATTAATGTCACCACTATTCTGTATGGAAAATCTTTTCCTCTAAGAGCAAGCTAAGACAGATTGAAGTTCAAAGTTGCAAGTAAATCATTTATTTTGCCGTATCTTCATTCTCCATAAACTAACCCATTAAGGGTTCACATTGCACAAGAAAGATCTGACATCGGCTCATCACAAATTTCTTTATGATAGAAAATTTTGATTTGTAAACGTTTTATACTTCAATCGGCATTTTACCAAATTGCTCAGATGTACAGCTTTTAACAGAGGCACATATATCATCAGTATGTGACAACATAAGCAGATAATGGGCCTAAAGAATTGACAGAGCTGTCCTGTTTTAAGATGTTCATCATTTTACAGTTTGCCTTGTCAACCTCCACACTTTGAGGAGGCTGCTCACAAGTGCAGAGCATGGTGCCCCTCGCAGACTTCTAGACGTTTTGCCAATCAAAAGGAAATGGGCTTTTAAGTCTTCAGCTTTTTAAAATGCCTGAGCTAGTATTTCCTGTTTCAGTCAGAGACTCGACTTAGGTGCATAACAGGCAGTTTGAGATAAATAAGGACTTTATATTTGACCTTTTAAATAATACAAAGCCACTCTAGTGGAGGACAAAAATAAAAGTAAGAGCTGGAACTATTTTAACGGAGTAGCTGCTTTAGCAACAAAATCATGCCATCTTCCTATATAGCCTTAGTTTATACTGCACATCTCATCATCGTGTAGGAGTATGGGCCACAACTGTGCTCTTACCACAACACCTTGAATGTTAGCAGATTTTCTGAGAGGAGATGGGGCATTGCAAAGGTTAAGCTGAATATTTAAGAGTACAGATAGTAAATAGAAAAATGGGAAAGGGCAAGGGGAGGAGGAGCAGGAAATGGAGGGAGAAGGATGAAAGCGATGAGCTGAGCTCCTTTCTTTCTGCTGGTTGGCACATCGGGGAACCCATCCAGAACACCTGAGCAGGGCTTCCTAAGATACCCAGGTGGCTCCAGTGCAGAATGCCCCATTTTCACAGCTTAGAGTCTGTTTCTCTCTCTCTCCCCCCCCCTCTCTATCTCTCACTCTCTCCATGTCTGCCTCTATCCCTCCATTTTCCTCTCTCCATTTTTCTGACTCCATATACTCATATGCACTGACACCCCCGGCCTCAGTGTTGCCCCTGAGCATTGATGCTGACTGATGCATGCTGGGGATGCAGGGCACAGCTGGGCCTGATTGCAGCAGTTTATTTAATTAAAACATGAGAGGATCCCACTGGAGCGAGAGGTAGGGAAGACACAGGCTCTATTTATAGGTTTGAACACAGATGCAAACACACACACACACCTTAATGTCCGGGGAGAGCAGGGAGCCAGGTTGCCTCCATTTGTCTCTGGAGAACATAGGATTGTACTTCGATATGCATGGTGTGTCAAGGAGTTGTGTGTGTGTGTAAGGCTTAATGTATATCAGTCGCTAATACTGTGTATATATATCTTGGCATGAATAGAGTTTGTTTCTAGGTGGGATCTTAAGACAGCCAGAACAGTGAGTTGACTGTTTTTCAGGTTGCACCCCAGTTTGAAGTAATGCAGGAGGAAGTGAGGAATGGAAATATCCAACAGGGAGGTGGAGAAGCTTTAAGCTATTGTCAATAGATGGTCAAACTGTACAAAGGTGAGCTGAGGAGCTGCCCCCTTGCCTCACTTGCTAACAGCAGTATACCCTTTGCTTAAATACTATAATAACCACATAGCTCCTAATTAGACATGTGGCTTAGAAGTGACCTTACAGCTCCTATTTAGTTTATTGAAACCTGCATATGCCCCATCTGCTTTATCATCATTTCCACACAACCATTGTGGAGATTGCCAGTAAGTACACGTCTCAGAAGAAAATTATAGCCGATACCTTTGGTCGTAAGCACACTGCCTGCCTTTTCAACCAGGAAATAATTGTAGATCTGCAGGTGTAATCTGTACAGGCAGGTCCGCTTCCCTGTGCCAGCAAACCGTCATTTTGAAAATAACTAAGGATAAACATTATTGTCTGGCCCTGGCTTTCTAACATTGTATTATAAATTTAAGAAAAAACTAAAATATTTAGAGTCATTGTGTGTTATCCTGTGATGCCTGGTCTCACTTTTTTCAGCTAAGATGTATTATTAGTTTGGTAATTTCCTAGCTGCTTCAAGGGATTCAATTGGAGGGGACAAGCTGTTTTTCGATTTGTGCGTGCCTATCTTTCCTACTGTACTTTGACATTACTTCTATAGCATAGTTCTATGTTATCACTTAGTCCAAATAGCATTGTGCTTTACATTTGTCGCTGCTTCTAGACATGCTGTCTCTGTCCAGTTTGTTTAAAAAAAATTTGTTTCCCCCAGAGCACTATTTACATTTCCAACGACCAAACTGTGCTCGAGTTTAAACATATAAGAGCCGTCCACCTCACTGTCTATTTGTTTGTGCAGCCATTTCCTGCAATGCTGTGTGTCCAGCTCAACATTGACTGGCGGCCTTGCCCCAGGTACATTTGAATCATGATTTGAATAAAAGCTGGCAGCTGAGAGGCATTCGAGTAAGAAGGTGCTTTTGAAGATCCGACAGATTATGTTTGGTGCTATGTCGTTCGGTGCTTTGCATTAGAAGGAAATTGAAAAGCCACCTGTAGTTAGCCTTGGTTTAGAGATTATCATGTGTTTGTGACATCGCTGTGTGGATACTTGAACCAGTTGCCCTGGTTGGCTTATTGTTATAAATCATTAACTTTGTTTAGGAGGAGGGTGTATTGTTTAATTTACTGCACATTGCACTTTGTTCATAATGCTAGATGGATTAAATGTCAGATAAACCATCCACATTTCCTCTCTACTTTTTAAATAAGACAAGTCAGTACTTGCTATGGTTTATCTAGGTCATTTTAGGAAGCTGTTCTTCACAACTTTGTTTTTTTTTAAATTCTGGCTTTGTTGGTCACCACTTGCTGTGGAGTTAGTCGTATCTGTCTTTTTGCACTAGTGTCTTGCGGGACTGTGCATGTGTTTATGTTCATACAAGTTTAGGTGTGTCCACAGAAAGTACCGGTTAGTGTCTCAGGCAATACTTGTGCCCATGTGTGCCTGTTGGGCCTGCTGCCTCTGTGCTGATGCAGCTATTAATGCAGTCATGCTTCTCTGGAACTCTTAAAGCCTTCCATCTCTGGTCGTCAAGGCCCACTCTATTTCCCCCCCCTCTACACACACACTCGCACACTCCTTCTGCCCCTTAATTGATCCATCCATTTAGGTCATCCAGTGAACCTCCTAAGGCTAATTTCCAGAGGCTAGGGATAGCCAGGGTGAAATATTAACTTGGTGCCAAACTGCCTCAAATAGATTCCATGGTAAACAAACTGGTATGCTACATAGCAATGAATAATGGAACTTCCCATTTATTTGACTTATATAAACAAGTTTTTTCAGCCATTTAAAACACCTGATTTAGTAACAATTAATTAAAAACTTATATCTGAAGCAAAGAGGGAAAAACCTGGAAAGCTAGATAGTTCAATAACCAAAATTCCTCCGGGTGAAGCTCTTAAGGTCTGGCGTTTGACATTTTCACTGCAGTTGCCATGGTTCCCTGAGGGCTTGTTCCCATCAATGACTGACTTCTTTTTATTGTCACGGCAACCACAGAAACATTCCATCCTTGTTTCCACGATGATCTGGGTGACAACGAATCCCAGAGGAAACAGTCATTACAGTCGTTTTGGGACAGAGCCACTCAGTGTCTCTTTGTCTGGGACATCTGTACACTGCAAACAGGTCATCACATCAAGTATAAATAACTTCAAAAGGTTCTTCTTCCTCTTTACCGCTGATGAGTCAGAACAACACATGCCACATTAGTTAAATAAACAATTCCAAAATTGTTATTTCTTCTTCCGTCTAGACCATTAACACTTGTATAAATCTGCCTGCTGTGGAAGTCTGTTACCTCTCAGTGCTGTAACTGTGAGTGCACAGTCCAGGGACATGTGACTCTAAATACTCTATTAACAAAGGAATTTAGTTAAACATCAATAGAGTGGGAGTTCATTGCACCTAGTGAGTCAGTCGGCGGCATGAGCAATCCTTTTAAAGCCTTTCATTGACCATGTGATACCCTTACCCTACTAGCTACCCCCTATCACACACACGCACTCGCAGTCCAAATATGGCTTATCTGAATACACAGACACATTAATCCCTAAAAAGGACATGGTTCATGAAAGTGTTTGGATTGTGAGAGTAAAAAATTTTTTTCTTGTGTTTTGCAACATATAGAGACACTAAAATCTTCATTTAAATGTTGCAATTGTAAATTATTCAATGTATACAATGTAGGAAAAACTATTTAAAGGTTCAGAGTGTAGAATGTAGTCCCATCTAGTGGTGAATACCCCTCACCTCATCCTCCCCTTCAAAACATGAAATAGAACCTATGATAACCTTGAATTTTCATAAGAACTCAAAAGGTCTTTAGCTTGTCCAGTTTGGACTAAAGTAAAAACATGGTGACCTCCGCTGTGGATCTGAATATAAAGTATTTAGATATAAAGAGCCCATTCTAAGGTAAAGAATTTTTTTTTGTTACATACTAATGAAAACAACAATAGCCAACAGATCCCTTTCACCTATTTTTTATTCACTGAACCTTTAAGCCCAAGTTTATGGGAAGTTCTGGCTACATTTTTGGATATGTGCAGTTTCTTTAACCAATTGAAGAAAACAAGAGATTAGTCTGATGTAAAAGGTGACAACATATGCTTTGTAAACTCATTGCACCTATTGCTGCATATGCATTAATATTAACTTGAGTATACAAGCAAACATGATGGGGCAGTCTCCTGTTCAGACTGGATAGATTTGCATCACAGCGTTATGTCACAGAACAGAGAAATTTCGGCATATGGCTTCATAAGGGAGTTTACCACCTAATTCAATTAAGTCAAAGACAAGCCCTAAGAACATATTTGTCTAGCTTTAATAGAGTAGGTAGGGCCTAATTGTTAGGTAGAACCCAGCTTAACACATACATAACCAGTTGATTCATTGAGTTGGCCAAACCTTTTAACGAACCACTCCATACAATAGCATGGGAAATTCAAAAGACAGTGTGTACACAATATTCCCTGTGTACCCACGGCAAATCCTTTTCAATCTGTTTACTTATCTAATATGAAATGGTACAAAGCAGACACATTGCTCAATGGGTTCTCTACGGTTCAGGCTTTGGACATGGACAGGCAAAGTGCTGAACTGTTAATGAATTAATCTTCCTTCTCAGTTTAATTGATTTTATAGCCACTGTTTGAAAACAACATTGTATTGCATTTCACAAGATAAAATAGTGTTGAATACTATCAAGTTAATTCTGTTGACATGACTCCTCTTTCATGCTCAACCCCAAGGTGGGAACTGCGGCCTCACTTTATCTATTTTTATCCGTGGCATTTGTGCGTTAACTTGCTTGTTTGTGTAGTTTACTTTTAACATAGTCAGGTGATCTGTGAAAGCTATAATATCTTTTTTTTATGCGTGTTTAGAACTCAGATTCTATTTAATGACAGTTTGACACATATTTTTTAGCTTCTGCACTTTTCATGTTGTATGTTGATCCTATAGCTTTTTTAAATCTAACTTTGTCTTCCTGATGTAGATGCTTCAACTGTAACTCAAGCCTGTTTGGTCTATGAGTAGAAATGCTCAGCAAAAATACGAGATCTTATTCTTAGTCTTATACTGCTGACTGTAAGATGACCCTCGTCCAACACCTATAGTCTGGATATTTGACCAGAGACAGATGGTGTGACTGAATGTTAAGGTGGAGGGTTGTTAGTCATTTCAGGGGCGGACTGAAGGACTTGTGTTGAGGCACTAATCATTTATGTAACCTAATCACCCATCAGGAGAATCCCAGTCTTTGTTGACCTGGTCTGGGCCTCCCTTTGTTATTGAAACCGTTACTGTGGTAACGTTTGTCATGTGGTTTAGGGCGGTCATACTGTAACTTGTGTGATGATGCCAGAAAGGCTTAATCCAAAAGGCAACATTTATCTCTGTGTGGATGATGGGTGGGGATTGTAAGGATTGTGATGACAGCACCTGCTGTAATGTTTGCCCAAAATAAGTTTTTAATGAAAGGCTGTCTGAACTTTACTTCTGGACAGGTGCAGACAGCCTGCTGTTTTCAAACAGACATCATGCATTTGTAGATCATTATATATGTTTATAAATCATTTGATATTACCAAACAACCATGCCCTTTAAGAAGTAGTAGATATTTTATATATCGCAGGATAAATAAAAATTATATTTTTTTCTTTGTCAAAACCCTATTGGCATTTCAAATTAGTACTTTTAAATGCACAAAATTTAGCCTGTGGCTATATGTTTATGATAGTTTTTTCAAATCTGTCATTAAACAACAATATTCAAAATGAACATTATTTTTTATTATTGATTGCCGTCAATGTGTATATGATTTGGATGAAGGCAATAGAGGAAAAATCTGCAGTCCTCATTCCATGAAAAAATACATTTTAGACTTCAGTTGAAGCTTATGAGAGTCAGTGGTATGATCAGTTATATCAAGAGAGGATCTTGGCATTTACTGTCTTTTCCTTGTTGAAGCCAGGAAGGAGGGAGAGTAACATGAAAGGAATTTCCTTCTCAAAAGACTTGAATGTTGTAAAATCCACTTGATTTTGCTAACTCAGTCTCCTGAAGCTTTATATGAGCTTTTATAGCTGCCATAGAGCTGTTGGCCTCCATCTTGTACGATGGAATGTCTTTAGGAAGGGCTCTTTGCAATACTCTATGAATACTCCAGAAACCAAACTGTAATATACTTATAATCTAAATCCATATGACAGATACTTTTGCTTTTATCTATAATTTATTTAGATTATCATCATATTTCAGACATTGAATATTATCCCTGTCTTATTTAATATATTTTTGAAAACCAAATAAATAAACTGGGGGGAAAAGCCTCTGACTTAATATTGCACTGAATTAATAAAATCCTTGGGGCTGTGCTGGTGTGGCGTTGTATCTGCAGGTGCTGTGGTGATAATGTGATATGGACCAGCAAGTCTGTGTTGAAGTTGTGTCATTTTTATCAAAGTGTCATAACAGCTTCGGTTTTGATGCAGTGTGTTCCAGGCTATACTTGTTGCACTTTTGTCTTTTAGCTGATCCCTCTATAGTGGCATCCCCATCCCACCAATGGAGTGGTCTCTTTTTAAATGGACTTGGAAGCTAAACATTTGATTGACGTATGTTTTCAGTCTCAATGCAGCCTCACTGTTTGGGGATATCTTGGTGCTATACCTTCTTCACACATCTGTCTCGATCTCAGGTATCCACATCAACATTTTAGGGAGACCAAAGCAGCAAATGGAGACAAACAGCACAGACTTGACTTCATGTCGGAGCTGCTTCAGAAAGGCTTCTGTAATAAAACCCCAGAGGAGCAGCAGAGTTGGGTAACAAAGCAAAGCTGTGGCTGGAGCTGATTGCCACTGTATGATGATCAGGCAAAGTCAGTTTGGGATAATTACCAGCATCTTGTAAATAGTACTTGACTATAGCCTCTAAAATTAGAGGCTAGATGGTGAACTGCAAATATGTGACACCATCTACTACATCTGTATTTGGAGTTGGCTCGAAAAGGCTCAAACTGCAAAGAAATAACAAGTAATAGACTAAAGTGATGATGATGTTGAGAAACCTAGATTTATTTCAATTGGTTTATACCAGATTAATTGAGGACATTCACATCACAGTTATTTTCTAATTCTGAACAACTTTTTTACTGCTTTTAACTATACACATAATTTCAGCCCATGTTTCTGGACTCCCCACCAGGAACCAGTTTGTATTCGAATCCCACCCTACAAGTCAAAACCCTTCATCGCCCTTTGTTTATGCACAGCGAAAGAAGCAAATAAACAGCTTTTCCATTAGTGTCATGACCTGGATTCATGGTGGCATATAGTAATCTGTTGCTAATTTTAAATGTATTAATCATTTTTCTTCCACAATGAGCTGTTTACATAACCCTCAGGGAATTAACACAAAATAATATGGTCTAATGAAATATTAACTGCACAAACTGCAGTTACCAAACATTTTTTTTCAATTAATGTGTACATAATTATTTAAGACATGCAGTATAACACAACAGAGTACTGCGGTACATGGCTTATAGCCTATACCAAAAAAAACACTTTTCCCAAATTTTAAGAACAGGTTTTAATCTAACAATTGTACTGTGAATCACATACAGCCCCTGCAGCAAATACAGAATGAATAGATACTGTAACAGATATTTTTGCTTTTAAGTCAGGTCAGCTTGTAGAAAGACATCAAGATCGTGTCATAGATTCAGAAATCCATTGGGAGTTGTTTGTGTATATTTTTTTTTGCACCTTGCTCAGCTATGTAGCCACTGTGGTAGTGCAGTGTTATAGTAGCTGCCTGCTCTGGCCCATTTGTTCAGTCAACAGGAGTAACCTCCAGCTGTGAGGAGACCTCATCCTCCTGCTGGGGGCAGGGATAGGAAAATAGGGCGAGCTGGAGAAAATAGGCAGTGGCAGTATTGTGTGTCTGTCTGTGTGTGTGTGTGTGTGTGTGTGTGTTGTGTGTGTGGCAGGTACCCATGAGTGTTTGTGTGCCTGTCTGTGTATTACCAATCCTGTGCACTGAGCGACTGCAATAACACAAGAATGCTCTGGAGATCTGCCAAAAATAAAAAGCTTGCTGAAGTGGGCCGGCAGAAGGGAATGACGGAGCCACTGCAGGGATCAATCACTGCTCACCGTACCCACGACTAAATGTCTCACTACTTTAAGTGCTGCGGTTGCGACTGGACTATGTGTGCAATAGTTGTTACAAATTATTGCCGGGTTAAGTAGAAAAGATTATAGTTGTAATTATAGAGTGTGCATTTGTTTAGTTATAAACACTCTTTGAAATCAGGGGTTGTGAAAGCGTGAGCCAGGGTTTGGTTAGCAAATTAAGTCTTAGGCAACAGACAACTGAAAAAGTGTTGCAAGCCAAAACAGCAGAAGATGGTGGAGGTACTTCACCACCACCTGCAGGCCCACTTAGTACAACAGCCAAGAGCCACTGGAAAAGCTCGACTAACCAGGCAGGCTCTCTAAACTTGCATCCTCCTTGTTCCTCATCAACGTTTACAGCATCGACATTTTGAAAATCCACTGGGAGATAATTTAAAAGTTTGGGAGCTCTGACCTCAAATCACAGTCTCCTTCTGTCTTGAGGCTGGAGTGAGGAAAAACCAACAAATCCTGATCAGAGGACCTCAAATTCCTACTGGAATTAAATGGCTGCTGTTGCTCTTTAAGATAGGCAGGTGCCTTCCCCTGCAGGCCTCCAAATATAATCACAAGCATCTTTGAACTTGATTTGGAATTGGAAGCAGTGTTACATAAGGTTGCTGGTGACTTGGTCAGAAGCTTGGCAGCAGCAATTCGAACCACTAGTAAGCAGTTTTTCAATGTGTTGCTGAGACAGGCAAAAAGTGAATTACAGTCATCAGAGGGGGAGGACTTAAATGCAGGTTTAATCCTCTTCCTCTCGCTAGCTATGGAGACAATACGATTTTAGCAGCGTTCCTCAGCTAGTAGCAACAGCATGAGCCAGACAGTTTACATGCTGGACTAGTCTCAAAGTCTGGCCTGTAGAGATACCTAGATTAGAGAGGGGAGGTTTAACAGAAGAAGATAAAGGAGGCAAGTTTTTCTTTTTTTCTGTATTTAGCTGTAGAAAGTAATCAGCTATCGAATGGTCCATATAATAGAGACAATTTAGAAGAAATGTATTTTTGGGAATATTTCCAGTCTTTACATATTACAAAATGTAATAAGGTCTGCATACCAGTGGTCGTATATTCAATTAATCATTATTTACCTGAGATGAAGCAAGGGTTAGAGTTAGTAAATTTGGCCCAGGACAGAACCTTGGGAAACACCACAAGTCAGAGATTCAGCCGGTGAGGCAATATAAAGAGTAACAGTAATTTATGTCAGACAAGTGACGAAAGCCACTCCAAAACTGATCTAGAGATGGACATCAACTACCTTAGCCTCTCAACCATAATATAGGGATCCACAGTAAGTGCGAACAGAATTGAACTGAATTATATGCAAGGGCAGAGTAATCAGGGTTGTAGTGGGATTAATATACCCAACCGTATTTATGCTTCTTCTTTACAACAAAGGAGAAGTGAGAAATGTTTAGCATAAATAGCAGAACAGATACTTTTAAATACTGAACTTTTAAATCTAAGGATTTCCCCAATGATTCATTTTCTTTAAAGTGGTTTTAAAGTCTTTGAGCGGGAAACACAAATATATCTCACTCAATAAATACACCATGTTCACCAGTTAACCACTTTGTGTGTCTGAAAAAATATCAATACTTCTATAAACATTTGCATTTTTCAGTGAATGTGGGTAAAGGTCAGGAAGAACTCGCTTCAGTTTTCCTGTGGATTTAGTCTAAGTGTTGTCTGTCCTTCATGTGAAGAGGAAGGCTCCATGATGTTGAGATCAGGACTCGGTGGGGGCAACGCCATCTGATGCAGGATTCCTTGTTCCTCTTTTCCACATTTCTTTGTGACTTTGTCTGTATGTGTGTGATCATTGTCATGCTGCAAAAGGAATCTCTCCAGAGCTCTAAACCAAACATACATACATATACACAATCTGTCTGTCTCCCACTCTCCATCCCTCACTTTCCGTCCCTTAGATCTGTTTCGCAGTATTTGCCTGAAGCAGAGTAAGAACAAGGGCCTGGCACCACCGTGTCGTTTATGTAATTCTTCTCTCAGCGTCTGGTCCCTGCGCAACGCTGCGATGTAGTGGCTTGTCAGACACAGTGATTCAAGGGAGGGTCAGCGTGTGAGCAAACACACACACACAAACACACAGACAAACACACACACACACACACACACACACAAACACACACACACACACACGGGACAGGAGAGCAGATGGAGGAGCAGAATGACAATTGCAAGACCAAAATTGAACTCGAACTAGATCTCATGCTGTCCCTGCTGGCATGTGTTCGTATAGGCTGTGTTTGAGTGGGATTTGCTATTTAAGTTCCTTTTTTCTTCTCTTTTTTTTTATTACCTACAATAGATTTTCCATGACACCTAGCTTCCGATTACACTGCACATCATGGTGGGTTACCACACAGCTCGTAAATGAATGTTATCAACTCCTCCATCTGTTTGATCTTGTGAGTCAGTGGAAAAAGTAAAAGAATCTTTACAGTGTCAAGTGCAACTATTTTTCTAAGATAGCAGTGTTGTTTTATCTCTGTTTGGAGGTTAATCAATCGATGGTGTCATTGATTAACCAGGGCTGTTGAAAACAGCCTTAAAGCTGAGAGGTTAATTAAGATGGAAATCTCTGGACAGAGCTTAGTAACTAACAGCAGGCTGTTAGGAGATGTGAAAACAGTATGCATATTCAGGCTCTGTCCAGTAAATGGCAAAATAAAGTTAAGTGTAATGCTAGAACTCCAATACTGGTCACACAGCTTTTCGGACTGAGGTTGCATTTAAAAGAATATGTTGTTTAGAACCACATATGAAAGAGGCCCAGATCTGATTTAAAATTATCAGATTCCATGTGATTTGTGCTGTTCACACTGTCATTAAACAATCTGATCTGGGTCAGATAGGGGATGTAAATTTGATTCGGGCCATGTAGGCTGCTGTGTGAACGTAGTATTAGGGCACACCAACAGGCGTCTGGTGCTGTTAATGGAGCAGGCTAAGGGTTTGACTGAGAATAGCTTGAAGTACAGTATGTGACCATAATGTTATCATTCTTCTATCTGATACATGTGTGTGGATGAACAGGGGACTTTCTTGTTCTAATTGATTAAGATCATAAACAGATTTAGACACTAATTTACCAAGTATTCAGTACTTTAATTCAGTAAAGTCTTTGGCTGGGACACTTAGAGGACATGTAGAAACCTGCAAACACTCGGAGCATTGTCTCCACTGTACACTTGAGGTCAATGTCATGCCAATAGGTCACGTGCACTCTGCAAAGATTGAAGGTTCTGAATACTTTCTGAAGCCTCTGCATGTGCACGTCACTTTAGCATGTGGATGAAGGCAACAAAAAGAAAAAAAGCGTTGTGATGAGAAACGACGTAGTACAAGTGGTCCCAGCTGAACGAATGAATGACTAAATGAATGAGACTGACCGTGATAGGAGGAATTTGGAAAGGAAGAAGAGAATAGAAGTGGTATGGATGATCTCAGGAAGTGGGAGGGATGCCAGGGACAGAGTGCTGACATCATTTCTGCTGCAGTAAATGAGGAGTACTCAGCCCGTCAAAGAGACATCTGCTCAGAGAATCTTGTTTCTTTTGACTTTTTTTTTCCTCCCATGAACCTTTTCATTCTCCGTCTATGCCAGTCAGCCTGTTTGTGTTCCGATCAGGGAATGGAGCTCTTGGCAGCGTTTTAGAATTCCTGTTAGTGTGACATGAGGAATCTGGTTTATGCAGTCATGATGGTTTTCCTGTAATTGTAGTTCCCCTATCAGTTACTTTCACACAGCTGGGGTATGGTGTGGTGTGAAGGGGCTCTGTGTTTGTGTTTTTTGTGAGTATAAGGGAGTGTGTTTGTGTGCGTAAAGTATTTTGGGGTTTGAGCACAGCCTCATGATCTACTAATGACTTGTTATGTGACCACAGCTAGCCCTGGACTTAGATTGTCCCCATTATCAGCCATGCAAGAGTTAATGTAGGTTTGTGTCTGTTTGTATACTATAGATTCAGAAGAAAAGAGTCACGAGCAATTTTATTAGGATTTGGCTTTCTATGGCTGTTGTGCCCCAACTTCTTCGAACGCATTTAAGCACGTCACAACATCCTCCTTGCTGTCTAGCCCCCTTTCCTTCCTGCCTGTGGTTAACTGATGTGGTTGGGTCTTGGAAACTAGTCTGATTCTTGTACTTTGTGTTTTTAAAATAATTTTCCCTACCATGGAGCTCATGTAGATTATGTGTTTTTCAACATTTCGTTAAATTTCTCTGACAATAATTAATGGATGTTTGGAAGTTAAGGGGACTGATATATGGGTGTGCACAATTTGGTGCAGATCCAAATAAGAATGAGGATCTAGTGAATTTAAATGTGGTTTCGTAAGGAAACTGGTTGGGCTTGGTATGTTTTCTAGTTTCGCCCTATATTTGCCCTTTAATTCTGTATTTTGTATCGTATCTAATTTCTTAATGATTTCAGTGCTTAATGAAGCATGTAGAGGCAAATTTTAAATCCATGTCCCTATTTCTGGCAACTGTGGTTTGATGTTGATATGTCTACTTTAAAACTACATAAATGCCTCTTTTTTTCTAATCTGTTCACTTCAGAAAACTATGGGTCTGACATAGAATGAAAGAACTGTATGGTTTCTGAGCTTTCATTTCCCAAGAGATTTCAATCTACCAGTTTATGAGCTCTGTGAGATATCGGCGATAAAAATGTCATAACTGTTTTTAAAGCAAAGAAAGATACAGCACTTGAATGAATACTTTTGCATGTGTTGTATGTGTCACACGAAATGTGCATATAAGGGCCCCTTGAGAAAGCATTAGGAGTGGCTGCTGCTTACATAACCCATGACAATATAATGGATGGGGGCTGGAGGTGTAGGAGCTGTTCATATATGAAGAAAAGGGTGGGTGAAAGATAAACAGAGACCAAGATAGAGACCAAGATAGAGACAGCGAGTGAGACGGAACACATTATGAATGGGGAAGTTATAAATTCCATATTTGAGAACAGTGATCTTTTTTCCATGAGAAAATGCAAGATAGGATCAATACACATTTCCATAAATTTCCTTGTTTTCCTGTCACCTGGAAACCTGTATTTAAATGCTTCCAAAACAAAAGAGGAAATGACATTGAATCGGTTAACCAGGTCTTTATATAAAACTGGCTTCCTGCTTTGGTAAAACTCTACAGTGTTTGTTCTTGAACCATAAGCTGTCTGTCATTTTGTTTGCTTGCACAATGCAATTCTTTGGTTATAACCACTTCAGCAGCTGCTTGTCAGAGGTAAAAATGGTCATATCAGCTTAACCTGTGACTTTGCGTTTGTGTTACTGGTGACATAATCAAAAACTCTCAACAGAGTAAATTAATGTTCTCTGAGGTTTTGCTCAGTTTTAACAAAGTATTCCCCCTACGGATTTAATCTAAAGGTATTTTTGTTGAAACTCAAACTTGAAACAAAAATATTTTCTGCATGGTGAAAATCCCAGATTAGAGAGGAGATTGTAATGAAGGGTCATTTGCTCAGTTAACATTAAAATCCCTGACACTTTCAGTTGTTTATTATAATAACATTTTTGAAGTGATTTAAGAAAATGAAAAATATAAATTGTTGTGTGTATGTGTATGGTGTGTATTGACCAAGAAGCCTCTGTGTGTGCATCGATCCATCATAGCCTCAGGATTTCTTGGCATCACTTACTTTCAGAGGGTCACAGGAGGTAATAATATGCTTGTCCCTTGTAGTTCAGATCCAATAATCTTTTAAAAGGAACATGCATATTTTATGTCTTTTAAAAAAAAACAGTTTACATCCAATCAGAAATCTATAATCCTCATCTGCATCTCCTGCAAATCCCAAAACCTCCTCGACAGATCAATGCGCTCGAATAACAGCGGCTGTTCTAGTTAATTGTGAGGGATTTAGTGCTGATGTTTTCAGTAATCGCCTGCTTACTTTCCAATAAGGTGCTGCAGCAGGCCATGCGTGGCTAATTTACAGCATTACAGCGCTGATAGTGTGATTACTTCGGCCTTTGTAACTCTATAGCACACGTTCAGCACTCACTGATGGATGATATGCTTGCACACACCCTGCTCCTGCTTCCCGTAGTCTTTGCGTGTCAGTGATAGGCAGTGGCAGTAAAGATGACTCTTTCTGAGAGTGACAGCTTTAAACCCTGAAAGCAATGATTCGATGTATGTGTGTGTGTGTGTACTTGCATAGCTTGTGTTCGCTTGTGTTGGCAGCAGCCATTACTGCTGGGTGCAAAAAAAACGGCCTTTCAGCTCTTATCAGGAAGCTAGCAGAACAGGGACGATCACCTCCCACTGCTGAGCTATCAATGTGGAGTTAATTGCCTTTCAGAGGCAAAGCAGGGTGGGGTTGTGTGTGTGTGTGTGTGTGTTGTCTTTTAGACTTTTTACTTTATTTTCTTCCTCGTTGCCCTTTTCCGTTTTTTGTGATTAACCTCAGTAAAGTGCGGTGGAGGATCTCTGCCTGGAACTGTCCCCTTAAGCCTGCAATACATCGTTCAGATAATTTACTTAAACAATTGGAGCAAACGGACCTGACAGTTAGTGATACAAACCACATTACACAGAGACAGCAGCACAGGGGGATGAAGAGGAGAGATAGAGGGGAGTACAGATAAGTATAAAAGAGGGAGGTGGCGGGAGAGGGGGAGGGGGTGAGGTGAGCAAGGCTTGGCATGCGGACAGCGTGCTTCGTGAGAGCTATAGAGTGCAAGGTCGTTCAAGGTCTCTAGTCATGCTTCATGGGTTACAGTGGGGAGTTTCTAATGGGATGAAAAGCAGTTTTGGGACGCGGGGGGGGGGCACTTGTGTATCATGTGCTTGCGTATGAATGCAATGTCCCTTGCCAGTGACGCGTCAGAATGTTCTGTGTGTTTTATGTCTCCCTGTGCCCCCTCACATGCCTATATGTGCGCCGCTTATGGCCTAGTGTCGGATCTGACACGTTAGCTTCCTCTAAACTCCAGCTCTCTCGTGTCTAATTGCATTTGTCACAGTTTGTAGCCATGAATACCTCAGCACTCACCATTACTCCAGCCTATAGAGTGCTTGTTTGATGAGAGAGGAGCTGTGTGCATCCTGGTCTGTGTACAGTAGATCAAGTGTTTATTTATATTCTCCATCTCTGGGCATCAAGACGAGCTGTCGTTTGAAGGACCCAGCATGTGACGATTTCAGAGAGAGACACACAAATGTTTCAAGGAAGAGATTCCAGTTTCCTTTGCTCTGAAGCACACCATAAGTTTATACCCACGATTCCATTCCATCTACTCCATTTTGTGTCTCCTGGCAGGCATGAGATACCAACATGTAAAAATATGTTGCTGCCTGCAGGACTGGATCACACTCCAGAAGCCTCACAGCATTATCTCATCATATGATGCCTCAGAAAGGCATCAGTAAAAGGGCGTGTGACGTGTGTGCATCTGTGTGTGCATCTGTGTGTGTGTCTGTGTGTGTCTGTGTGTGTGTGTGTGTCGATCCACTTTTGCATCAGCAAGAGAGGGAGAACAGGATCTACCCTGTATTCTTTCTTTTCTTTTTGTTGTTTCTACCCTGCGTAGATTTGCTCCAGCTCCACAGTAATATTTGCGTGTTACAGAGGTAAAATGAGACATTGATTTCAGTTACTGCTCCACCACAAGTCTCTAGTCCTGCAAGCTAGGCAGTTTGTATTAAACAAGATGAATGTGATGGAGACTGTAATACAATTACTAATGGCAAATCACTTCCTGTGGATTTCTAGCTCAGCATTATTATACATGAAGCAGAGACACACATCTGCAAGCACCGGCTTGCAGGAAGGGTGTGGAGTATTCTGGCATTGCTTTAAGAAGAATGTTGATTAGATCCATGGCCGGAGAGTTGGATATAGATTCCCTGAGGCTGTAACCCACAATTTGGCTGCATTGTGCTGGCCTGCTTCTCCAAACAAAGAAACAGGAGAAGTAAATGATCCTGGAGGTTAGTCTAGGACTTGTGGGTAAACTGTCCCTGTGTCACCAGAAACTTGGGTGAGTCACTTCTCCAGTAATTCAGCAGCACACAGTTGTTTATTGTGCATATATAATCACCCTAAAGCGCACCGTTGTGCTGAAGAAATCAGGTCGGTTAGACCACATTTCCTCTTTCCTCTGTTCCACAGAGCTTCTGTTTGGCAGGTTGACCTTTGTTGTACTTATTTAGGTCAGCACACACCGAGCGGAACTGGTACTAAGCTTCTCTGGTAAACTTCCCAATAGAAACCATCATGCTATTCTACTAAACAGCAGCAATAAGAGATTTCTAATGTGATATGAGGATGTAGTCGTGGCTGGTGCTGGTTAATGTCTCTGATGCAGAACATGACACAGGCTTTCCTGGAAGTTAAAATACAGGCCGAAACGTTCTTTGCTTGAACTGCTCTCAGGATATATTTTACCCCTGTCGGTTAATTTCTTAGATCGTTTGATAGTTTGTGAGCAAGATTACACAAAAACAACTGAAAGGATTTTCATGAAACTCGGTCAGGGAAGAACACAACTGGCAGAGATATGCACTCTACTGCGTTCCGCCCTTTTTTTTTACCTGTACCAGATAACTGAATCAATTTTTTAAATCCGTGACTAAAAGTACATAAAAAATTGTTCAGATAAGAATAATAAGTAAATTTTCTTGCACACAAGGAGGAAAGTGCCCAGTCATGTCAAGTTGCTTATCTTAGTCTACTTGCGCCTGTTTGATTTGTATCTTTCTGCTCTCACCTCCCCCATCATTAACATTCCAGTAGTTGGCTCCTTTGCAATGAATGACCCGTGATGTGTGGCTCGGAAATCTCTTCCCCCCCCAAGGCAGATAATCAGTTTGGGCCAGATCAAGTGGAACAGTGTGTTTTGACTCCAATTTTACCTTCCTGCTCTAAACTGTTTCTCAACATTTTTCGAAATGATCGAAATGCATCAGCTCTCGACTTCTAGATGTATCGGTGTGTGCTGTTTAGCGGGGATCAGTCCCAATGTCGTCTGGACCTAAAACACCTACAAATACTTTAGTTGTTTATGTTGTGTGTAGAGAAATGTTCGACTCGTTTCACAATAGAATCTATAGTCTGACTGTAAAATATGTGAACTGTCTGAAACTAACTTTTCTCTTCTTCAATCCCTTCTGTCCACAGTGAATGAGTATGTGTTCATGGTCCAAGCCCGAGGGATCCAGATCAGAGAAAATGTGAAATACATCGGGTCCCAGGTACTGGAGCAGGTGGTGAGAGGGGCATACAGCGTCAATGGCACAGGTAAGAACACACAGTCTGATTGTTGTAATAGAAATGTCTCCTGTAGCTCTTATGTCGATTTGTATGCACTTAAAAGGGCACAAATCAGCTTCCGACATTGATAAAACTAAAATTGGACTTGAGTCATCCGGTCTCGTTTGTTGGTGACTCGTTCATGCGTACACTTATGGTCCCTTGAGAGATTAGAGATGAAAAATAACCAAGGCATTGATGCAGTATTTTTTATTTATTTTTTCGTGATTGCAGATTATTCCTACGATTTCAACTTGAGCGACAGCGATGGTCCTCCCCCAACATACCTCCCCGATGGCTTCACCTACCTCCCCTCTGAGGTTTGTCCTGCCAGGCTTCCCTCCATGAGTAAGTAAACAAGGTTCAAGTTTTTGATTTGAAGTTGAGTTTTAATGCATGGCATTGATCTTGGCTCATGATTCTGTAATAAATTGACAGCATCAGACAAGGAAGTCTCCCTCAGTCTCCTTGGTTGAACTTTTAACCACGTTAAACAGTGACTCTTCTGGTTTCCTTGGCCCATGTTAAATGTTCTCTTGAGGTGATTTTCATTGTGCTTCTGTACATATTTGTCCTAATGATGAGTAGTGAAATGGTTCTAAGCTTGGGTTTTATGTAAGCTGTGATTGATGATGCATGCAAATATGTTGTAATAGCACAGAAATGCTTTACCCAGCAATTTATGTTCCAGATCGCTCGACTGTTACAGGCTTTAACAAGCGTTTTTATTTTTTTATCCCTTCCCTCACTCCATTTCCTCAATCTCTTTCCTTTCCATTTTCCTTATCTTCTTCCATTTGATCTTTCTATTTTTCATTATTTCACTTCAACACACACACACACACACTCACAGAGGGCAGGTTGCAGGTGAACATGAGTGAGGTGTCGCTGGAGGATGTGGAGAGATCCTTGCTAGAGAAGGAGCCAAGCATTGCCCCAGGAGGCTACTGGAAGCCCCACGATTGTTTACCTCGCTGGAAGGTAAGTTGGAGAACTGGCTTCATGTTTATCCACGGGTTGCCTTTCACACTTTAACAACACGGGGAGGAGACGCATTGACAACAACAACAAATCCTCCGCATGAAGCAGACAGGGGCAGGAAGTGATG
The DNA here is from genome assembly GCA_038501795.1 of Pseudopleuronectes americanus. Taxonomy (NCBI): domain Eukaryota; kingdom Metazoa; phylum Chordata; class Actinopteri; order Pleuronectiformes; family Pleuronectidae; genus Pseudopleuronectes; species Pseudopleuronectes americanus. Next base: position 16,699,978 of record CM076725.1, read on the forward strand.
TATTAGGTGTGGTGCTGTGGTCACATGATTTCACACAGACACGTCATCAGTTCTTTTTACCAAAAAAACACTAGATATATATCGTAAGCATCTTTTTGAGGAAAGGTGTGTGCTCTCTTACACTTTTAAGACTTGTAAAATGTTTATAGGGGAGCATTGAATCTGTTTTGTCGGTCATCTGCATCTGAAATGGCTTGGAGGTAGAGCAGGTCATCCACAAACCAGAGGGTCAGTGGTTCAATCCCCGGCTTCTCCAGTCTGCCTGCTGAAATGTGTTCTTGGGCAAGACACTGGATATTAATTGCCCTTGACTGATATCTCCACCATAGGGACCTGATGAGTAGGGCCAAGTTTAGAAAAAAGTTTTATGGTTCTGGTCAGGGTTCAGTCATATCATTTGTCTATATATGTAAATATTATAATTTAATTCTGTGGTTTGTTTTGGTGGCTGCAGTTGTTGATTTGTGTTGTGTATTAGTGACAGTTAAATGAGTTGTTTTGTCAACCCTATTCATATCAACAGAAACCCTTCTCTGCAGATCAACCTACATCCTTCAAATGACTATAAGGTTAATTCAGCGCATCCCTGAAACAGTTTCAACATAAGCTGAACATTGACCCCTTCATGACAGCAGGGGCAGTATGATTTACCTCATTTTCCACATGAAGTGTCATCCTCACTAACCCCAACAACAGTACATTGGAAAGTTTCCCCCAAAACACCTACAACTAAAAAGGGGCACAAAAAAGCTGTTACTGATAGTAGCCATTGGATTATTATCTTGAGCTCCACAAACTAATTTGCAGCAGCTGATATCTTCACACTTTTACTCTGGAATATTGAACTGAACCAGAAGTAGACAAATTATTTGAGCTTGTGATTCAAGGGAAAGGGCGAAGAGCCTCGGCCTCAGACGGCATCCAGTCCTAGTGACTGGGAATAATGCAGAGGACAGATGGTGAGTCAGAGTGAGCACCAGGGTTCACCGGATGGTTGAAGCAAAGGACTTTGATCGTATCAAACTTAAACTGGGTTGTTGTTACACATTGTCTTTGAACTTCCCTGTAATGTAAGACTAGAAACATAATGTAAAAGAGATGAGGTGCACATAGTGTGACTGCACGTCGAACAAATGTCCATATTTTCAAGTACAGAATATGTCAGTCATACTTTTTCTCATACCAGCTTTTTTACTTTGTAACCTATGCTGCAGAACAGGAGTATGACTTTCTTCCAGCTGACAGCCACATGTAAAAATGTACTCAAACAGTCTATAAGGAAAAATGAACTCCTTTTCATAGACATTTTAGTTTGTGGAAAATAATGGAACACTGTGCACAAACATTCCAGTTTACTTAAAGCCCCTTTTACACTGCATGTTCATGATGGGGACGTTGCACCTTTTTTCTGCCCCCCTGTTCAGTTTTAAAGTCTATGTAAAAAGGGTGAGTATGGACAAACAGGATGCCTGCATTGTGTGTCACACATCTCGCTGCCGTGCTATCTACCACATTTTCTTGTCGATTTTTGTTATATTTATACATATATTGTATTTTCCTCCATTCTGTGTTTCCAGGTGGCAATCCTCGTCCCATTTAGAAACAGACACGAACACTTACCAATCCTCCTGAGACACCTGGTGCCAGTGCTGCAGAAACAGAGACTCCAGTTCGCCTTTTATGTCGTAGAGCAGGTATACGCATACATTTATTTGCAGGGTTTAACATCTATCCGTGTGATTCCTGACAGGTGTGCAGTAGAAACTTTGAAATTATTGAACATAGCTACCGTCAAAAACAGGAATTGCTATAATACGAAATCATCTCTTTGATATATTTTTCTTTAGGTCGGTACTGAGCCATTTAACCGAGCCATGTTGTTCAACGTGGGCTACAAGGAGGCTATGAAGGACCTGGACTGGGACTGTCTCGTCTTCCACGACGTGGACCACCTCATGGAGAACGACAGGAACTACTACGGCTGCACAGACATGCCCCGTCACTTTGCGGTCAAACTCGACAAGTACTCTTACATGTGAGTCTGGATTCTGTGACCACGTCTAGTGAATGTGTTCCCTCCTTGACATGAATATAATAAGTGTAATTGTCCCTCCAAGGCTTCCATATAATGAGTTCTTCGGCGGTGTCAGTGGCATGACGTCGAAGCAGCTCATGAAGATTAATGGATTTCCTAATGCGTTCTGGGGCTGGGGAGGAGAGGACGATGACCTCTGGAATAGGTGAGGGAAGCTTTTGTATTTTTTATTATTTATTTTTTCTCTATTGCAATCCTTTAAGAAACATCAGTTTAGCCGGCCCCCACTCATGCAGCTCACAGGCAGCTGTACTCCCCCATGGGGGCTCTCAACATGTGTCTTTATTTAGCCTAATGATCCCTTTGGTGTGTATTTACTTTGAGCCCTCCTCTATGTCTCTGCCATGTCCCTCGTCAGTGTCATAATCATTACACTTCCTGTAAAAACGATACTGCCTGACTATTTATGATGCATAAATGACCTTTAAATTTGTTTGTGCAGGGTGCAGTTTGCCAATTTCACAGTGAGTAGACCGCGGGGAGACCAGGGACGCTACATGTCCATTCCACACCACCATCGCGGGGAAGTCCAGTTCCTGGGAAGGTTAGTTTGCATGCACGCACAGCTCATTCCCACGCAAACACACACCCACCCTTTGGTTAAATGTGGAGGCTGGTAATTGGAATGTGGCTTAGCCTCATGTGATGTAAGCCAGTCACATGAAAAGCAGCAACTTTGAGAGAATTTCCACTCTTTTAAAGACTTTGCATGTGATATGTTTGAACGCATCAGGGCTGAATTCCGATCATTGCCCCTTCTGCTCTCTGCTCAAATTCTAGGTTACCTAAAACAGCCCTAAGAGTAAAATGTTCTTAATAAACAGCCAAAAGAATAAATGTTTCTTTATTCAGAGGCAGAGCCAAAGAAAATATATATAATTTCTAAAAAAAACTGATTTTCTCTGGTAGTTCTTATTTAAAAAGCTCATGACGATAAAGTCCCACTGAGGGAGTTATCTGCTGATGAATCACTCCCAAGTAAAAAATATGCAGGTGTCGCTCTCTATCCAAACCACAGACAGCGATGTTCTCATCAATCTAGACACTCTATGGGATAATTAAACCTGTTCCTCTTCATATTCATTCCTAATCCTTCATAAATGAGTTTGCTAATTGATCTGACTTATGTAACTTGCACTATGAATTACTCAGATTGAAACAAGGTGAATCCTCTCCTCTCCTCTCCTCAGGTACAGTCTACTACGCCACTCAAAGGAGAGACAGAAAGTGGATGGTCTTAACAACCTCAACTACTCCCCCTCGTTGTCCAGGAGGCCTCTCTACACCAACATCACAGTCAGCTTGAGCAGAAAGCTTGCACCCGTAGCCGTCTACTGACGTAGGCACAGCTGGACTGCAGACCACATGGGAATCTAAGTCCTCTGGGACATCAGCCATATATCACCAGTTGCAGTACTGCTTATGACTTTTCGGTTGACTGATACTTTGCTTTCTTTCTTTTGTTTGTATGCAGAAGACTTAAATAAGTATGTTGGATAAATCATATTAGAAAATAAGGATTAAATGCTGCGCTACAGTCCATCACTCCTCTCATCTGGGCTTATCTAGTCTTCTCTCTCTCCACATGCCTTTTGCACCATTTTGGCCTTCAGCATCCATTCATTCATTCATCCGTTCATTTTCTGATTCAGATGGTCAACGTTGAGTTCGGCCCTTCACTCTTGTGCTCGTTTATTACAATAGGCCATGATGCACACGCTCATTCAAGTGCATGCGCACGCACACAAACAGTTTGATTTGCATGCGCTGACACGGTCCTAAGGCTTTGATTTTTTCATTTGCTCTTGCACTTCTTATCTTTCACAACTGCAGTAAACCTGTGAAAACGTTGAAAAAACTCGCACACACGCTCACATACACCACACACACACACACACACACACACACTCTCCAGACCTTCTAACCACATAGCTACTTAAACCGCGTTGATTCCTGCAGCTGGTTCTGCAGAAGGTATGCCAAATCTACAACTGAAGAGAGCAAGAGAAAATATATATAAAGAGTGAGTGCTTTCATTCATTTATAAAAAAATATATATATTTATGTATATATATATATATATATATATATATGTGTATGTATATATATACATATATATGTGTATATATATATATATATACTGTATGTAAAATAATTTATCCTAAGTTTTGAGAACATTAATTCCTAATTAATCATCTCTTAAAAACTATAGTTTGTCTTGTGAAAATACCATTTACAGACTGTGATGTTTGTGTTTGCATAGTTGCGTTGGATGTTCTGGCTGCCTGGAAGTGGCTGTATGTAGGAAAGCAATGCTCATCCTGTTAGCAATAAGCTGTAATAGCAGACAGCAGACTTCCTCACTATACAGATGCAATAGCACGGGTGCTAGCATACCCTCATTGGACTACAGAGGACGAGTGACTGTGTATGCAAACTTCACATTCAACACACCTTTGCCTAAGCAAACATGCCACCCTTTTCAGTTCCGTGTTTGTGTGTGCGTGTGTGATTAAAAGTGAGGGAGAGCTATGCAAATGGCCTGTGTGTAGTCTGTTGTCAGTGCGAGGTCTGCAGGGTGACCTCCATCAGTCTTCACCCCTGAAACTGTGACCGACCTGACTCCAGACCTCACATTTGTGTGTGGAGTAGAAGTCCAGGCCAGGGAAAGATAAACTGTCGCCTTTTTTCTTTACTTTAGTTCAAACATCCTCGATGTTTACCCACCTTCATATTTACAGAAGAGGATGTGAGGTAGAAAATACTTGATTGCTGTCACTGTCACTGGTGTTTACAGAAGCTTTTTTCTTTGTTATTTTTCAGATTGTCTTATGTTTGTATATGACGTCAGCCAGCCCCCCTTCACTGTGGCTGCTGTGAAATCTCTTCAGTAATGTATCTGTGGCTGCCTTTGTTTGGTTTTATTACTGGCACTTCTTTATCGTGACTTGGAAAATGGGGAGTAAAAAAAGCCGAGCTCAACGCTTCTCTGAGACATCAGGTGATAAACCACTGATTATCCCTGGTAGCTTGTAGGCATGTTTTGTGAATCAGACTCAAGGCAGTGGTGGCCTCAGCAGAGTTTTTGTCGCATGGCATGAAACCTAACTGTGCACAGACTGACAACGCTATGGCAGTTTGCAGCCATCGCTAACGTTTTCCTCCCTGATTTCTGTGTTTGACAGTGTTGATATCAAGTAAAATATCCCAATACTGTACACGTAGTTCCTCGAAAGAAAAAAAAAGAGAAAAAAACCAACACATGTGCATATACAAACATACAGACACTCTTTCCTCACTGGCTGTCCTAGTCATGCAGCTACTTCATTTCACACAAATCGCCTTGTATGCATTTCTTAAGATGTATCTATTTGGGGAAAATGTGGGTGTTTGACAAACTGTTGTGTTCCCACAGTGAAAATAACAAAAAAAAAGAAGCAAAGAGGCTGGACCTCTTTTTATTTATTTGATCTTTTACGGATTATTTCCTGGAATTGTTCAGTTTTTATTTTTCTTGCGATTGATGTGATGATTTAGTAGGTGACATACTGTATGACAGTGTTAGATGCACTGAAACCTGTAGTAATGTGTATATGTGTGGGATCGTGAGGTTCGGGTCTGTGTAAACTGGGAACTGCTGCGTTTCATTCAGACGCACAGGTTTCCCTCTCTTCAGATATGATGGAGGGGGGGGGGTAGGGGGCTGGTTTTCGGTGAAACGGAACGGTGTGTATTAATCTGCTGAACAGACGCGTTGGAGGAGGCCATTTTGTGTGACAACCACAGGAAGAGAAAGATGCCTAATGAGAAAATGCTAGTGGTCACTGTCCTTCACTGGGCGCCGCCTTTATTCTAATTGATAATCAATGGTGCTGACCTTCCAGAGCTCTAGTTGAAGCGGAGTCTCTCTCTCTACGTGCTTACTGGAACCAACCCTGACATCAAGACAAGTATCTACAGGCAGAGCAGCCTTGCAGCTTTCACGGCTTTTGCATTTGTTTCCAATCTACTCTGACGTGGCGTAGATGTTCTGTGTCTTTACATCAAAACATGCGTTAATCCTGATGCCTTCTCATCTTGCCAGGTGAAGCTAATATGTGTATTTGTTGCCACAAGCAGAGGCACGCGTTTACCTCCTCGCCAGTCACCCGGGAGGCGCCCAGTGGAATTCAAGGACAGTGACAGCGTGTGTGTTTAGTTTTCTTTTCCATGTGTGTTTGAGTGAAATGGCTCAACCTGTCCTCCATCTGGAGTTTGAGTTTGTTTTTTATTTTGCTTTTTTTTGTTTTTCAAGCACTGATAAGAAAATGATCTATGACCTGGTTCTCACAGAACATGCAGGTTGATTTTCTAGTTCTCGACACGAACATGATTACATTGTAAACTACCTTTTTTTGTTTTCATTGCTTTAAATTAAAAGCTCGGTGGACGTATAGCGGAAAAGCCAAATGGTTTGAGTTTGAGTATTCAGGTGAAGATTCAGGCGCAGAGGGACCTCTCGATATCAGGAGGCCGTCTGGATGACGTACAGTAGATATTCTTGTAGAGTCAGTATTGAGCTCTTTACTCCATAATGTAGAATGAGCAGCTTAATCACACCACGTCCAAAAATAAGAGGGTTTTCTCCGACTGCTGGACAGCTTTGCCCACTAGATGGCGTATTAACAGGAGCAAATCAGCCTCATGCTTTTTATTAAATACAGGAAATATTGTGAGCATCCTGGCTAGTCTTGTTCCTGTTACATATACCATGTATGTGATCTCAGTCCAGAACAAGACCAGGCCTGCTGCTGTCAACCCATTCTTCATTGTACCATAATCTCACCTGCTCTGATCCATTCTGTGCCAGTTTAAATGAAGGGACCATTTTTTTGGGGGGCATCTGACAAGACTGGCAGCCTTAAAGCTTCTTAATTTATTGCAGTGTTGTTTATTTTTCACTCAAGTTGTGTTTTTTTTTATAAGCAAAAATATTTAAATTGAAAAAAGTGCATATCATCATATTGATCATTGTAAATATTGTTGTGTGTACTGTTTTAGAAATTCTATAAGGTCTTAAATCACTACAGATGCTAGCGTTAAGAACAAGTTTTGGAGGGGTTTGGCCCGGGGGGCAAATTATCTGGTGCCATTTTTAAGTGCTAGTGAAGCTTACACAGCGACATCAATGTTTTTACATCACCGCTTCCCAGCACAAAGCCTTTTTTTCCCCCTTCTTCTTTTTAAATAAAAAATATACTTATCCCACAAATCTTAGATTCCTCTCACTATTTCAGACGTGTTCCGCATTCCGGAGGCCTCCCCGCACTTAGTATGCTGCAGCGGTAGAAGAGACGTATCATAGCAGGACGTTGGCATCAATCTTCAGATGAAATCCAGTGTCCTTGTTTCTGCATGTGAAGTCTCTTTTGATAGTGACAGCAGTCGGGGTGAGGTATCGGTCAAAGGAAAGCACTGCAGGATAGCGATGTGTCAGCCAAAAACACCATATGCTTATAATGCAATGAAACAGAGGCACCCAAACCAGCGACATGATCTACTCCAAAATCGACATAGATTTTTTTTTGTATGAAAGCTAACTACTTCAAAAGAAAAAACAGAATGCAGATTGGTAAATTAAAAATCTATACTCTCTGATTGTAAGGAGAGAAACTCTCCTTGAATTGAAGCCATTTGAAGCTACTTGTCAAAACTTGATGTCAGCCTTACGTGGATCTGTTTGGTGTATTGGCATATTATCTTTTGATTATTGAAATTTGTATGATGGAGATTTTCTTTTATACCATCATTGTTATTGTCAAAGTACACCAATAAAACTTGTAAACATACTCTATCGCTCTCTGTGTGCGTTTGTCTGTTAAGCGTTTCCTGGAACCTCTGGTTAAGCACCAGCAGTTCCCTCGCTGTGTGGTTAGTGGGTCTATTTTGATTCTTCCGAAGATTAATGTGGTTAAACAGATTCTGCTCTTCCTGTGGGTGCATACTCGTACACACGCATGCCTATTGTGAAGAAATATTTAGTTTTTTCCCCTCTTTGCTTTGGCTTGTACCTCCTCCAAGGCCTAACAGTCCCCTTCAATTCAATCATGCTGCACCATGTTGTACACACTCATTGATGAAAATCTAGAAATAAGGGGACAATTATGTATTCACTGAGAGTCTCCAAGAGTTTCTGCAGAAGTTAAAAATCTCTCTCTCTTATCACATGAATTCGTAGATTCCTTCGAAAGGAACTACGTGAGGTAAATTGATTGAATTTCTTCGGTCCGAGGGCTGAATTCCTGTGTGAGAAACCCGTGACGTTCTGAAGTGTGAGCAGGGAAATAGACGGCATCACATCCCCTCTTAACATCCTCTCACCCAAACAGAGGATTATTGTGTGTGTCTGTGTGTCAGACAGCATGCTGAGGCTCTCGTGATCCGCAGCTGCTAATAAAATCCCCACATCTCTGTTACAGTTTCCTCAATGTTGGTATTCTTCTTTATGGTGCCACTCTCTTCTTGACTGCTAACTGTCTGTGTGTGTCTGTTTGTGTGTGTGTGTGTGTGTGTGTGTGTGTGTGTGTTTGTGTCCATCCACATCCCGAGACAGAGGTGATGTGTGTTGGAACCGTCCAGCCCGTCGTCCACAGAACAGAATGAGATGCTTTGACCAGAGATTGAATCAGAGCAGCTACAGGCCTGTGGCATTTAGCATATTTACTGTGCATCTCTGTTAGTTGGTGACAGCTGATAATTTAATTATGCTCTCAGAGAAAAAAAAGGAAATGCTAAGTGTCAGGGATGAGATATGTACATGGGAGTTTAAACATATTCCACACAATTTCTGCATCGTTTCCCACAGTTGTTTTTCTCAGCAAAACATAAGAAATAAGGTGCAGTGGCAGTAATTCATATGATGGAGTGTATTTAGAAACGTGCAAAAATACCTCAATTGATCCTCATTGAAAACACCAATGTGTGTGTGTGTGTGTGTGTGTTTGTGTGTGTGTGTGAGAGAGAGAGCGAGAGAGAGTTCTTGGCAGAGGAACAGAGCCTGGCTGGAGTAGCCCCATCTTAATGGAGTCTGGGAAACACAAGGCTTTGGTATTCTATAGCACCAGTGTCACTTAGCTGACAGACACACACAGTGGGCAGCTCTTAAGATCTCAAGAGCTGTCTTGGTATGTGTATACAACACACGCCAGACAACACACACACACACACACACACACACGTCCGCTATTAATTCATCCACATGCACCCCCATGAGTAATGTGCCACTCAAAGGCTTTGATGTCATCTGTGGCGCCTTAGCCTTTGTATACAGCTTGTGTGTCTGTTTCCGAGCGATTCTTCCCTCAGAGGGTCCTCGACTGGAATCTGCATCAGGAAATAGCTGAAGAGTCTTTCAGCGGTGCAGAATGGTGTGACACACTTCATCCAAGCCACACTTCCTCTGTGCGGCTGCATTTTTTGTGTGAACGTCCTGCGTGAGTGTGTATGTGTGATGAGAGTGTGCGTGCCTCCTCTAAACACAGAGAGACATGGCCTTTAGCTTTCCAGCACAGCTTAGTACCCTCTATATAAAACAGTGTATGTGCTGACATCATGCATTCAAGGGGCCCTGCACTCATTTCTTGTTAAATCAGATGTTTGAGGGGGAGAGAACAACAGTGCCTTATGGGATATTGCGTGTGCACTTGTGGATTTGTGGGTGCGTGCGTGTGTGTACGCTTGACTCTGGGCTGTCTCAGGCATGTGCCAAAAAAAAAGACGCGACCCTGGAGTAGAGCGACGCAGCGTTCCCTGTGTGCATGTCACATGAATTTGTAACAGGCCTATCTATGGATTACATAACCGCTCGTCTTGCTCTCAGGTTGAAGCGTTTTCCTGCATTTCAACAACCTGTCCCTCTCCCCCCCATGATGGTATTGTCTCTGGTCATATGTACAGTGGTGCTCCGTCCTCTCCTGATCACTAGCAGGCCCGTCCTTTGTACGGCTGCAGCAGAGCATCCAGTGGACCACCCCCCAGGGCTCCGGGCCCTTTACACTTACATTAACGCTGTTTGGCCGGGTTGTAGAGATCTGTGTGTGCTGCGTACCTGAGCCGGCGTGTTTGCTGTTGTGACTCCTGCCTGCTCTCACGTCAGGATTCAGGCACACGGCCGATGGACATGTTGTAAACACATCTGCTGTGTCTCTCTGTGTCACTGACCGTCCATCCTCTGCTCTCCCGCTCGCCCGGCTCCTTGTCACATCCCCGTCTATCAGCGGGAGCTTTCCTCTCCAGCGAGCCGGGCTCATCTTCACAGCTCGCCCTCCGTCCCACACTGACTGTCACTTCCATTCTCATCTACTGTCTCATCTCGGGCTTTTTTTTTATCTCTGACACCTTCTTGCCATACTGCACATTTGTAAATACATTTCTTTCTCATTACATCTCTCATCATTCCAACCAGATGCAGGCTGATCCATTTGTGCCTTCATCTGTGACCTCCGCCCTCTCTATCCGCTCCGGGTTTCCCCTCTCCACTGGGTATATTTATATGTAGCCCTCTGGTTTTCATCACTCTACCATTGCTTCATCCCGTTCTGGTTATCCAGAGATGTTGTCTGTATAAAACTATGTGCTGATGCTGTACAGAAAGACCTGCTGACGCTGCATCAGCGGTGCAAGGTCAACTTGTTTTTATTCAGTTCGTTTCACCCGGCTTCGTTCACTATCACCGAGTCTCACCCAACCTCTGACTCCACACACACTTTCACCGAATGACCCGTTGATCATCTGACCGGGTTACGTGACCAAAGTCTTGTGAGCCGGTTTATTTTGCGACTTTTGTGTGACGTGCTGCTTCAATTACATTCTTATCAAATGAGCACAGCTTCCTTTCAGTTTGAGTAGTTAAGTGAAGTCAGGGGTTTTGAACAATAGTGAGGGCCTCTGGAGAAAAATAAGAAAAACCTGCTTGCTCTGTGCAGTCACACCTCACATTCCTGGAGCCAATGTGCTGCGCTGTATATGATATATGATTAGATTTCTGGTCCCCATTACAGGCTGACAGCCATTTAATCAGTGGTAGATGTTGCTGTCTTCCACCGTGTGCTGATATTCTGTGAATCCTGCAGCACAGAGCAGCCCGACTACAGGCGCAGGCATTATTCAAAGTCTGTTCTCTCTCCTGGTTCTGTGTTATTGATTTTGAGAGAAACAGCGGTTCACGATTTCAGGTTAAAACTTTTGTCATGTAAACAGCTACATGGGAACTTTGTTTGTACTTTTTGACTGTCCACTTCTTGCTGTCAAAGGCTCGTCAAGTTTACAAGTGTCTTTTTTCTTGTCTTTAAAACAGCAACATAACCATTAACATTTCAAAGATCCATTTAAAAAGAAGACTAGAGAGGAAACATGGGGATAAATCACTTGACCAACAAGTCATGAAGGAAATTGTGGATCATCTGACATCTTTGATCACTGCCTCTATAGGATGTTGATATACTCCACCTGTACACATAATAGTGGCTCTGGTATTTGACCCAATTCTGTAATCCTTCAGATTATATTTGTAGCACGAGGGCCCCTCAGAGAGCACATACCAAGGTCCAACAGTCCCTGTATAAAACCACATTTAAAATTCATTTGTATCCTGGATTCTGTACGGAAATTTAAGTTTAAGTTTCAGGGTAGTCTGTCGCCAACTTACTGACAAACAAAATACACAGATGACAACATATCAACATCCTGCTTGGCTCTACTCTGTTCATCATGATTGATGGTGTTGGTAATTGTATTTGAGTTATTTTGAGTGGTATTATTTTTGTTCATTTCAAATTGATCTCAATATTTGATAACCATTTGACCATATCTAGATTGTTTTTGTGTTCTTTCTCTTTCTATTTATTGTATTTGTTGGCACCCACATTTAAAAAAAAACAACACAAAGAAATGTGAGATTGCTGATAAACAATAATAACTCTCTCCACAATAAACTCCACATTTACTGACAGTCAGTTATTTACAGCGATAAATAAAGTTGTATTGAATTAAACAGAACATAATCCACAACCCATATAACATTTGGAAAGATACATATTAAGCCGTCATTCTACACACAGCCCTCGAGGGGTATAGATTTTATTTATTTTCCATCTACCATGCCATGTAACGTTTTGATCACTGTCCCCAAATGGTGAATTATGGAACTTCTCTGAAACCTGGAGAAATGTGGCAGGAAACAGAACTGTCAAAACAGAAACACGTATACTATTTTTATACCATGTGTAAAAGTGGAGTTTACAAAAAAATGTAAATAGCACCAAGTTGATACAGTATTCTTGAAAAAGGTCCAGACTAGAGTCCGCACAGAGGATGTTGGATGTGCTGGTCAGCAGAAACCCGTAGCAGCGTATCAGTCCCATATCATTCACTGTGTTCTGCTATTCATTCTCTTATACAAACAGTTAACATCATATCAATGCAGTCACTTCATATAAGTTAAGAAAAAAGGTAAAATATGAAAACGAAACAATCATGATCTGAGAAAAAACCAAATGCCCTATTGAATAAAATCTCAAGGGACAATATTGCCCAGCTATACAACCATATGTGTGTCTTTGTAATTCTGCGTCTGCTCCTCCTCACTTCGCTAAACTAAATACCCAGGACATCTGGAGGCACTGGGCTGGGGGGGCTTATGGGACATGTCTTTCACCGGTTCAGTTCATTTGCAGCTGCGCAGATGGGATTTGAAAACGACAAGAGAGAATCAGCCTAACGAGAAGCACACATTAAGTCTCCTTGTAAACAAAACAAAATAATAATAATAATCTGTAGCTCAGATGCTACTGGTCTTCTTTTTGGTTTGCCGCCTCCTTGGCCACGCAGTCTTTGACCTCTCCCTTCAGCTCAGCTAGCTGTTCCGAGTGGACGGCCAGGGTCCCATTGACCTCGGCCAGGTACGAGTCCGAGTGTCTCTCCAGCTCCGCCCGGATCCTCTCCAGCTGCTCCGCCAGTTCTCCCATGCTGCTGCACTGGCCCTCCACCTGGCTCACCCTGCTGTCAAAGTCCTTCACCTCTCTCTGCACTTCTATCGCCGTGCTCCTGCAGCCCTGCAGCTCCCCGGACAGCCGCCTCTTCAGAGTCACCAGTTCTCCCTTCAGCTGGGCCAGCCGCCTCTCCCCGGCCCCGACGATGGAGGCCTGGTGGCCCACAAGTTTGGTGATCCCCTGGACCTGGTTGATTATCTGGTGCTCTCTCTGCTCCCAGGTGGAGTTGGCGTGGCCCACTTCACTTGCAATGAAGCTAATGGAGTCCTTCAGGCCCTTCAGCGTGCGGTTCACCGAGTTGATGTTGACCTTCAGCAGGGTGATCTCGCCCTGGACCATGCCCTCTGCGTCCTCCTGTGCAATCCTGAAGAGCAGGTTCTGAATGGTTTTGTTCAGGCGGTTCAGCTGGGTGGACTGGGAGTCAAGGCGGTCTGTCATCTTTTTCTCCATCCCCTCACAATCCTCCTCCACCTCGCTGATGCTGACACCCCCTGCTGGTGGGGTGGAGGGCGAGCAGGAGGAGGTGCAGAGGAGCTCCAGGTCTATCAGCTGCTTCTGAATGCCGTCCAGGTCTCCCTCCACTCTCCTCCTCACTGACTCGATCTCTGTCTCCAGCGCTGGGACCACCTGGCCCTCCAGGAGAGCAGGGGCTGTGGCGTTGCTCAGCTCCTCCACGGCCACGAACACCCTCTCCTCCAGGGTCTTCAGCTTGTCCTCCAGCATGGTCTTGAAGCCATCCAGACCACCTGGGAGCCCCCCAGCTCCATCAGGTCCACCGTCTGTGGTGTTCAGACGACCCTCGATTTCCAGCAGGTGCGTCTCGATCAGCGTCTCCACGTGGATGCTCTGATCGGTGAGGGCAGTCTGGAGCAGACGCTGAGACTCAGTCAGACCTTTCACTGACTCCTCCAAGAGCAGCACCCGCTTGGACAGACTGTTAACCTGCAGACATCAACACAGTGTTAGTTTATTGGTAAACCATTAAAAAGTCAGACATGATCACAGTGTAGCGATAAAATGCCCCTTGAGAAGCACAGTCTGTAATGTAGGCCTTCATGTCGATGTACTTTTTGACTCTCTGGTTAAGATCAACATTACACACTTGTTTCAAGTAACAAAACTATAAAGACAAAACCAGGAGCATAACTAGCATGTTACATGATACATTTGAAAGAAAATTCAAAACTGTCCTTTTTTAGTCTGGATTTTAATTAAATTCTATTTATTTGAATTGTATTATTTGTTTATACATCGTGGACTGCTTAATAGGAAAATAATTTAATTCTCTATTTTCTTTTTTCTTCTATGAGGACCTGTCCTTCTCTCAGCATTGATTTCCATTCAATATTTTGTCATCCCTACCTCTGTTTCTTTAGTGTTTCTTTCTTTAGTAGTATAATATATATATATCTTCATTTTTAATTGTTCTTTCTTTGAGTCTTTTATGTGAACATTTCTTTCAAATGTGTCTGTTTGGAGCTGACATGCTGTGTTTTTATTGTACCTTTTTATAGCAGATTTTGTGAATGTAAGCAAAAACACATTTCTGCTCTGATAAAGGTAGACAATAGTAGTGTTTTCTGTATTTCATATTTCTTAAATATTATTTTATTTTATCTTCATCATTTTAATCTTTCTTTATTCACCTGCCTTCGGTGTTTCCTCTTTGCAATTTATGAGAATTCACTTCCTGTTATTTCTTTGCTGTATGAGCTGGGTGTTTTTTTTATTAGAGTTTTTATTGCTTTTATTCTGTTTCATTGTTTGTGTAAGAAGTGCAGTATAAATAAGGTCTGATTGATTGAATAACAACGACTAGAAACAGGGAAACAGTTGTTTAAACAGCTGCATCTAAATCCCATCAGTAAATGTATGTCAGTACTGTTGACTCAACAGATTGGATGTTTTTACTTCATGTTGGTCAAATCACAATCTCATCCACATCCTACCTGTCCACAGCAGCTCTCCGTCAGAGTTAGACCCTGGATCTGAGCGTGCAAGGTGCCCAGCTCCTCCCTGATCCCCGTCTCTCTTCCGTCCAGAGTCTGCTGCATCTGCTCCTGGCCGTCCATGTGCTCCAGGTGGCACTGCTCCTGCACCTCCCCAATCTTCGTGTTGCAGTGGTTCTCCAGACCGCTCAGACGACTCTCGAAGCCGTCCATGATCTCCGCCCGCACGCCAGCCATCTTGGTGTTAACGATCTCATCAAGGTAAGCGTTGGAGCCGGGGCCCGGGATGGGATTGCCTCGAACCCCCTCCAGCAGCCTCTTCAGCTGGCCATCATGCCCCAGAACCATCCCCTAAAGACCCAGACCAGAGGGAAAGAGGCATTTCATTGAGGAAGGGGAGATAAGTCTGAGGCCTGATTCCATCAAGCTGGACGGACACATTCATTTGATCTTGGCCTCTTTATAGTGTCACAGTACCTGAATCTCCTCTAAGATGTGAGCCTTGGCTCGCAGCTCGTCGCTCACTTCTGTCACTCTCCCTGCCAAGTCTCCAACTCCAGGGAAGCCTTCTCCTCCCTCCAGTCCATCAGGAGTCCCATCGGGGATCACCCCAAATCCCACGGTGGAGCCAGGCAGGCGGGGCCCACTGGGCAGAAGAGACACCAGGATCTTGTTGGTGTCTTCTCGGAGGGATGTGCGCAGCCGCTCCTCAAGGCCGGCCACCACCCCGTTGAGTGTGTCCAGCCCCTGGGTGAGGCGACGCAGGTCCTCCTCCATTCGGTCCAAACGCTCACCAGTCACACCAGAAATCCCAAATCTGTTTCCTTTATTCCCAGAGATAAAAAATAGGACAAAAGAGGATTTGTTCCTGCTTAGTTTTCAATTCTGTACATGCTCGCTCACATAAGCACAAAGATGCATTGCACACAGACAGCAGTTGTGGGAGTTTAAACCCTTGGGCTTAACGATAAATCAACCTGTTCTTACCATGGTTTGGTGTTCCGCCTCCACCAGGCAGTTGTCCTGTTGGTATTGGTCTGTGGTCAGGCACACTGGGAAAAGGTTTGCCTGGCTCCAACTGGCCTCCTCCAGGCCTCTTGTCCACGGGAGGTCTCGGCCCATGAGGGAAGCCCTTCACCCCTGGACGATGGGGCAAACCAGCACCCCTGAAAGGAGGTATCATGGCGTCGGGCGATGACGTGGGTCCATCGTAGCACTGCTCTCCAGAGTAGCCTGGACAGCATCTCCACTCCAGCTCAGTCACGGACTTAAAACCCACCTTGTACTTTGGCTTGTAGAAAGTCCTGTACCTGAGGGAAACAGGAGAAAAGCCTTGTTTAACTATCGGAGGTTTAGGTTTTATAACAACTGTCACATGAGGGTCGGTCCGAAGAGCTGCTTTTGTTCTTGTTAATTAAGCTCACAGCGCCAGGACAGAGGACTGAGAGATGAGAGGTGCTGGGCAGAAATAAAGGGATTTTTTTCTCTATGGGATTAAACGCAGATTAGAGGGAGATTAGGAGATTAAATATACTGTAGTGTGAATGATGTGGCATCAGAGGATTGACCAGGGTCAACACCACACTTCAGTGTTATCTCCTATAAGCCGGATTTCAATTGTGAACGTACACGCACACGCACATACAAACAAGCATCCACACAGGGAGGAAAAAGATCTTCTCTTTTGATTTCCCCTGTGTGGGCGCTTTTGACATTTAAATGATTTATGAAACCACACAATATTAAAGTAAAGTATGTACATCTAAAGTGTTGTTTCAGACCACAGTTTTTATGATTTATTTGGAATTTATTAATTGGACTATTTTCTTAGTTTGGCATGAACAACAAAAACATGACCATATCTACTTCATTTAAATAACTACATTTGCCAGAGTTTTAACATTTTTGAAATGTGCTGGAAGATAAATGATGCTCGTAGTTAATTTGTATATAAATATTATTTGCATTGTCCTTGCTGCAGTGGGCCTGCACGTCATTCTTCGAACAGCTCACCATGTGAACACTAGAGGGCAGCATTTGCATAGAGTATGCTCTTCAATGTCACAGTTTTCTGAATGACTGATGAATATACACTTAAATCCTCAGAGTCAAACTTGTTGCACTTCAGACTGAATTGTAAAAGGGTTTGTGCCACATTTGGGTTGTTTTGTTAAGATGAAAAGAAGAAAAAGACTTACACGACAACAGGACACTTCTGACCCCAGATGCACTTGGTGGTGTACTCGGCCTTCACGTAGGTGGACACTCCATCCTGCATGGTGCATGTGATGTTCCTGTGGACCACGTAGGCACAGTGGTTTCTGTGGGGACAGTAGAGGGACATCAGAGGTAAATCAATCAGATAACCTCTATATCTGATAGGAAAACACACTAGTCCCCATCTAATTTATCACAAGTGTGTTTACTGAATATCAGACAACCTCAGTGGACTCAATTTACACGTCACAGAGATATATATAAACAGACAGATAGATAGATATATATATAGATAGATAGATAGATGGATGGACAGACAGATATATAGATAGATATAGATAGATAGATAGATAGATAGATAGATAGATAGATAGATAGGACCAAAGTAACAAGTCAATGTCCACGTCAACAAATGTTTCTCCAAGATGGTTCAGTTCAATTTAGGAGGACCTATCACTCTGATGAAACTCGTCGTCCATCTTTATTTACAGTCTCTGAGTTTCACAGAGGAGCTTTTTGTTACATATGGTTAAATCAAACTTTTGTTTTTATCCTTTAATAAAACTCCCACACCAAGAAAAACAGATGATGTTTGCTGGGAACTTTTCATCGGTCTCTTGTTTTCTTTTATTTAAAAGTGGTAACTCAGCAGCATGTGTCCAGAATCCAGCACATAATGACTTCTCTGTAAGTACTTTGAACAGTTGTTGCATCATGGCGGAGCCGGACCCCGATTCTCAGCTCTCGCTCCACTGCCAGTGCAGCTATAGCAACTGCTAAATGTTCCCCTGGCCCCCGTGCAACACAGGAAACGTTGATCTGGGCTTTTTGGGCTCACATGTGAAGCATTTCTTACGTTCAGCAGGGAGCATTTAGCAACACATGCAGTACTTCATGTTACTCCACAGCTGTTTCGGGACAAATGCAAGTGTTTGGAGGAGCAGGGAGGGACACGGGAGCTGAGCGGGGGTCTGCATGCCAAGTTAACAGGTTCAGAGGGATAACAATCAGCACAGCCGGTTGAAGTCGGTGAGAAACCACTGCTGCTGCTTTCTGCAAACCGCTGCCTGCGTTAGTGTCACCGCTCCGCCTGTGTTGACATATGTTAATGTCTGGGGAGGGAAAAGGGCAAGGAGTCAGAATGACAGAGCTCCTTTCATACTCGCCTGACAACATGCAGCCAGGTCATGCGTTGGGAAGGAAGTGGCGGTTTAGACCTGAACTGATGTGGTGAGATGGGAGCACTTTAAACTCGCACGGGCAATTTACTGGCCGCTGCAAATGTGTGAACAAAAAAACATGTGGCTGGAAAACATCGATTTAATGCTTCATGTGGTTTATAAGTGTATGAAAACACTTAAAGAGAACACAAACAAACAAATATGGCTGCATCACCATTTCTGCCATATTTCCTTCCCACTAAAAAAAAACTCCTTTCAACTTCTAATTATTTGTTTTTCAGCCTTTTGGCACCAAAATAAATTACATGTTAGATGTCGGGCACAATTATATTTGTACAAGATCAAATTCATGTGGTAGAGTGGAGATGATCTTCCTGGATTTAGAAAAAGTGATCTTACCAGGTGCGTTTCAAGGGACTTTGGGGGCCCCGGGCAAAAGGGACCCAAGGGGGAACAAAACCAAAATCATAATGTGCACATGTATAAGAAATTGTAAAGCAGTAAAGTTTCAGGGCAATTCCCCTCCACCACTTCATACACATGCATTTTTTTTAAATTTCCACCGACCCTTTAAAATTATGAAGCGTTTGGCAAAAAGCAAACGGCATGAGGCCTCGTAAGGGGGTTTCCAGCGATGGTGCCGGTGCAGGCTCCTGTACAGAGCCCATCACAGAATTTAAGGGAGTTCTGACCAAATTGTGGTTGCAGTGAACTGATGTAATCAGTCTTTCACAGGGGCGCCTGGCAACTGGCGGCATTGCCAACCAGAAACTCTCAGCACTTCAGCGCTTTAAGTGTTATGTTATAAAATCGAAATTGTTTTTAGCGGTTCTCTCCTCATGAAGACAGATTTATTGAGAGAAATCAGGAGCTTTATGACTTTTTTTTGTGTATGTGAGAGTTGAGGGAAGGCTTCTATAGGCAGACTAGGATTTGTGACAGCTGATTGAGAGCAGACTCAGTCAGTATGCTTGTGAATACAGTGCAGGAGATATGTGATCCTTCTCACGCACAGAGCCGTCAGTGACCATGTTCACCCATTTGTTTGTCAGGTGAACATCTGGGGGGAGCCAATGACCCCAAGACTCATAAGAGCAAAAAAAAAGGTGCAGGAACCACCTTTCTTCTGTTTATAGGTCTCTGTTTCTGCTCCCCTCCCCGTCTGCGCTCAGGCTGTTTTCACAAATCTGTCAATGTCATTTGGGATTGTGAGTCTTACAGACAGCGGGGCTCTGGCGTTGCTAGAATCAAAGCTGAGCGCTGAGATAAATCCTGTCCCTCTGCGCCGTGGTGTCGGCGAGAGCAGCAGCAGGTCACCTCTTTGGCTGCGTAAAAACAGATTTTTAAAAGAGCGATGTTGAGTTTCAGCTCCAGAGATATGGATATCGTGTCTTAGCTGTACAGACATACACACGAGCATACTCCGCATTCACAGCGAAGCTCAAGGCCCTTTTATTTTATATCCACGGAGGCAACACAGCTCTGCAGGGTGAGGATTTCACAAGTTTAATCGGCAACTGGACATATGTTAGAGTTTGTTATTGTCAGAACCAGGACCAGCTGCAGCAGGGTAGGTGAGAACTTTTTTTAAGCTGCTTGTGTGGGAGGACACGTGCAAGGATGAGAAGCATTGATCCAGTATGATGTGGCATATGGAGAATATGGAGAGGAGAGAGGGGGGCATTATGCATCATTAATACTTTCTGATGTTTGTTTTATCACTCGTGGGTGACAGAGGGGAGATGCTGGCCACACGGAATAACGCAGTCACTTATAAGGAAACTCTAACTGTGCCTGCGGGACAGAGCAAAGCATCTGGTCAGAGGATCTCAGTGACCTGGAGGTGGAATAGTGATGAAGGTCAGAGGAATAGGAAGTCAATAAATCCTGAGAAAGTCTGCAGACATGCTCGCGGCTCCGCACGGCTGCACTTTGGCCCAGTTAAATACTGATGTCTCCATGCTAACCTGTTCACAGTGAGGTGAGGTAGGTTAACTGTGGTCACCATCTCAGGTAAGAGCTCTAGCACGTTAACATTTGCCGAATAGAATGAAATCAATAGAGCACATATGTCCACCAAGGCTCAACAATCCAGTTATACAAACACATTTAAAATCTAGATTGACACAGATCTCTCTAAAGAACAGATGCCATGTTTTGCAATATTTAAGAGAGAGGAAAAACGAAATGCCCAGATCTGCCCCCTGATGTGGATCTACACCAAACTTCAGTTCTTTCCTGACGCAAACTGCATCCTTTCACCAATTTGTGTGGTAATCTATGCTGTAGTTTTTGGTTAATGCTGGTGAACAACACACATATTTATATAGATGAAAATCTCCTTGACGGAGGTAATTAGGTAAATTATTTAATAAAAATAAGTTTTACAATAATTATTTATTCTCATTACGAAGAACAGGATAAATGAACATTTTGAGCCGATGAAATACAGGATTCATGAAAGTTATTCATCCTGAGGAGGACATCAATTTCAGCTCGATAGTTAAAAGACTTTTCACAATGAACCAACCTTTTTTTCCTCATAGTCAAAGTCATTGGTTTGAATCGTCTTGGAGCCACAACCAGGATCATTCCAGTAGTTTGTAAAAATATTTGTGGTTCAAACCAAATGTAATTCACCAAATGACCAACTTCACCATTCCAAGATCCACACTACTGGCATCAAATCCTGCTGCTTAGTAAGCGGAATGTATTTATGAAGCACTTCTTAGGCCTAATGGGCCACTCACACCGCTTTAGGGTGTGAGTCACATTCACACACACACACATTCTCCAGCACTTCTATCCACTCCAATCTATCACACACCAGTAGGAAGCAATTGGAGGTTCAGTATTTTGCCCGAGGACACTTTTAGGTGCTGGGATCGAACCAACAATCCTTCTGGTTAGTGGGCAACCCTCTCTACCCCCTGAGCCACAGCCACCACACAATGCTTCCTTTAATTGAACTTTACCTAATGTATGTAATGTGATTACATTTAGCTTGTCTCATTTGCTGTTTAAAAATTAACAAGGACTTGAACACCCATATGAACGAATCCCTGCCAGATTCCCATGTACTCCCTCTTTCTTAAATCTGCCATGTTATAAATGTTCCTGATGATATTTCACATTTTCTTTTGTGTGTTATAAGAAATGTAGAAGCTCTATCGCACCAAAACCAGAAAGAAAACACCCAAGATCTAAAAAATAATGTGTCAATAGTTCATCCACACCCTCAGTGAACCTCCCAACCCCAACCGACCCGCCGCCAATTCTTAAACTCTCTCGTGCACCCTCCACCATAACCTGACCTCACTCCCCCCCCCTAATGAAAATCAAAACAGCCTTCACCTCCTTTCAGGAAAGTAACACTTACTACTTCTTTTGCCTCTCTCTCTCCTAACACCACCACCCCCCCCCCGCCGCCCTTCACACCAAAATATTGTCTTTTTTCTGTCACTGGGCCGTGTCATTTTTTTGACTGCCATGTCTGGGCCCACTGTAAATGTTTCCAGGATGATATTACAGTTTCTAAATCGCTTCCCGGCCTCCCAGGGGGGAAGAGGAATTCCCATCTCAGATTCTCACGTGGAGCTTTTTCTGCAAATATTATTGCTGCCTGACCTCCACCCTCTGCTGGGACCAAAACAACTCACCTTTCCATACTCTGCTTTTTTTCAGAACCTTCCTCGAAAGCGGCAGGTAATCTCTGTTTAATTATCCAAGCATACCAGTCCTGCTCTTGCCTCTGCTTCCAATATTCTCTTTTTTTCCTTCCACCTTTTTATTTTTCCACCGAGCCTCTCGTGTTGCAAAATCGCGCCGCAGCCGTCCTCCTGCCACTTCTCCAACCGTCGCCTCGCTTGTTTTGACACTGCGCCACTAGAGGGAGGGGGGGGGCTCTTCCTCCCTGCTAACCACACACTCACCTGCAGATTCTCTGACTGTTTGAACTCAGGCCACTGCTGTTGCCTCTGATAGATTTACGGCTGCAGCGGACCTGATCTCTGGGCTAACAGCTCCCCCTCCAGGGCCCATCTCTTTCCATATATCCTTTTAATGAGTCCTATTTCTGTCTAACTGGCCGGACTTCAGGGCCCCATGGTGCAGAGGTGATTGACGTTTCTCTTGTGGCTACTGATTAGGGTTAAAGGAAAAGATGTGTTGCTCAGATTCAAGCCAGCTCTGATTGCTGTAGCTTAAAGGCAGCGCATTAGTTTGACATGTGCTTAAAGTCTGGCTATTGGTCTCTAATCCCTACAGCAATGCAGTCATGTGTTATAGACACTTCATAACTCATAGTTCATTTTCATAATATTTCACTTTTAGACATTGAAATAAGACAAAAACAAGATCTCGATTTATTGGTCGTTGCTGCTTCATTCTCCAGGAAGTTTCGCCCGCTCGTATTTTTCTCTTGGGACACAGTAAGCAGCTCAAACACCGGTAGTGAAAAAACACACCAATGACTTATCCTCAGGCATTTCCCAAAGCACATAATCTTCTTTAGTGAGAATAGTTCTCTGTGTTTTTCTGAAAGAAAGGGTTTTGAAATAGATTTGTCTGAGTTGTGGGTGAAACCAAAAGCAATAACACATAACAACCGGTAGCGATGTGTGGTGATGCTTTATTGAGGTGCTGTAGCTGCCGAGCAAAACAATGTAGCTCTCGTGAAAACTGTAGCATGAGTCACTGGAAAATACTAGAGTGCTGTTTAGAGAAGAAAGACAGCCAGACCAGGCCAATTGGTAGAAACCAGTGCACTCAGTACAGAGCCCTCAAGAAACCACAGTTACATTTGTTCAATCTGGATTTCTCCAAATGGCACACACTCTCAAAAACATCAGTCTCCAGAATATGCATGATTTTTTCCAATATTGAAAAAAAAAGAAATTCAGAATCCACACCCCTTTTTTCTTAAAGGTCTTCATTGAATTCTACTACGAGTTTTTTGGCTCGTGCCCCCATTCATGCACCAAGTTTTGTGGAAATCTGTTAAAAATTCCTGCTGAAAATCCAACCTGCAAACTAAAATGGAGCTAAGCAGAGCACGTACCTCTGCCAAGGCCCAATAGTTCCCTTAAATTCAATCAAGCTGCACACACTTGCACACACATCAGTCCCCTTGAATAGATCTTTGAATCGGTCTTTGTAAAAATTTGTGAACATGTCACAATACGCCTTTTCTTTCAAACCTGTCCCACACCAAAGTTTTACCATCTAGTTCTTTTGCGTAATCTTGCATCCAAACAAACCAATCAACACACAATCAGAGCACAACCTCCTCTGCAGAGGTAACACAAATCTAAAAAAATCCACATTAACTGCATTAACCATAGAAAGCATCTTTGCCGAAAAGGTCAGGGGAACCAGTGTGTTACAGAAATATTTGCTGTCGGTGGGGAGCTTGGGAGTTTACTGCCCAGCCTCTGTGACCCTTGGCAGGAGACAGGCTCCATTCTTGTCCTCCGCTGGACACTCAACACAAACTTACAACTGCAACCCGTGACCTCTGACCTCTACTGACTCACTGACCTTTCTCCCCTGACCTCTGTCTCATACATCATCGCTGAGCCCACAGATATGTCTCTAATCTGATCAGGGAAGTCATGAGACATCTGCTGGGACCCTAATTGATTTAATACTGAAGCCAATCCAAGGCTACATGGGCCTGAATTACACATGTTATTGTGCAATTTTTTGAGATGCAAAACACACTAGCTCATTTCCTTTGCGCTGGATTCACGGACTATTGAATTATATAATTTAACCTTGAAGATGTAGATGTCAATAAGTGACTAAAAGACACTTCAGGAAATCTGAGCCCTCTAAGCCACCTGATGCAAAGTGTAATAAAGTGATAGGTGCAGTATTTCAACCGAGCCCTGGTCCTCTGTGATGTGACAGCCTGTGAATAGAGGCTCTAGATTCTTTAAGAGACGAGAGTGGTTGTGTTGAATGAAAGGAATGACTGTGAAATCAAATCACTCGCTTTGCTGCCAAAACACAGATAATAATTCAACCTAAAGAAAGAGAAGTCTTTGGCACCTCAACAGCTGAGAATTTTAATTTGTTTTATATCCCTCACTTTCTAAACAGAGGCTAGTTCTGTCCATGTGACAGTGTGGTCAGTCAGAAACCAGAGGAGGCTTTTACAAGCAGTGAAACCCTTCACAGACGCACATATAGACAAACACGCACCCGGACACACTCGCACAGACACTTTCACACACACTTACGGACTCTCGTCATGGCACGTGTGTTATTTTTAAGTCTCTATTTCCACTGACCCGTCAGGCCGACAACACCTGAGCTCATATATCTGTGGCGGTGGTCTGACACTGACAGGTCCCCGGGGCCCACTGTGTCCAAGGTGGTTCGGCAGCTCTCGTGTAAACACAGGCCGGACACATGGACACAGAACGTCACCGGCCACCAGCAACAAGAAGTTACCGACCATCTGTCACTCTTCAAACTGATGGATTTGGTGCCATTGTGGAAAAGTGAAAATGCCACTGTTGTACTCTGCAAACATGCAAGAGAAGCTATGTGGACGTGGTGGAGGAGGACGAGACCTCTGGCATGAAGCGTCCGAACATCAAGCGCGCTGGTGATGGTCGATTCCCAATGATATACAATGTATAATTTAGTTTCTTTACGTGTTATAATGTAAGCTATGTCTCAATTCGGGGGCCACTTCCTTAAGAGGCTGCAGTTGAAGACTGATTCTGTCACAGTGGTGCGACCACACTGTTCTAATTTGGAAGCTCCTCTAGAAAAATGTTACCTTCCTCCTCCAGGCCAACACAAGCTCCCTCAACCAGTTGGATCCTTCGTGGCCCAACATATCCCATGATTCACTGCGCTTCTGTGACAAACTGGTTTTCAAACAGGTTAAGGCGGCAAAAGGCAAAGCGAAAAGGTTAAAATAATTATTTTAAAAACGACAAACCAAACGGCTAATGGTACACAAGGTTTTTAATCAAATTAGGAACTTTTTTGTCCTTCACTTTGTTGCTAGGCGAGGGTCCGAAGGATGCAGCCCCTGAATTGTTGCACAGCTATAGACTAAGTGACATGAGGCTGTCAAGATGTTTAATGGTCCATTTGACAGAGCTATAGTGAGTCGAAAACTGAGTTAATCAATATGTAATAAGTAACTGCTTTCACTTTTCCCTGCGGAAAGTGAAAGCAGAGAAAAAGGAATAGGGAGCAAAAAATAGGAATAGGGAAGATGAAGGATGAAGGCAGAAGATCGATTAAAGGAGAAAACTGAAGATTCTCTTCCCGGAAGGTGATTGTGAACGGCAGTCTCAACGGGGCTCTGCGATCAACAGTCTTCTGAAGTTCGAGTGAAGCAGCAGGTCACTGGGGAGCTGTCCAAAGACATAACAGCTCTCAGGGGAAGCCAAGCAAAAGAGATGAGAGGGGAAGGGACGGAAAACCTAGAGAGAGCCCTGCAGGCCAAACATCAGCCATCCAGGCCGAGTATATATCCACAGGGCTCAGTTTCATCTCCCGGCTTCATGACTTTAAAATGTCGTGCACATCATAGGGATTGTTATTCCACTCTGTTCGTCTAGGTTAGACTGTCCCGTCAATATCAGGCCAGTGTGTCTACACTCATCACAGACCAGTGATCCGAAACAGGGGATCCTTGGTGTTGATATTGGAAGAGTTGAGTGGAGAGAGAGAAAGTTTTCAACACTAATCTCACTGAAAAGTTAAAGTACTAGTGTTACCACTCCCTTCTGGCAGCCGCTACACATCTTGCTTCTAATCGAGCCCCCTCCTCACAACGTACACACACAAACACACAGCGGCTGTGAGGGATCAATACCCTTGTCATCAACTCAGCAGCACCCCTGCCCCCCCTTCCGCACCATTAAGACCATAATGACGGCTTTGTTTTCATAATGTCATTGTTGCTGTATAACGTTTATCCCCGGCCACAGATGGTTTTAGGTGTGAACCACAGAAAAGGGCTGATGGTGAGTAAGAGAGGAACACAGAGTCAATTCAGGGATCTGTTACCGAGCCGATACCCTAACTGAAACCACATTTCTACAACTCGCCGGTGACATGTGTTCCTCGGGGGGGGGGAATACAGTATATGAGGTGGGTCCGGCTCGCAAAGCACTCTAGATATTTGGCATGCACTCTAGATATTTTCCCTGAAGCACTGGGAGGGAAATCAAACGTGCACTAGCTCCCTGTGACACGGCCAGAACGGAGAACTTACTTGTGACGGGTCATTGGCTTGTTTGGTAAATGGTGAGGGTTGTGTCCAGCCTTGAACAGGTTGTATCTGTTTCCATAGAAAGGGTTGACATGGCCTCCATAGAAGGTTCCTTTACTGTCCACCACAGAGAGCAGCACTCCTAAGAGGAAGCACTGGGCAGCCAGTTGACACCACTCGGTCCTCATTGTTTTTTTCCTAAAATGCAACTGGTGATGAGGAGAACAGGGTAAAAAGCGACCGCTGGTAAGGTTCCTCAGGTTGTTGTGTTGAAGCTCCCCGGCACACCTGCAGTCTGGTCTTCTTCACTGGTCCCTGGAGGTGACATGGAGCCCAGACAGCCGGAGCACCAGCAGCATCTCGCCCTGCAACGCCTTCAGCTCGGACACCAACCACACTCTGAGTGCACGGGGCAGAGCAGAGGGGGAAACTAAGTGAGGGCTGAAGAGGGAGGGGAGAGGGGAGGAAGAGGGGCAAGGAAAAACAACACAAAGGTGTGCAGGAGGAGGGGAAAGGAGAGAGAGGAGAGCAGGAGGACAGAGGAGAGAAGGAGGGAGGAGAGAGTGTGCGAGCGTGCCTCTAGGAAAGTTTCAGCTCCGTACACACACACACATGCTTGTGTGCGACCTGCTGACTAGACTCGGCCCTCCTCTGCATGAGTGAGGGTGTGTGTGTGAGAAGCAGCGTGCCGCTCTGCTGCCTGTGAAGGGGCAGGCGGACCCATGGCCTGCATTTGCATATCCCACCCCAACTCCAGGCTGGCAGCTCTGCACAAAGGGGTGGAGGCCTGGAGTGGCCGCCAATATGATTTGGTGAGTCTCTATCTCTCTCTCTTTCTTTCTCTATCTCACACACACACCTCCTTTTTCTTTTCATCATCCCCTCGTCGGTCCCATTTCTATCCTTTCTCAAACAAACTCAAGTTTTTGTTTCTTTAATCCCTTAACAGTTGTATTTTTTCCTCCCTCCCTCTCCTTTTCGCTCTCCATCTGCTCCGGGAGCAGCTGTGCATCAAAGCTCAGCCCCAGTTCACTGCCATGAGCGTGGCCGCGGCTGCAGCCAGCTAAGACGCTGCAGACTCTGGACACAATGGACCTCCTCCTTGCCTCACCGCGGTCACTCATTAAAAATCCCAGCCACAGCTTCGGTTGCAGTCCACACCCTGACCCCTGCTTATGTCTTGCAGCGCCTCGGTGTATTTCTTGAATTCATGCTCAACTGCCTCCTGTGTCTTGCAGACGGCTCACTCTGGGACTTGAATGGACTGTTCCATTCTGAATAGCCCCTCGAGACTTCGTAGTCTCGTAATATTTACCCCATTCTGCAGTATCTTTTCGGCCTTCCTTCACTCCCAAAAACACAGCCATTTCTAGTGTTAGTGCCCGGCAGCGGCAGAAAGGAGCAAATAGAAATGTATTTCTTCATCCGCAATAGATACATGAAATATATTTGCAATTTGACATTTTGGTATTGGTAAAAAAATGCTGCTGGAGTATAAGTGTATCAACAATTACAATGGCTGGATGGTAGTTTTGTCCATGGTTCCCCAATGTGTGACTGACCCTCGGAGCTTCAGGGGAAGAGGCAGGTCTCTGAATGGGCCTCTTTGTTTGGACAGTTTGGTTTCTTAGTGTCCTTCTCACCTGTGTGTGGTCTGTGCATCATTTACCCTGCTTTATTTACTCTTCATTTATGGTTCAGTGTGAAAGAAAAACACAAAGTTTAACAGTCGGCAAACAGACGCTTCACACAAGTGGAGCAGTTCCCAGATACAGACTGAAGGTTTCGTGGATCTATCAAGCAAAGGTGGGCTCTGGTTGAGGAGCGGATGAACAAAAGGCTTGAAAACAATCCAGAATGTTGATTTTATATAAATGTTTGTGCATTTTTTGCGCCAAAGATTCAAACACCTACAGTATCTATCTATCTATCTATCTATCTATCTCTATCTCTATCTCTATCTCTATCTCTATCTCTATCTCTATCTCTATCTCTATCTCTATCTCTGTCTCTGTCTCTGTCTCTGTCTCTGTCTCTGTCTCTGTCTCTGTCAGATATATATAAGTAAATTTTTTTCTTCCTGCAGGATATTAATCTCGTCACTTCAAAAACTGTCACCTCACAAAAGCCGGGAGACAGTGAAGAGGAAATTACTCTGAATCCGTGTCTCTTCTGGCAGGAGGCTCAGCTCTGAACCTCCATTTTTCACAGAAACGACTGGCACAATTTTAAACAGATGTTCGTCCCATGCAGCACAGCGTCCAGATGTCGGGGGAAATCGAGTAATATTGGTGAATCTCTGTCTCTTGTGTTAGTTTATAATAATGTAAAACATCTGCTGGACTCATATTCACCCTGTTGGTGGATAAGTAATACGTCCTAAGCCTGGATATAAATTGACACAAATGCAGTTAACATTTAGTAATAATAGAATGTTTGTTGTACAGAGGTCAGAGATTAATTTAACTATATTAGGGATTTTGTGAGAGTTCACAATTATTTTATTTCCCCAGTAATCAGAACTACATTGCACAAGAAATGATAACTAATAGTTTCTGCTTAAAATAAATAATTTCCTTGTGTTTAATGTGTAGATCAGAAGCTCAATCTGCCAATATTAGACTTATTGCCTTTGTGCTACATCTGTGACCAGTTTCAGATAAACATTCTTATCTGCTCCCCTTGACTGGTTCCATGTCCTTAATGGAAATCTGAGGGAAAACGTCTGTAGCTTCTGGAGCATTTGCTAATATAAAACTTTGACTTTTGTACTAAATCCAAGCTGGGGACTGTGTAATAATATTACAACACACAATGTACAATTCCCTCATCGTTCTGTGGTTTGGATTGAGGATATACATGACGAGTCACCACTTCAACTCAATATGCAGAAATTAAGCCAAGATATGCTGGAAGCGAATACCACGATCCTGTACATAGGAAGCCAGAGTGCGTGCTTGTGATGTGAATCCAGGGTATCAAGATTCAGCTCGACCAATCGCATGTCAATCTCAGCTGTCAATCATGACGTTTCACCCAATTTTTATCACATAAACAAAAACTCAAATATCAGTGTGATAAGAACTAGCTAAAATGTAAGAAACTGTTTAATAGAATTTAACGTTAACTTTGACTTTTTAGTTTGGTCGATGTCCCATCAGCTAAAACAGAGAAGGCACATGATTTATATCCATAACTTATTGCTTCTTACATTATATATTGTCTTACTGTATATATTGTTTTTATGTACAGTGCACCAACCACACCATGGCAATTTCCAATATATGCAATTAAAAATCATTCTGATTGTGTACTCGTAAAACTGCAACTAAAAAGAACAATAAACCTACAACTCATCTACAGCTCTTTTTTCACTGCAGAACGGAACAGACGACGTCGGTCCTCCTCCATGTTGTCTGAGGTGTTTTCATTCTGAAGTCTTGTTCAATCAAGTTGTCCACACTCCAGTTCAGTAGGTGGCGGTAATGCACCTGAAAGTTGTTTGCCAATCGTTAAAATAAAGAATACTTGAAAGTTTCTGTTAGATTCCAAGTCATTAGAATTGCCACTGTGAAATCGTTTCCTACAATCGTTTGGCGTGTGGTTTTCTGGCCAAGTCGTCCATGTTATGTCCGTGCTCTACCACGTGTTTAAAACCAGTCAAAAGTAGAACAGTGTGCAGCGGCCTTTAGCTCGGTGTACCTAATAAACTGACCACTGAGTGCAGTATCCTGCAGGGACAGTTTCTCTCTGTAGCCTCCAGTGCCTGGTGGGAGCCGTCAGTGTGTAGAACCTCCACAGTCCTGCAGTGATAACAGACAGACCTAATGAATCCACTTTAGTGCAACAGGACACCCGTCAATTAGTTTAATTGTCCTCACCCCTTCATGAACCATCCCCATCGGTTGCTATCAGTCTACCCCTGGATTTCTACAGGACACACGTTTATTAGATTTAAACACAGGGGCACAGACCCAGCGAGGGAGAAGTAGAGAGAAATGGACGGATTCCAGTTTAGTGACATCAGCTACTTAGCAACCAGGAGGACACTTGATCCTTTCTTACAGTAGGGACCTGGGAAGCGGCCCAAACTTCCTAAAGAGCTGAAGACAAGGAGAATGGTTGTCATGTATTTTTCTATTCCCAAGGCAGGAGAGTTGTGGACAAAAAAGTTATTCCTCATCGTTGGAGACGCACCAGAACTTCTGCCAAAGATGTGAAGTTTGGAAAACTCCAACTAAAGCAAGACAAAATAAAAAAAAAGAGAAATGTATATACAATTAAGCAACTTGGTGCGTTAATTTCTAGGTGGTGTGACCCCCCATCATTTCCACCATAAAACCTGCTCGTTAACATGTGACACCAGCAGTAAAAATCCGGCCTCCATCTACAACAGTTTAAGACGGATGGTGATAAATTTAGCCACGCTCTCCACCCTGCGGGCAGTAAAGACCCACTGGTGCTTTCCAACCGAAGAGAGAGGAAGTATTCGTATTGGCTTGGGGATGCTAAGCTTTCACGTGCAGTGTACGGAAACTCACTGTCACGAGGATATACGAGGCTTGTGGTCGGTTTAATCTTCGACTGGGAAATCGGAATTTCGTTTTAAACTTTAAGATAATTGTGAAAGAAAGGCTTGGATCACAAATAACTATTTAAGGGGCGAAGACTGCATTTCTCATTTTACAGTGTGGTCTTTTCAAACAATACACCAAAGGTTAATCATCATGGATCGAGCCGTTACAGGAGGGACAAACAACAGATTTTTTCACAGGGGTCAAAGGGGCCTTCCTGTGATGGAAACCGCTTCTTTTTCCACAATAGGACCGGGAGGATATGAACTCATAAAGATGGAGGTGTGGGAAAGGAATGGCATTTCAGAGTGCACCCATGCATGCACTCACTTTTTCCCCTCTTCTTTTTAGGACCACACAAGCCCCCAGAGCCCCTGTCACTCCATGGCAGGTATGCACCAGTGTTTGACGTCCGTCCTCACATAAGAGCTAAAGTGGGACGTAAAGAGAGAGAGGGAGGGTTAGACTGAGAACAGAGGAGCAGCTCATGGAGACTGTGGCAGCAGAGGCTTCTCCACTGGGAGAATGTGAGAACTTTGGCTGCGGGGACAGAGTCTCAGTGTGAGCTGCAGATGACCCGGATACTTCCTGAAGGTTTTCAGTCACAGAGCTGATACCACTAATATCTGAAGCTCCTTGTTTTAGCGTCTCACACTGACTTACAAAGAGGTGCACTGTAATGAGGGGGTCACTCTGTCTCTCTGTTCATCTGCAAGTCCTGCACTAAAGTTTCCACCAACGATATCACCATAGAAGAACTGTTGATGAAAAGTATGTAACAATTAAAAATACATTTGTTACATATTTTTTTTGACTTGTATACTTAAACTTTTCCAAAATGTTAAAGCAAAGATAAATCTAAAAATAATTATTTTTGTGCAAGGGACCTTTCATTTTTGATCGTCTTCATTTGGTCGCCCTTCAACTAAAGCAGTTTTTTCCTTTCACTGTTTATTTTGGTCACTAACAATAATTAATTTCTGCTTGGAGCGTAACGTGAACAAAACTTTAATACCTCATCCGTGAACATGATTTGCACCTGAGTTGCATCAGGTAGATTTTCATATTCACTGGTGGTGAAGAAAAAACAAGCTGCCCAAAACTCTCAAATCTCGTCCTCCAAGTTGACATCTTTGTCTTCTACGTGTATGGCGCCTTTTCCTAATCCTGATATAAGTGTAAAGTGTATCTTTTATTATTTCTCAGCTTTGCATCCATCAGAAACATCACTCCCTTGACTGGTAGGAAAAAGGTTATATCATAAAACGTCCTGAGCCACTGACGTGAACATTTGCATTCTCCCTCACAAGCCCTTCTGCAAGATTTCAGGAAAGCGTCTGCAGGGGAATCTCTAATGTCTTTTTAAGCCCTTCTTAAATCTTCTCTTTTTGAAGCCTCCAGCCCACACACAGATTCACTTGGTGGGTTCCTGCAGAGTGATGAGGTCAGAGAATAGATTTAAAATAAGAGCCGTACATACACTGAACAGACTCCGTGTGCAGATGATGACAAATACATGCATGTTCCATGTGAGTCAAAGAAACCAGTTCATTCATCCCATCCTCGTTCTCTTTTACTCGATTTAAAAACATCTTAACTCCGGGTTTATTCTTCCTCTTTAAACATTTAATGATGATGATGATGATTATTAGTTAATGGCTAGTTTGAGATTTCTGTTGTTAATGTGGCAATGGGACCAAATCCAATTTCCATGCCCCGGTTGGATTATAAATTATATTCAACTTTGACAATATAAGTGAGACAAGATAAATCTGAAGAGAGTGAACAGTGTCGTCAGAGAGGTTGATCAGATTTTCCGAACTTCAGCAGCTCTGCAGAAAACATGTGGCTTGTAACCGTCGGTCTTGTTATGAGACTTCATGTAGCCGGCTCTCATGAGAAAAGTGGCTTGAAAATAAATCTCCTGCTCATTCCTTCATCTTAATCTCTACATGCCCTGAAAGGCAATACACGTAGGACCTGGACGTTTATAGGTTCAACAGAGTCTCCCTGCACTGACACAGTTCATCTTACGCTGCTTCTAAATGGATCTAATAATATCAGTGTGTGACAGCAGAGGCCATGATGTGAAGCATGAGCTCAGTCCTGCCAGCACAGAATCCAAAACTCTGCCAAATGGGGTGGGTGCAATGCAGAATGATATTGGATTTGTTATCAATTCTGGCGCTCTGCATGCACACACACACACGCACACACACACACACGCACACGCACACACACACACACACACACACACACGCACACACACAGACACACACAGGCTTCATTCTCACTCCAGTTGGTACGATCTTCTGCATCCAGTCCACATCTGGTTTACATCCAAGCCAGACCCCCACCACCCACTGTAGATGTATCATGAGACACACGCACACACACACACACTCACACAAGCCTTTCAACCTCACTCATTTTTAATACCTCATCATGCAGAGCTCTTGCAGAGTGAAACACAGAAGCACCATGTTGTCTTTCATCCCCCAGTGAGCAGACCCACTTCATGTTGTCCCTCTGGGCTTCGACACTGCACCACTGCAGCCACTGGGTCTGCTGCTGGAATACATCGGCATGCAGAAGTGCGGACGCATGTGTTAAGGGTGTATGCATGTGAGCCAGCATGCAAACACTTCATATCGGAATTGTGCGGCTTTTGTGTCTCATTGTAAAACGCTGCAGAGCCGATGGTGGTGGGCAGTCTGCAGAAAGTATGAGGTGTGTTGAGATGAACACACACACTCACAATGAGCCCCTTGTTTCCTCAGCAATGTGTTCTCAGTTGCAGAGCAATTAAAGACTAGTTTACTGGCCGGGCCTGTTCCTTTCTCTTCACTGTGATGCAATCCTCCAGGTTTGCCCAGCTGAGGGCTGACTGACGGGCATGCTCAAACACAGGCACATGTGCACGTGCACGCAGAGGGAGACATAAACAGGCGCACATGCACTCATGTGTGTGTATCCACATGCACAAGCTTACGCACATCACTTAAGCGTAGCCGGAGCTGGCAGAAGGAAAACACGCGTTACTGCAGCACAAGGGATGCCCTGTACGCCGCTCTCACTCTGCCAAACTTACGCTAACGATAAATTTAGATGAGGGACAGAAACGCAACTGTGAAGTCACAGACATTAATGTGTTGACTTCACATAGTTATCGAACACAGGGGTCCTGTGTTCACCTTTTATTTATGCAGTAATAGATATAAATGTGAGGGTGGAGTACGTGCAAGTGATGTCAACTTCCAAATTTTTTCATAGATAAAAAGGTAAACAGAAAGAAGGGTTTGCTCTGACCAAGTCGAAAACTCTCCAACTTCCTTCACAAGGTTTCCTGAATGAAGTCATTGTTCTGTTTTGCATTTCACTCTAAGAGAAAGTGCTCTTGATCGTACCTTTCTTTAAAGGGATAATACACATTATCTACTCACCACTATGCGATGGAGATGTGGGTGAAGTGTTTGAAATTATAAAACCGACATAATTTAGACCGTGTTTTAAGCCTAAACGTCCAGTACTGGAAGAAGCGATGCTATTGGACAAAGCGATGCGAACTCACATGTCCTGCGTACCTTTGGACGAGAGATGTGTGCAGTGTGTGCGGTTTTCCGGTGTGTCCATTAGAGCGTCAACAGGAGGAGGACATCAGAGGACATTTCGGTCTAAAACCTGGTGTAAATCACACAGTTTTTAGTCGAAGTTAAACGCTCGAGGCTGCTACACTGTTTAGTCCTGAAACTCCAAAAGTGTTTTCTGAACTCAAACACTTCCCCCCCATTTCATTTCTCTGTGAACTTTTGTAAACTATCCCTTTACGAAGTCCACAAAACGCTTAAATGCTGGCGTCAATTCCAGAAATATATAATTAAAAAGTCACTGTTGATCATTTTTTTTCATTCTCCCTAAACAAGAACCGGGTCAGCAATCCTCACTGTTACAGCAAAAGCAAATCTTTGAGTGTGAGTTTATTATATAGCTAAATATTATTAGTTCTCAGGCGGCTGGGATCCACGGCTCAGACTGCCGTGCATGGTACAGGTTGTGTGTTTTCACAGAGGGACCACCACACACTTGGCCAATGAGTCTTATGATAGCACTGCAGAGTGTGTGAACGGGCATACATCTCTCCATGTGTCTATACGATGTGGTCTCTATCATTTCTTTCTCACTTTCTCTGAAACCTCTCCAACTGCAAAATAGACCCACATGATGAAGGAGGATTATTGTTATTTGGAGAGACTTGAAAAAGAGTTCAGAGTATTCCACTCTCTCAGGGTCGGCGGGTTCAGGGTCTTCAGAGTCTTGGCCATCCTGTTTTTTTCCCCGTCTGTCCTTATTTTATTTTAGATTAAGTCTCTCATGTCATTAATCAGCCTGAAAGGGAAATAAACCAATCAAATAAATGGGCTTGAGTTGTTTTCTCCTGCTAACCGCTCATGTTATCCTTTCCTTATCTGTGTCGGAGGCTGGAGGAAACAATAGGAGCCTTGTTTTCTCGTGTTTGTTCTCTTCCTGTGGCTCGTGGAGAAAACAGCAATGACCAATCAATCTAACAACCACGTCCAGTGTGTGTGTGAAGATACGCGATGTGCGCCTGCCCTCATTCTATGTGTGTAAGTGTGTACGTTTTTCCCACACACACCGGGGGTTGTTAAATGGTTCATGCGAGGTCAGCACTTGAAAGGGGTCATTAACTCACACGAGTAAAGCCATCATTGCCTTTTCCTTGCCCATATCCACGAGTATCACTCAACCTGTCGGCTCCGTTTCCTCGTCTTCCTCTCCTCCGCCCTCGATAGTCCGTGGCTCACACCGACGCCAAATCATTCCCTTTGCTCCTGCCTTCAAATGCCCACTGACTCCTTCCTCCTTCAACCCTCACAAGGAATGAACAGCTTGGCTGCATTTCCAAGTTTCTATTTCCTGTTGCGTTAAGTGCGACCGGTGCAGGTGTCACCACCCTCTCAGACACTTGCCCTGATCCACCCTCTACAATGAGACCATCATGCACCAGGATTTACAATAGCTGCAGTTACATGTGCATTTTATTTTTATTTTTTTAACTCTGATTGAAATGGTTTCCATTAAAGATGTTGGCACCGACACATTTAATCTGAGCAGCTGTGTGGCATGTGCAACAGTGATGAATACATTATCTCTTTGGCACGAGATGTTTCAGAACTATTTGGTGATTTGATTCAAGAAGAAAAAAGTAAAATACTTGAAACAAATTCACAGTAATGATCGAAGTAAGCATAAAATATATCGGAGCAACTTTAACTAATTGTTCTCCAGCCAGTGGAGGCATTGGAATTTGGACTTGTAAATCAGTCTGCATTTACTTTATACTGCAAACAAAGGTATTGAGGTATCTCAAGTTCTGCCATCTTCTTTTACACAACGGTTATGTTTTAATCTTGACTGGACTGACATCCACAAGCACTTTTCCTCCATCCATTTTCCTCCAGATTAACTTCCTCCTTTAGATCTTTGTTTTAAATTTTTCAGCCTAGAGTAGAGGGCGTCACTGAGAAGCTGATGAGTGTCCTCCACTGTGCAGCTGTACTGCAGCTGGCCTGTACTGCTCTGACCCACACTGGGCGGCACTACACACACGGCAGGCCAACATGCCCATAACGCCTCAGACTCCAGTCCCACCTTCACACCACCTGTTCACATATTTCTGCAGTTAAACCTTATGTAAGTAAGTCCTTGAAAAGCACTTCAGCACAGAGCAGCTGCGTTAGACCTGAAATATCTTTTTATATTGTTTATTCTATAGTTATACAAAGGTGCATTGCTCTTTAGACACTTCACTGCTGTAACCTTACCTAAGACAAAACTATTTAAAATCAGAATGGAAGGCTCCATGTTAATACACCTAATGAGAGTCCCCTCTTCCACAGCATCAGTGACTGGTGCCAACTGGTTTCTCCTGACCTGCAGATGTAAAAAGTATGTAACTGAAAAAAGTCCTTTTGGGTGTCAAAGACCATTAAACTCCAAAGAGTGAGAGAAACAAGTTCCCAAATTGATAACAGAGAAGAAAGACAACATTTGCGGTTAAACAAAAACCATACACACCGTCCACCGCTGCCACAGGAATTCTGAAAATGTGCTCTTGGCAGTCTTCTCGCTCCAGTGTCCATGACTTAAGCCACGTCAGGCTCCATTTATTTGCACAGCCCTTCATCAAAGTTGCAGTCCCTATCGGTTTCACAGCAGCCACATTATGAAACAATAAATAAAACCAACACCCCCCCGAACACAGAGGCTCAATGAGAACGAAAGAAAACAGAGGAAACCCTGTGAAAAACGATTCGGCGTTTCGAGGACCACCGGGCCTGCTGCTGTATCAGTGCATGTCAAACACGCAGTCGTTAAATCAGTCGCATTAGTGGCTTTGCCAACTTCGGCAACATCAACAGCTCACATGAAAGAGCAGGTGAGGACGATTTACTGGGTTTAAGTTTTGGTCGATAAATACCATCATCATTAATGAGGTATAGGAAAAGACTTGAATCGTCTTCACTCTGAAGACATTTCATCGGAAGATTAAATCCAAATGTAATTTTCACCACATTATATCATGCTCCGGGTATTTTGTTCCATTTAATTTGTTGCTTCCACGTGCAGACGCTCGGGGAGATACGTGTCCGTGGAGCTCCACAGCCGCGCGCCTCTGCCTGTGTGTTGAGTTTATGATTTATAAACACCACTGACAGAGAAGAGAAGAAGAAAAGGAGAGTCTTTGGCAGGAGCCGCGGTCTGAGAGGGACGATTTACCGTTCCGTGACGTGGGACTGCAATGAAGGCTTTTATCACTGCTGTGGAATCGGCATCGCTGCTTTTAATCTGTTTCTCTTTCTGACCCTCACCACCCACGCGTAGCTCCCAGAACACGCACGTGCAAACATTTGCTAGCAGAGAACCCAGCAGCCTGCTGACAGGGACTTTTACGAGTTCCATAAATGACCCTCCGAGCATTCAGGAAAAGAACGCGATGCTGAATCTGTTTATTTTCCCTAACGCAAGTCATCACCTCAATAGACTCCTCATCAAGTAGAATGTGAGACTTCATCGCCCCTCTGTTATTCAACTGACACAGACAGCCCAGTGGACTTAAACTTCAAAATAAAACGGTCAGATTGGTGCCTTTGAGTTAAATCCCCGTTTTCTCCCTCCACAATTTCCTGTGAGCAGCACGGAGCAGACATGTAGTAAAGCGGGGCTCATCTGTGCAGCAGTCTCCAGCTGCGGATGCCAGGAAACCCCTGGCCTGCATACCTGAGGGAGCCGAGACAGGATGGAGGAGCCGAGAGGAGCAGCATCAAACGCACCGCCCCGCAGCTCCACCACCGCGCCAGGCCGAGGCCCCTCACCAGCCTCCCAGCTATAATCAGCCCCATTGATCTTATCGTTCTTTTGTGCTCCATGTGAACGCAGATCATGTGTTCCCACAAGAGGCTTAACTTCAGGCAGTTTACAGTAAGGAGCACAAATGGAACTATAATAGACACATGGAGCAATAAAGCTGCCCACTTGTTGGCCGTGTCAATCAAGGAGCTGTCACAGAAACTTCTGTTAAGGGGTTACACGTATGAAATGTATGTGTGTCGTATGGGCTAGAATTTAACCAACCAAAAATTGTGTTGGATAATTGTGCCAGTCATCAATCTGTCAAACAAACTGTTAGATTTCTTTTTCGATCTTTTGTTGGACTTTATGAACTTTCAACTTGTGGTTTTCCTTTTCTTTAGTTTTTGGATCTATGTATTCGCACGTGTTCATTAATTCCTGTTTTATTTTGAAACATCTTTCCCTCTTTTCCTTTACTTCCCGTCCTCGTCTGGTTTTTCCCTCCTTTGTTGATCACCTGCCCCGTCTTCATTAGTTTCATCTGCGTGTTTAGTCTTTGTGCCAGTTCATCTGGTCAGTTTCTCCCCAGTTCCTCTGTGAGATTTCTAGTGTATTTCTTAAAGATTTTCCATCCTGCTGCTTGTCTGCAAGTCACAATAACGACAGTTCGTTGGATCTGTCCTCGTCTGGCTTCTGCCTTCGGGTCCTCAGCTGATCCTGGACATGACAGTTTGAAGGTTTGAGGTTAAGGTTAGAATATTAGGTTTTAGCTCATTTGAAGGGTTGGGTTGATGACTTGTGACGGCAAAAGTGTAACTAATATTTGGATTTGATTCACCACATTTAAAAAACAGGGTTGAGATAAAAAAAAACGACAGAGCAAATTACATCAAATGATTCTTTCTGAATCTGCAATACCTGTGATGGTCCAGGTGAGGCAACCATTATAGCAGCTGCACTTGACTGCACGCTGAGCATGATCCATCACCCAGTATGTACAGAACCATATGTATAAAAGGAATACAAGCTCCATCTTATAAGTTACACTTGTGCTTTATCTGCCATGACAAGTCAAAATGTCTGCCATCAAATAGGTCTTCTGTGATTCATTGGCGATAGAGTTCAGCCTCATGAATTGTTAAAGCTGTTTATATGACATGTCTTCTCAACATGTCTAGAAGTAAAGAGTTTAAAGGGCTCGAAGGCAAGGTTTTCAACAGGAGATAACGGTGCACAT
This sequence comes from Pseudopleuronectes americanus, assembly GCA_038501795.1. Taxonomy (NCBI): domain Eukaryota; kingdom Metazoa; phylum Chordata; class Actinopteri; order Pleuronectiformes; family Pleuronectidae; genus Pseudopleuronectes; species Pseudopleuronectes americanus. The sequence goes on from CM076725.1 coordinate 16,739,871, forward strand.
TTTTAGTAGTTGGGTGAAGAAGAGTTCATATACTGGTCACTTCTTATCTCCTCAAAACTGATCCATGCAATGGTTATAAAAATGAGTAAGTTACAGAAATAATTGGATGTAGTCAAATATTATGATGCCCTTTCCACTGCTTCTCCCTACATGTGATATTGGACCAGAAATCTCTGTGCGCCTCAATTATCTGAAAAACATTCATTATATCGGCTTTAAACTTTGCCTGTTTATTTTTAAGGGCCTTCACTGCAGTGTCAGAACTCACAACATGTTCAACATTGATAAAATCTGAATAAACAGAGGAGCAGATCTCTGTTGCAGACATGGCTGAAGTTTTTGATCAGGCCAAACGGAGAGGTAACCACAAAGTCAACAACAACTGATCCCCAAATTTCGGGATTCTGGGGGCGAATTTCGGGATCCTGAGGCGAGCTTCACTAAAGATTGAATACTCAATTACTGCAGGTCCCTTTCAGGATTTCAGACAGAAAGCCGGACATTGCCACACCAGTACTACCACAGACCGAGCGAACAGCTGATTCCCAACAGGCAGCTTCAAAATGGGCAGTGCACTACCTCTCTTGTAATTCTGACCATTGTCACTGTGACTGCTGGACACGTCCAGACTCAGAAGTCTGTGGCTTTGTCCACCTTCCGCTTGCTCAAAAACAAAACCCCATACTGTAGGACAACCTGCAGCAGGCTCCACACACCTGACTGAATGATTCCAGTATATTTAATGGATCACACGTGCCACGTTCTGTGTGTGTGCACCAGGTCCAGTCACTCTCCATTCCCTGGGGCCAGGTCTAGTAAAAATGCTTCTATAAATAAGGCCAAGTGTTTCTCTGGAGCTCATAAATCTGAGAGGGCCGTATTTCTCTCCATTGTGGCATCTGGCGTCATTCATCACATATGTGGTGAGCAATTAGGTATAAAAGAAAACCAAGAAACCCACCAGAGGCCGCACTGGCTGGTGCCAGCAACCATTACTATGTTAAACTTCACCACAAAGAGACCGTGATCCAGAGACTGCAGTGGGTTCGAGAGAAAGAGAAAAATGGGTCTGGAAATGACATCACTGTTTGCCAGTGAGTGATGTGACTTAAGTTACAGCCTTCTTGTTTATGCACACCACAGGATAACAAGCGTCTCAGGTTTAGCATAGATTGCAATCAAAGTCCTTAACTCCCCTAATCTGGGCATGTTAACCTCAAACAAACACTAACTACAGGCAGACACACACACACACACACACACACACCCATGTATGAATGCCACCGCTGTCACACTGACACCATCAATCATAGACCTTTTAAGCCGGAATCAATATGTCACATCCTGTTGCCATTTCGTGATTATGCAATACCATATTATAAAAATGTCTTGTCTATACTGTCATTGTGCAGCACTTCCTGACTCTGGTCCTCGGAACTTAATATAATTAATTAATGTATTTGTGTCCCCTTATTCAAAAAGCACCAATCATCACAAACCCAAAAACTATTTAAGACAGGACAGTGATTCCCGATTGCACTCCCCAGACTTCCCAACTCTTCCTCTATACCTTTACCAAACAGGAGGTTAATTGTCGCATCTGTTTCCCCTCACAATTTAACCGCAATTAGGTGGTTTCCAAGTGTGTGTGTGTGTGTGGGGGTGTCAAACAGCAGAGCTACCTTCCCGACAGAAACACCATTAGACAGTAGACACTAATGACTCTAGACAGAGCAGGACACATGTCAGGCCTGTGGTACCAAGAGCTTTAAAGCAATCCTTCCACATAAATGTTAATTGAAATGTGTGCGCAGTCATGTGCTTGTATTTAAATTTTCTCCCTGTTGGAATAAGTCCTGTATAAGCGTGGTTTACTTTGTGGATTTCATCTGGTATCTGGCACCTTCAAAGTCGTGGACTGTGAAGCAGTACGCACCTGTGGCTATAAACATAAAAGCACAACACCGGGACTTGTGTAAAAAGCACGGCAGCACATATTCAGACGCACTCACAAAGGCACAAACACACTCTTAAAAAAACACACATTAAAACATCTGAAACAATCGATTCAGGAAAATGCAAACTCTACTTGAAAACAGAACGACACACACACACACACACTGCTTCTGTCTAGACAAGTATCAAAGCCTGAATGTGTGAGAGCAGCGTCAACCTAAGTGGGAACTACTGGAGAGAGGGGCGGCAGAAGCAAATTCCTTCTATTACCACACGGCCCTCTCCACTCACTCTCCCAACAACAAACACAAAATAGCAACAAAATTCTCTCGTAATGGGGCTTTGACCTTCCCAGTGGGAAAGTGCCTCTGAATGCCAGAGTTAGAATAGGGGGGATGAGTGTGTATGCACTGAGAGTGGACTGGGATCAGTGATGCACATCGAGCTATCAGACCCAAACCCAACAACCCTTCAACCGCTCAGTCTCCATTGCTCTTGAAAGCCTCTCACCCACTCCCACCTCCCTCCTCTCGTCTATGACATTCTCCTTTTCTCTTTCCAACCCAATCTTTGCTTCTCTGTTCATTTCTTTCAATCACGCCTCCCAGTTTCTAATCCTCTCTGCGACATGCGGTAAAGGGCGGGCTAAGTTCTCAGTTTGTTGTGGAATGCCATTCACAGCCTCTTTCTATAGTTTGAGGGCAGTGTTTTTCTCCCAATAAAGCCCAGACTGATACACTGTTTGTATCTTCCTAAGTCAAATATGTCCCAGGCTGTGGTTACTTATGATCAAACCTCTAAGGTCAAAGGTCATATCCTCCTCTTAAGGGACTTTAACACTGACCTTTGACTTCATTCTAAAAGACAGAATCTGTAGCAGCAGTTTCAAAGGGTTACAGGACATACCAGAGGCATTACTGGCATTACTCTTATATGAGGGATTACTTTTTGTTTGTGTGTGAGTGCATATCTATGCACACATGAGCACTGGCGATATTAGTTTCCAGGCATTTCCTCCTAAGTGTAACCATTCAGTACAAACCGGGAGCCAATACTCAGAGCTCCCGGGTCACAAAAAGAGAACGTAATGCACCTCAATTAGACAAAGCACAATGAAGCTTCTGTTGTTACAGTGAGAGTCTGCCTGCTCTGTCCCCAAAACACATCTGCAGAATCATTAACAGATGTCTTAAGAGCCTGGATCGGGCCAGGGTATCACAAACACACACTTTTCTAGCTTGCTGCAATATTCCATTTTCTCAGTCCCCGTGACTGGCTCCGTTCCTCTGCATTTCCTCTGTTGCATCACTGCTGGTTGAGCGCCGGTGCAATCAGGCCATAAACACTTACAAATACTCACAGAGAAGTAAATACTTTCTCTCATGAATACAATGCATTTGTGCCCAGACTCTTCCCTGTGTCATCCTAAAGTTTATTCCATTTGAATAGTATCATAATCTCCTAAATTGTGTTATTCTCAAATTTTCTCTCTTTTTTAAAAACTGGATACATATCTTATTTCAAAGTTTAATATCTGCATTATACACTGAAGGGGTATGGACACCACAATGGCCAACAATACTTTTTTCAATTCCCTTTTTCTCTTATTTTTTGGGGACTAAAAGATGTTTATGAAATGTAGCCACACATGTTTTTGTTGTTTTTCCCCCATTGTGTCTGTGAACCCCATTAAGCCTCCCGGAGCTCATTAAGCAGCACACCTTCCGAAGGGAAATGGACAGCGGGGGTGTTCTGCTTCCTTGACCGGAACCAGTACAACCCGTCATCAGCTGTGTTCAATAATTATCACCTCATTAATAATTGGTCCTGGGTTTTTCAGGAGCCACAGTGTGGAAGGTGTGCCGGGGCAAGTGCCTGCCAGCCAGGAAAAAAGAAAACTGGACAGAGTCGACTGTGAGACACGACGCACTCAGGAATTTACAGTTGGTCTCATAAAGCCAATGAAAAGCAGAGCTCTGAAACAGCAGGCACAGTCATCTGAGGGGAAACACTGCGAGGAGGAGAGTCAAGAGCCAGTGAAAGTTCTGAATGGACATAAACAATCAGAGGAGGAGAAACCCGCAGAGAGACAGAACATAACATCGTGTTATCCACTTGTCATTAATAATGAGGTATCGCTCCGTTGACACCTGCACGGTTGTCCATGCTCATAATTTACTGCACCATGAAAACTAATACAAGTTTAACTTGCAGCTTTTTAACACACCACTTAGCTGCAGGATCACAGCAGCCGGGTTTAATTAAATGGCGTGTGGTTTTTGGAGTGAAGTGATAATATCTATTAGGGCTTACAGGATTAGTCTCGGTTACAGGCGAACACTGGAATGCAGGGAGAGCGTGGTTAATCAGTCCAAATCCACATGGCCTCGCTCTGCTTGCAGATCCAGAGGTTGGGGAACCAGTGTTGCTGGTCAATGCTGGAACACAGTGGCACCGGTTGGGCCAAAACTAATGGGAGTCCTTCCATGGACTACCTCATAACTAGGATTTGGCTTGGTTACACTAGCAGTGGATTAGTTGTGTGTATAAGGAGGGGAAAGAGAGAGCAAGGATACAAAAGCCAGGGACTATCAACCACCATAGCAGCTGTGCTGGTGCCTGTGGAACCACACATTTATCTCAATGTGACTCTTACATTTTACCTCTGTACATTTGCGTGTAAGTGTGTGCATTCAAATCTTTGGAGGGTATAAACGTGCAAAAACTTTGAAATGGCTCCTGAATCTATGAGTCGATGGAGGGGAAAGGGCAGAGGGTAAAAAACACATGGACAAAAGAATCAAATGGTTTAGAGCCAAATGATTCTGAATGAATATATAAACAAATCTGAGTTGGATTTCCATTAGACTGCTGAATGAACTCCAGGTCGCAGCTGGTGCTGGCCTTTAGTTTAATGTTCCGATGTTAAATTAGCACACTAACCACAGAGGCGTTCCAGGGGACACGAGGAGACGCAGGGAAGGAAAATAGGGAGCTAAAGAGACAGAGGCTCATTACAGAGGAGGACATCTAGCTTGTTTTGCTCTTGTTTGTTTGGCATGTGGCTGGTGTTTACCATCAGCACGTAGGGTCAACATTCAGACCCCGGCCGTTAGGCTTTCTCCCAGGACAGCACCATACAAAGGCAGGAGACTGCTAGTCTGCACAGGGAGGCCCCTGGCCATGCCCAACAGGGGCCTGGGGTCACTTCATCTATGCCCTCTGCCTATGTTTGATCACCGAGGACAAACCTCATGAATGTGTGCATACATGATTGGATGCCGTGTACGAGACAACCATGTGTGTGTGTTGGTGGAAGGACAATTAAGGACATTCTGCAGCAAGAACAACATACATGAACATTCTTCGCCTGAAGCATCATCTGATGATGTGTCCATTCAGCTGTTTGATGGATAAACACATTTAGAAGATCTCCTTTTAAGAACCTATTACTCCTGACCTCTAACCCTTCTCAGTTGTAGATGGTAAGGATAAGCCCCCTGAGCCACTTCTCCATTAATGTCCCACGGGAACACCTCAAGGTTAAATCTGGTTTTGCCTCCTTTTCAACATAAATGTATTATTCAATTATGTTTTTTTTTAACGAAATGCACCTACTCTTAAGCAGATGGAACACATTAGGGACAGGTACAATCACAGTGGCAGGAGATAGGACAAAGACAGGAAGTTAAACCAGAGACACACATGGAGGAAACTCTTCAAAATAAAACAGGAAACTGTGAACTCAGGGAAAAACAACCCAACACAAACAGAAACAGATGTCCACAAAGAAGAGTGTCCATCAAAAAACAAAAACTCTTTATCTAAGAGTCCAGAGCCATGACACATTGCTTTGTGAGTTCACAGTGAAGTCAACTTTTGGCCATCAACAATATAATAAATTCATTCTCGAGTCTGAGTTGAGGCGCTCGTGAGATATTGTGTGAAGAAGAACACACAGGAGGACAGACAACCTGAAAAGAAGGCCTCCAGTCACTGGATATCACTGTTGTGGAAGCATAAAAATACACTATGAATGCAAATGACAACCACAACACAAGGTATATTTTATAGATGTATGGTATGATGGTCATTGGATGAAAGGAAAGCTTACACACAATTTCCAATAAAAATAAAACTTTCAGAGCATCCACACGTGACAAATGGGACAAGTATCTTTAACAAAACCTATTGATCATGTGTCATTATCTCCCAGTGGTGGAACCTGTTGACTGCCAACTTTCCTCCTTGAAATCCTCAGGGTCCAGCTTACTCTCTTCTACCTGAAGACATGTGATTATCTCTCAGATTTATACAGTTTACAGAATGTTTTAAAGCCCAAACGTCAACACTTGAACAGATAGATGAAGCCATCGCTGTCTGAGATGGGTCCCACACGTTACAAAGTCCAATCTGTTTCAACACCTTCTTTATACCGGCACAGCTCGCACACAGATGATAAACTGGGGAGTGCTACGTCCCAGCTGGAGCCATCAGAGTCAATAGATGACATTTTTTTTCATATCGCATGCATCACGGATTTGGAATGGTGGTTACTGCTGAAAGCCCTTTCCTGGTTTTGACTCTCAGATCCACAGCCATATTGTGATCTTGCTACACGTTGAGAGAACCGTATCCACAGAGGATACAGAGTCTGCGTGCCAAAAGCCTGCTCCCAGTCCAAACATTCACACAGTGAAAGTCAACGGAAACACTTCTCTCAACTCTTAATGGCCAGGTACGAGATTTAACACCAAAGAAATCTGTGGTGCAGCCAAACCACTCACTTAATGCGGGAAGTGGACTTAGAAGGATTTTAGTTGAGAAAAGTTCTGTTGAATGTCCAAGTTTGAAACAATGAATGGAGTGATGGATGGGAAGTTGGCGAGATCTTTGTCGGGTTTGAAGTGGAAAAGTCTTTGTCTTGATGGGCTGTTGAGGATGGTGAGTGGGTTGCTGTAATCCGTGGTGGTCAAGGATCCCAGCTGTCCCAGTTACCTCAACCACACCAGCTGGACGCAGCAAGGCCCTGGGACCACGGGGACATGAGCCAGAGAGAGAGAGAGAGAGAGAGCGAGAGAGAGAGAGAGAGAGAGAGACGCCGGACAGATTTCCTGCTACAGTTGGTTGAATTAGCAGCACAAGATTCTTAGCTCAAATACATCCTCAGGATTAGTGGCATCTTTGATGGCAGCAACTGAAGACAAAGCCAGTGGTAACCCAAGACTTTGGCACTACTTTCTTGCGTGGAGCCACAACAAAGCGAGACAAGGCAGCGTGAGATGAATGAGAAAACGATCTGAAGCTCAGTGGGAATCCATGGAGATTCATCCCGAATTGGCTCGAGAGCGACAGCCCTTCATTGCTCTCGTTTTGACTTGTAACCCACAGCGCTGCATCAGTGTCTCTGAATGACTCCAGAGATTACCTCAATTACAGCAGATTGTCCCATCTGGCGCCTCCAAAGGCCCCCAAAGCCCATCACTGACTGTCTGTCATTGAGTGCATCGTGAGTGTGTGTGTGTGTGTGTGTGTGTGTGTGAGTGTGCGTTTATGGATGAACGCTTGTATGGGTTGTGTTCACGCATACCGTTGTGTGTGCCAGGTTCTGCGTGTCCACTGAGAGCGGTCGCGCTGTTTCACATCTTTCTCCTGCTTATCTGTTCTCAACATGTGTGTCTATTAGAACAACTGGAGTATTATCTCTGAAGGGTCCATTCAAGCCAAGAGCAGGAGCTTAAGTCATCAGACATCGTGCTGCCTCAGACAGGACAGAGCTGAACCACGAGACACCAGATGCCATATCCGCAATTTACCATTTAGTCTGTGCGTCATTAGAGACATTCGAAAACATTTTCCAAATTAAAGGACTCCAGACAACATATTCCCACATTGTTTCTTGATTCTCCTCGCCTTGATTTCTATTACATAACCATAAGGCACGGCAGCGTTTTCCAGAGGATTTGTAGTGCATGATCTCCAAAAGGGTCATCGTGGTCAAACAAGGACACACAACCAGCCAAGACCACGGTTTTGGATCCAGTGATCTCGTTAGCCCCGCCTCAGCTCCGCATTCCTCAAAGGTTGAGAGGCATCAGAAAAGCGGCGTCTATGATTCCTCCGCAGCAGATATTCACATCTGCAAACCAGAGATGCATAGAAGTAAACACAGAAAAAATTTCAGGAGCGACACGTTTACATTTCCTAATGCAACAATAAGGAAGGAGAGAGAGAAAGTGAAAGTGAGAACATGCATCATGCGGTGCCGGACTGCAGGGTTTCATTACGGCAAGCTGCATCATATACTGGAAATAAACATGGGGGGAAAAACCTCTGAATTCTAATCAACCATTAATCATCCCATTGCGCAAAACTCCCCAGCATCAACATTGTGGTTGATTAGACACAGACACAGTAGTCAGTGACTTTTCCAAAAGAAAAAAACTGAATGGAAAGGCAGAGTTCTCTTAGCGGTGGTGATGACAAAAGTGAATAATTTGCTATTAGTGTATAATTTTTAAACCACACAGGCATACCTAATACTTAGTTTCTAGTTTTTTTTGTGTAAATATATGAAGCTTGTCGCCATGTGAGTGCTGTGTTAGTAAACAGAGCCACTCGTCGCCTCCCACTGGGCCGATCTGTTTGTGTTTATGTGCGATCACCGCTGAGGCCTCATCGGCGTTGTGCAGCATCACTTCATCTATTGGACAAAAAAGCGTATTTTTCCTCTTCTCTGTTTCTCAAGGGGCCTCCCGACTTTATCACTTCCAGTTAGCAGGCCACCTGGGAGCTCAGGGCGTTATGTGTGTTTTTACTTGTGTGTTTGTGTGTTTGTGTTTGAACGTTTGTGGGTGTCCAGCATGTAAAAAAAACTGGAGGGAGTTTAATGCGAGCAGAAAACAGACAAGGACATCTGCAGTTCCCTGAAACACGAGAGCGAGTTGATTCCTGCACAATTTGACCTTTTCTTCTCTTTAAGCAAACGCTCAGTGGAAACTCCTTAACGCAGTGGAAAAAAAATACAAACACACTCATGCGAGCACGTGGAGTAAATGGGGTGGAAAGTCCAAGTGCTCCCCAGTTTGGGAGAGCTGAGTAATCCAGCCTCGGGATCAGGAGCAGTGTTACGAGTCTGCATCCTCACTGATAAGCTCAGACGCCTTCTCCTGTAGTACTCCGAACACTCGGTTCACAAAAGCTGTCAAAGGTCTTGTCCAGTTTTTTCTCAAAAAATTCTCCCACAAGTTCGAAATTTGAGCTCGAACCTGCACCGAGATCCACTCTGTTTGAATACTGTTTGTATGGAGATGGTAGAAAAGCCCCAAGTGTTTTGTTTGTAATTTTAAATGAATCAGCGTGAAGCCAAGGTTTTTTTCCTAAAGCATCTTAAAATATTTGAATCTACATCGGCTCTGGGTAATATCCACTGATTGGGTTGGACATCACAGCACAGATGTTGAACTTGAAAGCATCAGAGGGGACGGAGAATAATGAGATCTGTCTGTTATTAAAACACCAGCAAGCGATACAGACAACACATCGGACACTAATGCTGGTGTGTCGGGTCGGAACAGAATCAGCACAATGTACCTCTCTGTCTGCACTGTCTTCTTTCACCTTAAAACGAATCATAAAGCTGCTAATCAGCATTTTTGGGCCACGTTTGCTGTATTTGCCTTCATTAAATGGGACATGTGCACGAGTGGACCCCCTGTTTACAGCTCACACACACACACCAGAGCACAAAGAGTCAAATACAGTCCAGTGCACTGGTATGCAGACACACACATGCACAAACACAAACAGGCAACATAGTGAAAGTGGACGGCTGCAGCCACTACAGCGTCAGTGTTTTTTGTGTTGACGGTCAATTCCCGATGGGCGGACTTTTCAAAGCCGTCTCTAATCCATTTGATTAGCTGGACCCAAGAACCTGGGCTGGAGACAAAGAGCTCCTTTCACACAAGCGGCCGCCGCTTACAGCTACATGTGATCTCAGGAATCTGTGCATCACAAAACATTCTCCTGATTTCCACCTCCTCTCTGTCTGTCTCTGGCTGTTTGTGTTTCCCTGTGTTGCCTCAGCTGATACTACAGTTTCAGCGTGTTGGACTTATTATGATGTATCAGCTCAGATCATCGTGTTTTTCTTCCCTTGACTTTGAAGATTTTAAGCTTAGTAGCGATGTTTGGTTGTTTTTCTTCTTTAAGCGTTTCTGCAAAACCATTACCCATTCCTAGAAAGAAACATGACTCGACAGTATCTCTTCTGTCTTGCAGTCAAATCCCCCACAAATATTGGATCAGTTACTTCCCATAAAACAAAATCTTCATTCCCTGCCTGCTGAACAGCAATCTAAAATCTCCCAATTGATTCAGTCAATGTTGTAGTGCTTTCTGAATGTTTATAACCTATATAGTGCACCAAGCAATGTGTACCATCATGCATTGCACTTGTGCTAAATGATAGAAAAACAGTTAACAGACAAGAATAGAGAGTACAAAATAAAAAATGGTGTCATGTCTGAATAAAAAATTATTAAATATAGAACCTCACATGTGACTTAATAGAAGGAAGTGGTTGGGAGAGAAAGCCTTTATTGGAAGGAACTGAAAGTTGTAGCATATACAATATTTATTCATGTGGGATTAGAGACTGATCAATGTTGGTATGGATTTTTAATTGTGCGACAACAATGACGTTCTTACCTGCAAGAAGAAATTACTCTACTAAGTCAGAGGAATGAAGGAGAGAGTGATTTGGGACACAAACTATTTCTTTCAAACTCTGTTCCTTGGAGTGTAGCATTTGTGGCTAAGCTAGTTAGCCTGATGTGCTACGTTTAGCAGCTAATAAAAGGCCAAAACCAAACACCAGCCTCCCGAATCCAAACTTTGACAGGCCTGCTGACAAGGTTGCATAGAGGTCTCCGTCAGGAGTCAAATGAAAACTAATAAAACACCGGTTGGTGTGAGAAGTTTGTTGAAAGCAACAAATGAATGCATTTTTGTTTAGCTTAGCTGTAACGTATTCTGACAGTAAAGGAAAACTGTGATGTATAAACTCACATCTGAAAGCCAGCAGATTTTCGGCCTGCAGTTTTAGAACGGGGCCATAAACAAATCTGTTTTAGAAAAAAAATTCCCCCTTGTTACTTTAATGTCAACATGTCATTAGCAGCTTCCATGTGTTGCCATCTCTGGTCCTGAAGCTGATTTGGGGGAAAGTAATGGAAGGGCCATCTGGTCTGACAGGCCTCTGACATCAAATGTCTTCAGTTAAAAGACCACAACAGATCCCTTGGAGGACCGACATGGTCAAACTCACGTAAATACCTGCTAGTCCTATAAACATATGATTCAATGAGGGAGGTATGTCTTGTTGTAAAGTAACATAGTGATCAGAAAGCCACAGAGAACCTTAAAACTTCCAGGGTGAACGACTTTGAGCAAGTTTTCTTCACAACCACTGGATTCAAGTTTTTAACAAGTCCCTGGAGTTCACTGCTCACCCTTTCCCGGCTCCATCAAATACTTCAGCTTTTAAGATCACAAACGTCAGGAAAGAGGGAACATCTTGTGTTTGATAGGCACATTTTGGAGCCCTGCACAATCCACTAAATTCTTTCCTCTGAAAGATGTGAACATCTGTGAGCAGCTATTTGCTGGAATCCTTAAAAACTAGACAACCGCATATGCTTTTTAGGGCCATTCTCCTCAGTTTTGACACCATATACCCCGTTCTCCTATACACACACACACACACACACACACACACACACACACAAACACACACACACACACATATACTGTATGCATGCTTGCACGCGCATACACCTTCTGTAATGGAAAAATCTGTTGGACGAAGACGTTCATGTGACAGCCACAATAAATAAAACAACAGCATGTCAAAACATTTAATGAAACGTGCATTAGGTATCCTCCCCAGAAGACCAATTTAAAGGTGTGTTCCACAATTTACTAGATTGTTCCAGGCAAGACCACTTGGGAGAGATGCTTACTGAAAGTGTGTGTGTGTATGTGTGTGTACTTGTGTGTGCATACTGCATGTGAGTGTGCAGGTTGTGCAGCATATGCAGGGGTTTTATGCGGCACAGAGGAGAGGCAGATCTGGGTTATAGGGAGGGAGTGGCGGTGTGGACGCAGGCGGTCTCTCGTCTCTCGTCTCTCGTCTCTCGTCTCTCGTCTCTCGGGTCCGTCTCTGTTCTGCTTGCTTGGAGACACCGTGGCAGTTACAGCTAATGAAATGTTTTCCCAAGGACAATGATAGCGAGTCCTAAAACACCATTAGCTTCACTCTCCGAGTTGCAGAGCCAATGTGAAACACAAAAGCAATTTATAGTTAATTAAATACATGGGAAAGCATCTGTGATGGACAGAAGGGGAAACAAGAGTCGGTTTGTGTTCTTTGCTCGGACGTGTGTGTGCACGTGGGACTCTATGTGTGTGGTATAGTCCGTACCAGATTCTTATCTCAAAATACAGCGTACTTACAAAAACACAATCTGCATGGTATATTCTGTGGTCATGAAAGATGTCTGGCAGTGAAGGGAATCGTACAACAATGACTGCTGCTAATCTGAATATTGTGTGTTTGTATTTGAATCTTTACAGATAAACCAAAAGGTTTACAGTGTGACAGAGCAGCAGAGCTATCCAGGTTTGGCAAGTACCGTCACTCCTCTTTTGCTTCTCTCTCTCTCACTCTCTATTTCTCTCAGTTTTTCGCTCTCGCCCCTGCGCTTCTAGCCAACTGTGAGTCTGTCTAGCCAGTCAGCGTGAGACATCTGGGATCCATTGGACCCTGTGAGAGAGAGAGAGAGAGAGAGAGAGCGAGAGAGAGAGAGAGAGAGAGAGAGAGAGAGAGAGAGAGAGAGAGAGAGAGAGAGAGAGAGAGAGAGAGAGAGAGAGAGAGAGAGAGAGAGAGAGAGATTGTGTGTGTTCTATGAAAATGAATTATAAATGTACAATTAAAGGCACACAGCATAAAACATTCACTTGTTTCACAGAACTTTCAAGTGTCATTTTATTGACAGTTGTTCGTAATGTGATACTGGAAGAAAACACTTTCTGCTAAACCTATAATACAAAGTAAAATGTCATATAAACAAGAATGACTTAATCTCAATTGCATTTTTGTCTCTGTCTGCATTAGTGTCGCAACCTGGCTCTCGGGTCATGACAAAGATGGGACACACACTATTTCTTAAAGATACTTATTTAATCTTAATTAAAATTTCAACAATAGAGGATTATCCAACGAATGGGATTTGGACTACAGTAATATCAGTGATGTGGGGTGTGTATGTGTAGACATATGTGGTGTAAGAACGTTGTGAAGAGTGCAAAATGAATACAATTAAACAGAAGAGGAAGAGATAGAGGGAATGTCAAGGCCTCGATTTATAATCTGGGAGCCGAGGTGTCACCAGAAGGCACCAATTACTAATCCCATCCCTTAATTTGAGGTCACCCAGTAACAGCAGGGGTCGTCAAAATTAAGAAAAATCAAAACTTGAATGGCACTCAGTAGAGCACATGTCTCTGCCAAGGCCCTTATGTCCCCTTATGAAACCACATTTGAATCGGATGTTCACGAAGACCCATGAAAAATTACCTGAGAAAACAAAAATGTAGAAAAACGGACTCTTGGATCCGCCCCTGGTCCAGATCCACATGCACCGGTTCTTTTTTGACCCGTACCACATCCTTCATCACGTTTTGTCGTAATCCATCCTGTCTTTTTTGTGTAATCCTGTGAAGTCTGGTGGAAGCAGATGGGTTTGCAGAACGATACTTTGTTGGAATACGAACAGCTCATTCAATACACTTGCCTCTGGCTGTTTTCAGGGCAGATGATACATTATTAATGGACAGAGGCCAATAAACGTCAGTCTTCGTTATAAATAGGATCTTTGGGTTCCCGCGTAAAGTTTGGAGCAGTAAAAATAAGTCCTATTTTAAAGTCTTGTGCTTCAGAAGTTAATTCCAATTTCCAACAACAGCCTAATGAACAGCCATGAAAACAGTTTAATTCCATCAGACAGTAGCTCGAGGATACTTAGATTACGGAGTCAAACTTTGGGACGCAGCCAATGAATCAGTCCAATCCCACTTTTCAGCAGCTCTGCCCGGCTCCCTCGCTCAAATAGAGAGAACCTCTGTGGACAGGTTAAACCAGGTGTGGTTTGTCCGGGGCCTGAACAGCCCGAGGTAAGATTTGAAGCTTAATGCAGGGGGACAGATCTGTTTAGTGGGGGGGGGTGTGGGCGCTGATTCTAACACGGTCTGACACCTGCAGCCTATGGTGGTGATGAGGATATTTGGACATGCCTGTACCCTGTAATCCCTCCACGCTTTGGCCTTTTTAAGCTGGAAAGTGAAATGAGTGAAGATGAAATGTATAAAAAATAGAATCCCCTGACAGGCTTCTTTTTCATCTCTGCCCTCTAGTTGCTTTTTCTGTGAGACCCCAAACACACCTGCCACGTGGCATGAGGCACCTGCTGGGACTGAAACATCAGACTGACACCACATGTCAGAGTGGATGGGGTGGTTGTTAGGACATGTCAATGAACATTAGACTGATTTTAAATTATGCTAACTACAGCCATTGTTGGATTAGTCTTTCTGGATCTGAAGAACAGACGATTTTTCTCTGGCACCCTAAAAGAGAATTCCACGTAGGCATAACTCTCAGTCAAAAATCAGACGACAACAATAAGAGCTAGATTTCATGTGGACAGGGCTCATCTTCTGGGGTTGGAGTTGTGGGCAGTCACAGATTGGCTTTCAGTGTTTTTTCGAGGAAATATGTTCATCATCCAAAATCAGGGTCCACCCAGAGATAATGAAGAATAACAGAATCCTTCCCAAGTACACTCTCTCTTACACATATGCACTATCACACAGACACACCCTCTGAATCCACACACTCACACAACCCAGCTTCGGGGCATTTAATACCTCGTTTCGTGCTGTATTATGAAATGTTATATGTTCTCACAAATCTCAATTGTAAAAACTCTTGCTGGTGCACAGCACTAAAGCCACGTGTGAAATATGACATAAGAGTTTCAGTGCAAGGTTCTCAGCTACGTGACCTTTCACAACCAGCGCTCGGAATTTACAGCTCGATTAGTGTTTCGTATTTCATCCCTCCAAATGTGTTTCCTCTCATGTCCGTCCAACACACGAGAGGCTTTTATTCACATACTGCTTCCATATGCTCGATAACTGCCCTGAGCTATTGGTAACACTGACTGAAATCAAGCTGCATTGCACAAACAGGTAAGTTACTCTGCAGGCCACCGCCTACAGAGCAGATCTGTAATTATCCGTTAAACTAGTTATTGGCTGCTAATGTAGTTGTTTCCCGACTCATCCATCCATCTTTTCACTATCCATTCTACTTATTCTTTGAGGGTCACAGGTGTCACAGAGCTACATGACATTTGGCCAAAGGTCAGGTCAACAGCGTATCACAGGATTGGAGGATTCTGTCTACACAGTCTATGAAGGAGCGGCCTCCATTGACTGAGCCGACGGTGAAGGCTGAACTAAAACGAGACGGTCTGGTCCACAGAGGATTTCGTATTTGCTTCACCAGCTTGTCACTGCATCATTAGCTACTTTGAGCAGCTGCACTTAAAGCCACATGCATAGCTAGCTTGTTAGCTTCATAACGGAAGCGCAATGAATGCTGGGAAAGATCGGCCTAAGAAGGAAAGAAGGCGCCATCCGGTGGTTCCTCTTTGCCCGGAAATTGAAGAACATGGTTACGTTTGAAGAGGACAACATAGTTGTGCTGTGTGACAAAATGTGTCTTAAAATGCAGCCTCCGAGGGGGACACAACTATAGAGACAATCATTCACACTCCAATGAGCCTAAGCTGCCCGTGGGAAGAAGCCCGAGCCCAAGGAGAAACCCCACAGACACTGGGAGAACATTCAGCTCCTCACAGAATTACCCAGGCTGCCTGACCCAGAACCGTCTTGCTGTGGGGAGACAGTGCTAACCCCTGCACCACCGTGCCACGGACCCAAAATTAGAATAACACAACAGCAGAATTAGGAAACAGTTGTCTTTGTTTCCTTTGTTGTGACCCTGTATTGTTCTGCTCCTTTGGTTCCCACACTGCTTTGTGTTCTGACCCATCGTCCAGTTTCCTGGTTTTCACCTAGTCCCAGTACATTAATATGTTATGTCATCCTCACATTGCAGTTTTTGTTTCAGCATGTTTTTCAAATAATCAAAAATCACTCAGGCAAAATGTTGCCCAATACAGGGACTCATTGTTTTTCGGAGTGTAAACATGCACTCAAGAAGCATGTATTAATCACTTGTGACAATGACGAAGCTGAGGCAATGCAATCCCTTTGTATATTTTTGCAGCAGGCCTTTGTATGTGTAAGTGTCATAACAAGACCACCCAACACAATGTCCGCGCCACTGAGAAAGCCTGAGTGACTTGACAGACAGAGATCAAACACTCGGTTTGATGTAAGAGGGACAGAAACAATTCTTTTAACGTCTTTCAACACTGAATTCTTCACACTGAAAACACATTAAAAGTCTTTGTCTCCCAGCAAATAACCGTATCCATTGTGATTGTTTTGACTTGCAGTTTTTGGGTCGAAAGTATAAATGGTATGAGGCAGCGTTTATCCCTCTGTTGTGGCTAAAACTAAATCAGTCCCTCATGAGTTTGGAGAAAGTCCTGCACTGTCCATGCTTTATAAATTACTGAAGGGACACAATGGTCTCTGGTATCTGGGCAACACAACATGTCTTGAAGATACATTACACTTTTACTACTGTTGCATCTATTAAATAGATTAATAAACACATACATTTTACCATAAATGCGGATGTGAATTTCGATGATTGTTATAATATTTTATTATTATTTGATTTCAGTTTTAGTTGCAGTTCATTTTTCGATCTACAAAGAAGTGAGTATTCAAACAAGCCTATAAGCCCTGATTGGAGACAAAAGAGAGATGTAAAGTCTTCAGGGGAGAAAGCGGCTCAGTCATTGGACTTTCTAGACACGAATCACATTCCCCCTTCTTTCCTTAGATGCACATCCTGTCAGGAAGCTGAATTTGCACCTCATCACTTCAAGATGATCTGATTCCTGCAGCGACTCAGTCACTGTGGGGGGGCTTTGGGATCTCGGAATTCCAGAATTCCAAATTCGCTTCCTTTTTCCTTCCAGGAAACATCTCATCTTCTGTGTTTTCTAACCTACCCCTTCTCTTTGTGTCTCACGGACCAGACAAGTCTTTTAGAAACTGTCGGTCTCAGGGTTATTACTCCAATATCAAAGTCACAGGTGGAGAGCTGCCCTGCAGAGCGGCTGTTAGACTCACTGTCACACAGCTCACTGACTCACAAACAACTCGTGACCTGCTCAGCTAATTTCCTTCACCTGCCACACACTCATTTCTTTGTCAAAGAGAGCATACACACGCAGAGCAAATTTTTCTAATTATTCAGTAATAGTCATTGACAGGTTGGATTCCTCCACAATTTAAGTTGACCTCTCAAGACACCAGAACCCCCACAAATTGAGTTTTGGTCCCGTTGCTGTTTTGACCTCTGACCAGATTGTTGACTGTTAGTTTAGCCACTGCACTCTCTGTTTCTCTCTCTCTCTATCTCTCTCTCTCTCTCTCTCTCTCTCTCTCTCTCTCTCTCTCTCTCTCTCTCTCTCTCTCTCTCTCTCTCTCTCTCTCTCTCTCTCTCTCTCTCTCTTTGTCTATCGGTCCCTTGGGCCTCTACATCTGTCAGCATCATGCCTTCTCAGTCTCCAAAAAACTTGTATCCTTTATTTTCTCATTTAGCCTCAATGCTACATCACATTCCTGTTACATCTCTCTTTTGACATTTTGCACATTTTCTCTTTCTGTGTTTTCCATTTAAGTTTTTCTCATTTCTCCACCTGCTTTTTTAAAGAGGTCATCTTTTGTATCATCCCCACTGATGGACAACTGAGTGCCACTCCTCTGTCATGTTCTTCTCCAACACTCCTGGAGTTGCTATGTCGTAACGGTGACCATCTGGGTCAACACGGCCCTCTGCCATCTCCTTTTGAAGTCGGAGGTTAAGCTGATAATAATCCAGTATTTCTACCTCTGTGATGCCCCTTGTAAGAGGAATTTCTAATTATCCAAGTAGGAATTCCCAAGATCTCGGTGTGATTGGAAACAGCTTCGGCATGTGTGCGAGAGATGACGGGAGCCTCAGTGTGTACATGAGAGTGGATGGAGAGGCTGTGGGGTCGTAGTCACTAGAGTAGCATAATGGAGGTCTTGCAGAGTGCACACACACACACACACACACACACACACACACACACACACACACTGTAAATCCTGTATCATAGCGAAGGATTTGAACATATTACCAAGGTTACATGAGAAATGCTGGTCATACATCTGGTAAGCCTCTACATCAATGCAGGTGTTTTGTTTCAATGTTTTACTGTATACTGTATTTAACTGTGACATGGAGTCAGATATATGAGGAACAATTAACAGTCACTGGGGCCTCTTTTGCTTGGTTTAGCCGCAGTTCATCATCGGTTAATGTGACAGAAATGGCCGACCTCTGTCTAATGAGAGGATCAATCGTAGAACTACGTTCTTAAAAGGGTGTGAGGGCAATGCTGACATGGAGCCTTATTCTAGCAGCCTGTATTTCACAATGGGAATCTGTCCAGGAAAAGACATCAGAGACATAAACAAATTCTGCCATTTGAAGGAGAAAACAAAGATAAAGGCACATTTTTAACCTAATAGAGACACAAGCAGATATGTCATCTCATACGTTATAGTTCAGGCTGGATCAGGTGAGTCCTGAATCATCCCTTAGTTATAGACTCATCGGGGAACTCCAATCTTGCACCAAGCATTTCACTCTTTCCCTCTCTCTGTCTCTCTTATGATTAAGTTTCAGGATCAATTTATCTATTAACTGATTTATGGATTCACGTTTTTTGGATAAGTCATCAGTGGCAAGAGATGATTAAGCATATTTGAATCTGATCATCCCAAACTGAACATTGTAAAAATGTACCTTCGTAGTTTGACTTCCTTTCTCTCAAGATGCGGTGTATTTTCCTCAAGAAAATTGAATCAGGCCTCGCCCTGGTCTGAGTGACACATTGCCTGGATGGCCAAACATCCATTGACACAGCTGGCTGTTTATGAGGGCAACGGAGAGGTAAACTGAGCAGATAAACACAGATAATTGGGTTTGTGGCCTGCTGGTCAAACAAAAGCCAGATGCTCTCCTGGCTTCCTGTTATTTCCCATATTATTTATTAACCTGACTTGTGATCCATACAAAGGATTCCCAGAAATTTTACTTTCCACCAGTGGGTTGTCTCCAGTTCATCATCAGCCAGACGCCATCTAGCCAGGAGAGCATTTTAGGCTTTTGAACCATGAGCCTATCTGAGGAAGTTGGAGCCCTTTGAAACTAATCCCACTTATCAAAGACGGGTCCAAATGGTCCTAGAAACCAGTGGAGCGCCCTGAAGCCTCCTAAACTCCCTCACATGTGCTGTTGACTTCAGCTGTGCTCGCAACTCCAAGGACATGGCTGTCCTGTTGCTGCTGATGTAACAGCCGCCACTGGCCAGGCTGTTACATAACCCCTGGAGCCACATGAAAAAAAAACAAATTGGAAACGAAAATCACTGAAGATTTCTCTGGTCCCTTTCACAGAACCGTGCAACCGCTCCTATCACAGGCTACCGGCCAAGCACATGATCACAGCTCTGCACCATCCCTCTCTCTCTATGACTGCCATATGGAGGAACCACAACTCAACAGCTGGAGGGATGTGTGCATGTTTAAATTGTTAACATACTGTATTAACCTGTGAGTATATGTGTGTGTGTGTGTGTGTGTGTGTGTGTGTGTGTGTGTGTGTGTGTGTGTGTGTGCACCCAAATGCCCCACGTGAAGTGTTGCGCAAGTTTAGATCTTTTTAAAATAGCCTCGAAATAACTATTTTATTGTATTGTGCCTTTGCAGATGAAGTAATGCACATAAATCATTAACATACTATGGCACACACAATAGTGGGAATGTGTTGTTGCATTGTTGAAATTCATCCTCAATAAGTGAGACCTCTGGGACGAAAACAACAAATTACTCCCAGTTTCAGAGCAAGTGCCTCTGTGGGCCAACTTGATGACACATGACAATAACTTATATGCTTGTGATCATAAAAACGAAAGCTCCAGAGCATTTTTCTAAAACTATGAGCTGTATACGAGCTTTCAATGGCATGCTGGAACACATGAATCATTGAGCCTATGGCCTGTTGTAATATCTGAGTGGAAAACACTTAAAATAGTTTATCTTTTGTGTTTTGTAACTTTTGTTACCTCTTTTTAAGCACCGACTGTGGTACTGCCTTTGTTACTTCCTGACTCTGTAGATTATTTATTGACCAATAGGTAACATATGGGGGTGAGGTGAGATTTGACAATATACAGTATATGGACAGTGTCTGGTACCATGGAGCCTTTGAAGAAACAGGTAATGCTGGATGGACCAGCTCCTTTTTATAATGAAGGATGAAACCAAACATCAAGTGAGATGGTTTGTTGTGATTTGCTGAAACGCTGACAAGAATAAGCGATTTGTGTGTTTGTGAACGGTTTTATAACAAAAAATCATGGATCTTGATGAAAGACAAACAGACCAATTGAGCGGACTGATATCTACCATGTGTAATTTGAGCTTGAATTTGTTTAAGGGCCTGTTGGTGGAGGTATATCTTGAGAGCCATTCTAGTTCGTGGGACATTTTTACCCTTTGCTAAAGTCCCATTGCTGGATTCATTTGTGTGGCATATTCTCACAATGTCTCCAGCCAAGCAAGCTGCTCACTGGGTGGCAGACACTGACACGCCAACAGCGATTCTTCCCAGAACACAAAGCAACTTGTTTTAAATTAAAACATTAATACCATGACCTTCTTTCCCACAGTAGAACCACGACAGCTCTCTTACTAATATAATGCTGCTGTCATAAACCTGATTTATGGGATGGTTTTAAATGTGCATGGTAAACAAAGTTGCTGCTGGATATGTTTCCATTCACGCTGCCAGATGTACGGACGTCTACTTTCATGCTCACTGTACTGACGCCGTTGTGTAACCCTGCAAAATTCTCCAATCCAACCGAAGCCCGCTCAGCATTAAAATAAAATAATAGCAGAGGGTAAAGTATATTTCAGAGCCAGGCCTGGTAATTACAAATAAATGGGTCCTCTAACACTGAACACAGTTGATCGAGGAATGGAAATAATTTCAGCCTCCCCAATCAGTGATAATGGAGGCCAGTCCTCCCCTGACACCCCTGTTCTAATTAAATAGCACTGGGGGTCTATGCTATAAATTCTCGGTTGGTTGATTTCAATGTGAGCTGAGACTTTTCAACTCTGACTTTCCTCCACATCGTGACCTTGTCGTAATTTTACAATAAATTAATGTCTGCGATTTTCCACTGGGGGCAAACCAATCAAGATAAGTGGCTACACTTTTCTCATTATCAGCGAGATCTTGGTCCCTCTTTATCATTGGTATAGGACTCAGTAATGATCTGTTGTCATTCACTTTTTAACTTATATGTTAATGAGCAGGACCGTAAATTCAAACCTGAGGCAGAATGGAAGGATGAAGGCAGCATGTGTTAATAGTGATATGCTCCTGATCCTCACAGACACAGAGCCAGAAGGCCTGGTCATTTCCCCAGGAAACAGCCTGCTTGGACAAAGCTGGCATGAATCCCCTCTTCACATTCCCCCACTGCAACAGATTAAATCTCTGCACATTCAACAAGGATTCAATCTTTTCGTTTGAATGTCTTCTTGAGCATTATTTTTGCAAGCTGTTAATCACATGTAACTTATTCAAGACATCACATAGCCGTCCGGTTCTGAGGCCTTTCTGCTTTACATACTAATATGATGCTGTGAGGGAAAAACAGTGAAAGATAGAAATAGAAAACATTTGAAATGAATCAAGTGCATTCCGTTCAGGCAATCTCTGTGCCCGCAGAGGGGGGCTGCAGAGAGAAGAAGGGAAGGCAGCTTCAGTTTGTTGGATGCTCGTCAGGAACCGGAGACCGAAAAACACGGATCTGTTAATAATACTGGAAACAATCAGCACTCCAGGCAGTAAACACAACAAATTGCTACTGGGGCCTTTGTGGAAGTCACTGTGAGTGAACAGCCACCTCATCATTTGTGTCCTGGCCACAATCAAATTCTTGGTGGTGTGTGTGAGCAGTAAATTATATGTATGACAGCGACTAAATCAAATATGGTACAGTTTATAGTTAAAGAATTTCCAGATCAGGATCCAGTGGTCTTGTGGGGAGTTGTGAGATATTATTCCGTTCGCCTGCAGTCTGGCAGGACCCCTCCTCTGTTAAAGTGCATAAATAGCGGGGCGCCTGGTGGGTGCTGGGAAACACACACTTGCGGACCACTGCAGAGACCCGGGTTCAGTTGAGGGCAGTAACCGCTTTTGTTTTGGGTCTAATCGAACGCAACGGTTTACTGTACTAGAAGGCGCCTGTGGGGATGGGATTAGGGGTTTGGGGGGAACATCACTGATGTCCTTGCATGCTATACGGCCTCCTGCTGAAGCCGTGAAAAGAAGCGGGTGGCGTCACTACTGGGGAAGACACACCCTCCCCAAGCCTGTTAGTTGTGATGAGAAAAAAAATTTGAAAATATACAAGTCGATATATTTGAGTACAGACTGAATTAAGGTGTCGACTTTTCTTTCAACGCCTAAATCCAGATCAGTTTCACCACATCTTTATAGTATCAAATAATTAAAACAACACTTATTAAATAAACACTAGAAAGCACATCATTGTGAAATTACATCTAAAATTACAAAACCTATTTCCGGGAAAAAACTTATTATGTGCACTGTTCTTTTTGTTTGGTCCATGTCCCATCTGTTAACATGGAGGAGGCAGTTTTTATGAACCATACTTGAGTTAGCCACCAGGGGGGGAAACATATTGTAAAGGTGCACTTTAGCCATTGTTTGGTGAAACAAACAAACTCCAGAACTATCAGCTCCTAGATTATAGTTGATTGTACAAGATAATTTTGCTGTAAAATATTAGTTTAGAAGTTTTCACTTTTCACATGGAAATTTTTTATTTACTTTGAAACTATTTTACCTTATTTAACCTCAACACATTCTTGGGAGTAGCCCTAAAAAGCTGATTGTTGCAGATGAATCCCATTTGAATAGAAACATTAGGGGATTAGATCATTGACCATTTGGCTTGTTGGTGCAATTACTGTGAGAATCACATTGTGCTCCAAGTATTTTACTCACATTTAGTCAATGGATTTGATTCGTAAACTGTATTAGCTGCTACTCTGTAGGTAAATAACACTGTTTGGAAGTTTGGTTGCCCAATGGATTACATTTCACCACAATCGGTGGAATAATGTGTTTTCCCACCGGGGCTCTTGACGTTAACACTTAACAAAATAAATCCAAAAAGAGCATCACAATGAAATGCTTTGTAGGCCTACAATGGGCACCATGAGTTGTGTTGCATCATCTGAAGGAGGGATCAAAAACCACTGAAATTAAAAATAAAGGACTTACAGATGGAGAAGCTTATGTAAACACAGTGTTCCGTGCTCAGGAGAAGTCAGAGAGGGCATTTTTGAAGATTCCGCAACAGGAAAACACAGAATTAAATAGGTCAGGAAGGAAATCAGCAGTGGGTGAGTGAATATTTCAAGATTTCAAGATTGTTTTTTACTGTCAAATGCACAACAATAACATTAAGCAGTTGCTGGCAATGAAATGCTTGAGTCACAGGCTCTCTTCTAGCAATGCTCAAGTAATTACAACCCAAATGTTTTTTATAGAAATGGTATAAAAATAGAATAAAATAAAATATCAAAATTTTTAAACAGAAAATAAAATATATATATCTAAATATATATATATTTACAGATGAAGAAAAAAAATACAATAACAATAGTGTCATTTTTGCAATAGTGCAAATATGCAAATATTATTGCAGTTATTGCAGTTCAGAGGAGTTTAAAAGTCTTATGGCCTGGGGGATGAAACTGTCTCTGAGCCTGGTGGTGCGGGCCCGGATGCTGCGGTACCGTCAGTGCTCTTCTGGTAGATAATATATTTTGAAAGTAATTTTGTACGTATCATGTCATTCATTGCTTTGTTGATGCAGAAACTTCATACCTCTATTATTATCTGCAGCACGTATGGCGATCAAGCAGCCAGTGAGACATGTCTTTCATCAAGACATCAAAGAGTGTGGATAATTTCCCAACTTGAGCGCTTCACTGAGCCACTTGGTGCATTGCATGCCTTATTAGATGGGTTCAAGCTAATCCAACTGTAACCAATTGTGCGTTATTGTTCACGCTAATTACCCCATCAGGAAAGGTCGGCCTCTGCTAAGCTCGCCTCAGGGTCACATCAGGAGGTCAGAGGTCACAGTCAACCAGGGTTGAAAACCTCTCGCACATTCACCTCCAGCGTGCCTCAACCCGTCACCCTCACTTTACTCAGACGCTTGACCCATATGGTATCCCTATCCTCTGTATCCCTATAGCCTGGGAAAGATTCATCTGAAATAATGGGAAAATGGGCTTGTCATTGGAGACTGGAGTTAATACGCGTACATCCGCTCCCCGTTGTGGCCCTGTGACCTGTGCATGTGCCCCTGTCAGTTGAGAGCTCAGGTATGCAGGGAATGCCATCGCAGCGGAGTCAAGCAGACGCTGCTGAGGGCTGCGAGCGAGAGGAGGCGCAGGTTAGGAGGTGAGGACTGCACTTCACGCCCAGATGGATGTTTGCTCAACCTGGGATCATTTACGATGGGACCTCATGCTGGGGGAGATAGTTCAGCCTCCATCATCTCCTCCTCTGACTGGATAAACTTTTCTTGAATACAAAGAAAGTTGTATGCAGTGATGTGGAAGATAGTCCCCCCCCACCACCACCCCTTCATTATATAGCATTAGCCTGCAGCGATCTCTCAGCGCTGTCCGTGGACTGTCTTTAACCCTGATTTGTCCGCTGCCTGGATCGTATGAAAAAGGGAGAGCTCCTCATTTCACACTTAATAATCTCATTTCACAGCCTCTGGCACAAGCTCAGAACAGAGGAGAAGCACAGAGAGCTGTGAGAGCTGGAGGTCCAATCACATGGTGCAGTGTGTGAGTATATGAGTGTGGGGTCCAGGTATTACTCATAGTGTGGGGACCTCAATCACCTTATGGGGACTTGTCTTTCTGATGGAAGCCCAAAAAAACAAGTCCCCATAATTTAAATAATGTAATGTTGAAGCGAAGACATGTTTTAAGGTTAGGCTTCGGCTGGAGGTTAAAGGACATGTGTGTGTGTGTGTGTGTGTGTGTGTGTGTGTGTGTGTGTGTGTGTGTATTTGTGTGTGTGCATTCAAAACCAGTTAATCAGTGTGTGCAGTATGCCAAAGAATTACAGCCCTATTGGATAATTCTGCAGCTCACGATTTAAATCCATTGCCAGCGTTCAGTAAGAGTGTTTCCCCAGGGAAGGAAAACTTGCGGATGTCAATTGATTGGTGGACTTAGACAAATGAGACGCTCTCAGGGTCAATTGTAGCAGTCGAAGATCAGAGTGGAGCTCCAGGTACCAACTGTGCACCGACACATTCCTGAAACACTCACACACACAGTTTGTCTCCTCTCTCTCTGGCTCACACACACACACACACACACACATCTGCAAAGAGGTGTACTTTTTGAATATAAGTACTGGAACGTACCAATGCCGCATGCATGCACACGTGCTCTTAAGTTGTGTCTCGTTTCGGATCCAACCACTGTTCCTACTGTGGCAAATTAATAACCGACCGCACAATAAAATGTTAGACTGACTACAGACTTAAAAAAATGATGTAAAGAAATGGTAAGTTGAACTTCACTGTGAAGCTCAAAGGTGGAATGTTTTCTCCTGTGTTACTGAATGCATGAGTTGATGTTGTGACAACCTCAGCACGCTTGTGATAGATGTGTCTATATGTTCAAACTCAATAGCTTTATAATACAATTGTGGTGTGTTGTTTGCATGTTTGTGTTGGTGTGTTGTAACTGTCGTTGGGGTGGCAATTGCTCATCAGAGCAACTCCAGCTGCGATTAGTGCTGCAGAGTCGAGTTGTCTAATCTCTCTCGCTGGCTAAAACGAGGCAGAGAGAGATGAGACTGACACAGATAGAGAGAAGCTGAGCCATCCCTGCAGACAGGTTGTGTGTCAAGTGATTTATGTTGGAGTATTGACTTTATATCAGTTGTATTGATTTTGGCGAATAAAAGTGATGACCCTGGTGAGCAGTTTCCGTCTGATTGATGTTGGGAGACCCATAGTGGCAGCAAGGGGACTTTGCCCCAGTAGGACATTCATGATTAGTGTTTTGGTGGTGAGCTCCAGACACTAAATTCACCTTTACTCAAAACCTCATGACTGCTTTGAGGTTTGCAGGACAGGTTGTGAGGCCCCAAAGGCTAACACCTAACAATAGCTTTACAGTGTGACACAATGTGTACACAGTCTCCGGTTGGGGTTTGATTCTTCTGGGTAGATATGGAATTGTATAAATCACCAAAAATGTCACCCTTGCCCTAGCTTCGTTCATGGACCTTCTTCCTTTTATGAGCCAGCTAAAGGCTGTAAATTCTATTATAATGCATAGGACACATAATAAACACACAACAGCTGCTGCCAGTGCCTCTACATACCCTCTTGTATGTGCACTTCACCATACCCTTGAAAAGTCCTAAGCCCTCATATGTTCATACTTTCAGTGGGGGGGTTGGGTCTAGGTCTCACCACTTGGTTTTACAAACTGCGAAATGTCTTCAGTGTGGAATGTAATCGCGGCCGATAGGTGGATCAGTGTCAATAAATCAATTATGAAGTGCCCAGTTTCAGTATGGGAGCTGGAACATGTTGGTTTAAAGGTAAAGGCCCAGGGAGGTTTAGACAGACTCCTCTGTCTGGCAGCGTAATCCTTCATACGACACAGTGCTCGCCAAACAAATCTCACATTTTAATAAAGACAGGAATTTTTCTCCAGACTGCAAGAGGACCGAGCCCGGATTGGGTGTGATGCTGGAGGGAACGACTAATGAGCCGGTTGGAAATGGATCCAGAGAAGGGTGGGGGGTGGGTTGGGGAGGGGGGGGGTGCAGCATAATTGTTCCCACTTCACCCTAATTGTGCGCCTATACCGTCGGTCCAAGGAGACACACTTTGGGTTAAAAGCTTAACTTCTTTCCTGCAGAGGGAAGCCGGGCCAGTGTGTAAAAGTTCAACAAGTAGTTGATAAAACAATCAAATAAATCAGTTCTTATTATTTGATAATAAGAACTGATTTATTATCAAATAATAAATCAGTTTTATTATTTGAGTGGCCCCCCTCTTTGTCACCGGGGGGCCACTCAAGTTGACAACCTGAATTCCTCGCTATAGACTCTAGTGACTCAGTTTCTCGTCCACAGCTTGGAAGGACCATCTCAGCCAGATCATCGCAAAGATCAGAAGTGTATGTGATTCAAGTCAGGATGTATAATGTCAGATCATGGTTGTGTTGTTGATGGGATTTCAAAATAAAGTACCGATAGGCTGCCCTTTTTTTCCTGAGGTCACAGCTTCCCTCAGTCTAAAATAAATATTTGCTTGTCCACATCTGGGCGTTAAGATCCGAAGTTTTGCTTTTCTGCATCACCAACAATCCATCAACACAGAGCAGCCCGTCAACAAACTTTCCATGATCCCCGTAACCGTGGCCTTGACCCCAGCCCAGATCCCATGACCCAAAGCACCCCCCCCCCATCTACCAAGTCCATTAATCATACAAAAATACCTTCATGCCTATTACGTGGGATCTCAAGCTTTTCACAAGAGGCAGGCTGTGCTAATGAACTTCCTTCTCAGTTATTTCCAATTCACTGTTTCTCCTCCTCAGTGATCATCAGGTACAAAGCCTGGCAGGTATCAAGAGGAAATTCTGGATACATGCATGAATAAGTAATTAATACTCTCAATTTACGCCTCAATTTACGCCTGTGTTCCTCCGCTGTAGTTCTCATAATCTCGGACACACAGATATTTGTGACAGAAGATGAGTGTTTAACTTGAAGGGTCAATCCTGTCCCTGGAGCTTTCGAGATGTTTTTATTTAATGGGGGGAAAAAGGAAAATCCTCAGCCTCCCTGAGCAATGGCGGTGATGGCTTTAACCCTCTAATCTCAAAGGCTAACAAAAAACCGGACAGGATATGAAGGATATCTGCCACAGCAATCACATAACATGTGCCAGTCAAACACGTGTGTGAGTGTGTGTTTATGTGTGTGGTGTGGGAACCAGAGAGCGAGTGCATGGCTGCACAAGTAAGTACATTTGTGTGGATTGGATTAGGAAACCCTGATGTGCTGATCTAGAGCCTGCATTGAGTTTTCTGAGCCTTTTCATTATTAGGGTAAGAATTTTTGCGCTGGTGACCCCAGATATAAGTTAAGGCTCTCCTGCTGAAACTGGCTTCAACTGAAGCAATTCCCAAGTGGACCAGTCAGGAATTCTGTCAGATAAGCCCCCTCCAATCCCCCTAAAGCATGAAGGCGTCAGTACATCCAAAAGGGAAAAGGAGGTTGCATAGCTTTGTGTGGTTTGTATACATTTTATCTACGGCGTCACACTACTCATGTCCCAGCAACAAACCCGCTTGACTTACAAAAGTCAGGATCTTTTCCACTTAGCATTAAATCCAAAGCAAGCATGTTTATGAAACGCTCCCATGTCCTCGCTGCAGACGGAGGTCTCTCTCGGGCGTGTGAAATGATTGTGTGAAAAGCTGGACTCCTAATTTGCTGGGTGTGACCGCCACCGATTTGCCCGTAATTCCTCAGATTTTATGAGAGGGACAGCGCTGCCAAAAAAGAAAAGGAGAGTGAAGCAGTCCCTTTCAAATGAAAGGAAATAGTGAAATAAATAATTGCATGCACACAAAGATAAAGAGACCTGTTCCAAAAATCAATAAACTTAACATTCGCTATACTTAGAAAATAATTCCGAATTCCCCAAGTGTATTAGTGCCAACATCTGTGTGAAAGTATCTTTCATTCACTCATAATAAAGGACAATAAATATCTGTTTTATAGAAGCCAACATCAGCAGATGAATCTCCAAAGCTTATTGTTTCTATATGTAATCCCTGTTGTTTTGAGTGGATGTGAGAAGTTTCTTTTCCTGTTTATGCAGATGTACAGAAAAAAGAAAGAAAACTATACAATTCTTCTATATCTGAGGATAAAGATTTTGGGGATTTTTGTTGGATTCGTTAATGATGGATTTCATTTTTTTTTATTTCCTTTTACCCGACTTTTCCTTGTGTTTGGATTTGTGTTCTGTGTTTCCAGTTTTACTTTGAAATGTACCTCCTTGTGGTTTTGTAACTTTATTTCCAGCCTCTGTCCTATTTCCTGCCATTGTGATTGTCTGTACTTGTTCCTCATGTGTTTCACTTGTGCTCATCAACCCTTTCCCTTTGTCAGTTTGTGGTCGGTTGGTCGCTGTCATGTTTCCAGTGTCTTCTTGTTGCTACTTCCTTTTTCCTTTTTTTACTCTCCATTAGCCCGAATAAAATGTTTATTGTAAATGTACCAATGAACCGTTTTTGCATATGCAACGTTACCTAAACTAATTTGACAGTTCCTATCTATGTTTTGCTAACATTAGCCACCTTGAGCTACATCTCTTCTGCTTGGCCAAGCTAGAAAATAGCTGCATAACCCATGAAGCATTGAAAAGTGTAAATACTCTTGGTTTTAACTTCCAGTCTTAATTTACATCCGTTTCTGACTCCAATTAAAGTCTTATAACCCTTTAGACAAACCAATGTAAGACTTATGACTTCACCTTTTATAAAGAAAAAAGTGACTTCCTCTTTTCCCCTCTCTGACCATTAAGAGCGTCCAGATCACCAAACGTGTTTCCGTCTTTTTGGGTCTTTGTTTGTCTACCCATGAATCCTGGCAGCCCCTGGTGCAGTGCAGGAAGGGATGCAGACTGGAAGCTGTGAGAGTCGAATATGATTAGCCACAAGGCAGATCCTCACTCCCTATCCTCGCCTATAACTCAACACATGGCGAGCGCCGTCTTTTACTGGAGCGCCAGCTGCATGTGGCTAAGTGAGTTCTCAGATCAAAATGTTTACTTTGGACCGGACGCCTTTCCTCGAGAAACTACACGAACAAGACGCCCTGAATCTGAACAGGGAGGTGGATACCGCTGTCGGGTTCTGACACCCCACCTGGTAAAACAGAGGAAATGGTTTTAGTGTGTCTGTGTGTCCTGGGCACACATGCATGAAAACATACACACACACATACATATGCATACAGAGTTGTGAAAGCAATATAATATCTGCTGTGGGCTAAGCGGGTTAAAAGAACAGCGGTTCAATGTCACCAGAGGAGTTGGAAGCTCGAAGAAGTGGACTAAGACATAAGTGAATACTAATGTAACACTAATGTTTTTTCTGCATAAGTACAGTATGTTTGCATGGATTGGAATCGGCCATGACTCTGACTGAATCCTGCCCTGATGTTACTCTATCCCATCCAGCCTCAAATATTTATACAACCGTCTCCAGAGTCACTGGCACGTCCACAGCAGTTAAGTCCTCTCCCCCTCTCAGGACTCTCCAGTAGCTTGTGTGCTGCCTGGCGCTCATGTGGGCAGTCGGCCTGACTTTCATTAGCCAGCTGTGGTTCAGTGGTAATGCGGATATGGAGAAGGCCCAGAGCAGACATGTGGAGCCGGTCGTGGCCCAGGAGAGAGGCCAACGTCTGTTTACTGGCCCGTCACCGTGGGGAGAGGTAAACAGCACCAGCCACAAAGCAGAGAGAAGGTGAAAGGGGGAGAATGGAGAGGAGACGGTGATGAGACGGTGATGAAGAGCGTTTGTGGGAACATGTGAGCGATCCTCTTTCTGGCTGCCGCTGTTTGTCACCAAAGTGTTGATGCTCTGTTGCAGCTCCTAGTGACATCACGGCAGAGGAGCTTCTGCAAGTTGTTAGTAACTTAAGCCCCTTAATTGTCTGTCAGCCAACATACCACAGTGAAACCACACCTAACAAGTTGTTAGACTTTTTCTTTTCTTTTTTTTTGAATGCAGATGATTGGACATGTTCAGTTGTCTCCTAGTTTTGTTTGCAGCTCTTCACTTTCTGACCTCAACTCCTTCAAAACCTCTCCTGTGTCAAACCTACTCAGCAGAGACCCTTTGAATTCTCCTCTACAGTTAAGCTGCTGTGCTCATCCATTACAGGCCACATATCTCAGAACCAGGGCCATTATCTCTTCTTCACAGATGAACATCTTGGACTGGGTTCAAACCACTCTGCTCATTTGTGAATAGAAAATTTATCCCAGTTGCGAAAACTTGATGCGAAATGTCCTGCTCCTTGGTTTCTAATGTCTGTATCCATGCGTCTGTTGCCAAGTCTTTGGCGTTGAACCAAACTTTTACGCCGTGTGTATCACATGGCTGCGTTTATTGCCTGTGGTTTAACATCGATAGAAAAATGGCCTCTTGTGAGCCAAACACGTGGCCACCTGGCTCCAGTGATCCTGGCCACAACATGGGAGAATCCACACATGCGCTCATGCACACTGACAGAAACTTGTCCAATTAGACAGACTTAATTGCAGTGGTGACAGCAGCAGGAGAGGACAGGAGACAGCTATGGGCTCAGATTAGGGACGATCAGCTGAGACGAGACTGGGACTCTGGCCAGCAGCACTGGAGGAGAGTTGGAGCTGGTTAGAAGCAGGGAAAGACTTTAGAGGAAGTGGTAATTAAGAGTTATTTACTTAACTATCCTAATAAACTCCCCCTGATGAGGATTGATGGTCCTTGTGGGTTCTGCTCATGATTAAGAAGGGAGCAAAGACTTTAAAGAACACAGAATAGAATAGGAGCGTGACTGCGGAATAAATAAAAATACTGAAAACAGATCTCACTGCTCTTCTCCTCTGAAAGATGGACTTGTATCTGAGCCCGAGCCTGGACGAGGGAGAAGCCGAGTGATGGAGGAAGTGGAAAACTGTAGGAAAGATCGGGATGAGGGAAAAAGTGCAGAGAGGAGACAGGAAGAGAGAGATTTACTGTTGTATTAAAGACACACGGGAATATAAAAGGGGAGGTTGGGTTTTATTCTTCCAGCGGCTTTTAAAAGCTCCATGTGTCCAAAAACTAATCCTGGGTTTTTTCAGAATGAGCTACAGCGTGGAGTAGGACTACAAACACCTCCTGAGAGAGAAGAGGAGGTAACAAGAAAAAGAGGAATACATGAAAATTAACAAATGAGACTAAGAAGAGATGAATGGGAACTATCATGTGAGATTAATGTCAAAACATGTAAGACTTTGACATGTGACTGAAAGCTCCACAAAAAGCCAGTTACTCCAAAATCAAGTTAATCTGTGGCTCAGGAGGTAGAGCGGGTCATCCAGTGATCAGAGGGTCAGGGGTTTGATCCCTGGCTCCTTCTGTCCTCATGTGGAAGTGTCCTAGGGAAAGACTCTCAATGCTAAACTGTGTGCATGTGACTCGAGGAGGGAAGTGATCTGAATTAATACTCAAATCTAATTTTTCCAAAGGGCTTCTCAAAAACTGACACATTGCTTTTGTTACCCTTCAAAGAAGAGATTAATGGAATGCTTCATCCGTCCATCAGGTTCAGAGGGAGCAGGAGCCAATCCCCATTGAGCACACAAATCACCAGGGTGTCGCAGCATATAAAGACCAACTCACATTCACACCTACCGATCATTTAGCTTCTTCCATTAACCTCAGCTGCATGTCTGTGTGACTGGGGGAGGAAGCCGGAGAACAACCATACAGAAAGACCCCGGCCAACCAGAGAATCGAACCGGAAACCTCAACCACGGAACCACCGTGCCGCTCGAAGCATGTGTTATCTCAACATTTTGTCAAATCTCAAGGTTTGCCACATCCAAAGTTTAAGTTGTTAAGTTGTTGTACAAAGCAATTTTCTTTTCCTTTTACCTGCACATCAGGGATTTGTTAGGTTAACAACAGGTTTATGTCTTTCTCAATGACATGTGGACAGGGAGAGATACCATCAACCTCAGTGGAGGGGCTCTTCTACCTGAGCAGCAGCAGCAGCCCTGCATGGAGCCACAATAGACAGAGCAGGGAGTCTCCCCGTGCACAGTTGCATTTCCTGAATTACTTATATTTACTAAGAGAGAAAGCTACGAAATAGGCAGGTTATTATAGATTAAGTGTGTGTGTGTGTGTGTGTGTGTGTGTGAGTGTGTGTGAAGTCTGAATAATACATCAGAAACGTCTGAATTATTCACAATCGAGGAACGGTGCTGCTGCTGGTGCAGAGAGGATGAGGAGGAATGAAGCAAACAAGCGATAGGAGGTCAAAACAAGTACAAGAATGAGTGTTTTCATCCTTTTCAGAGCAACGTTTGAAAAGGCCTGGTCCACTCAAGGGTTTCGCTTCCTGCCCTTCCTCTCCGTCCTGGAGCCTTTCAGCAGGTTCTCCCCTGGGTGTGGGGCTACCAGCAGGGGCTCTGCTCTGGCCTCCAAACTCACACACAATCACTGTCTATGGCTCATGTTCTCTATACCCATGTTTTTCTTGAGCAGCTTTGTGCCCTTGTGTGTTGCGTGCTTGCGCGTGTGTGAAAGCAGAGCCCTCCTGTGCGTGTTTGGTGGTGCAGGGGTATTCAAATCCTTTCTGCTGTGACAAGGTCTGCCAGAGTTCATTCTCTGAGTGCCACAGCCAAAGACAACACACACACACACACACACTAACACACACACACACACTAAAAATGGAAGTCAGAGATCAGTCATCTGATTGGCAGGTGGGGGAGACTGAGAGTTATCTGATGGACTCTGGCTGAGGCTCTTAACCGTGCTTCGTTCAAAAAGGACTCGTCCGGTGTTTAGTTAAACTCCGGGACGATAAAGGAGCAGAAACCTCAACGTGTCCTGTGACAACCCTGAGAGGTGAGTGTGTCTGCGAGTGTGCTAATCACAGCATGTAGTTGTTTCCCCTCTACAACTTTAATTAGTCAGCCTGGGAAATGTCTCGGCCAGCTGTGGAGTCCTTGTGCTGTACATGATCAGAAAGGCAGACACTAACACACGTGTGCTGACCAGACCTCAAAGGTCCACCGCCTTGTTTTCAGCTCCTGGCTTTAATCACTTCAGCAGATCACCATAACAGAGCATATTGTTCACACGATCTCTCTCTCTCTCTCTCTTCCCTCTTCCCTGGTGGGTATGAAATTTCCAGAAGGAGATTTTTAACTTCGTCCATCCTCGCTTTAAGTGCCGCCCTCCTGTCCATATGTCTGGGCACCAGAGCTCCAAGCGTGCACTCGCCCTCCCTTGACTCACACTCATATACATGTCCTGGGAAAATGTACACGTGCCTGCCTCACAATTTGGCTCATGCGAGTCAGATATGTGAAGGGGGGGGAATCACAGCCTGGTCATCTCACAAACACACACACACAATTTTGAGGTTGACAAAAAAATTGAGAGAGAGCTGCAGCTGTGTATGTGTGTGTGTGTGTGTGTGTGTGGGTGTGTGTGTGTGTGTGTGTGAATGTGCGTGTGTGTGAGTTTTGTTCATACACACTTTTCATTTGCAAAGTTGCAAGTCAAGTTTTTTTCATTTTCACTGTTGATCCTCAAAAGTAAAAGTTCAAACTGTTCACTTCACTGCTGAGGTTTGTAAATACACTTTTTTTTTGCCATCACACAGTAAACTCTTTCTTCTTCTGCACCAACATCTTTTCCCACATGTAATCTTACGACACGGGCAATTACCAAAAAGCCCACTTTTTTTTTGACAAGCTATTCGTTCTAATTATTCCTCTTGCCATACATCAAAGTTGTCGTAGAGAGAAACACACTTCACATCAGTGGGTGAAAGACAGACTACAGGCAGAGAAATGGCAATTATCAATAGTAACAGAAAAACGTGAGAAACTTAAACTTGCATCAGAAACTTCTTTAAAAATGTTGTGTTTAGAGACGTGTGAAGGTTCAGGAAAACAGGAAACAGCCGTTAGAAAGCACTGAATCTCTCTCTTCTGATAATCGTGCTTGTGTATTTCTGAATTTACGCCGTTCGAGGACAATAGACTCTTTTCACAGAAGATATCTCGACCTGTCACAGTAAAGCCGCTTTCAGACATGACCTCCGGGTAAAATCCAGAGAATTGGCTCCGGAGTTCTCCCAGAGTCTGCGCCTTTCACACATGCACAACACAGCGGGAGGTTTTCTGCACAGACGCGTTCACAACAGCAACGAATCCTGAAGAAAGGCCCAAGTGATACTGGCAACATTAACCACTGGCACTAAGTAGTAGAGTACATACCTCCCCCATAACCCAACAGTCTCCTTATGAAACCACATTTAAATTCACTAGATGCAAGTTTGTATTTAGATCTGCACCAAATCACACACACACACACACACATAGATATCGTTTCCTTAAACATCACTGGTTGTCTTTGAGAAATAAAATGAAGATGTTGTAAAAGACACTACCTTGCAATTCGAAAAACTGGTAAAAAAAATGTTATTTCATGAATTTTCCCTGATCTGTATCCACATCAGAATTGAATGCTTTCTTATTCCATACCACATTCCTTCACTAAATATTATTGTAATCAATGCTGTAATTTTTACGTAATCCTGCAATCTAACAGACAAAGACTCAAGATTGAATAGAAAGGGCTCTCAGTTGAATGCACAGATCTGCCAAGGACCAACAGTGACCATTAAATTCAACCAAACCACACACACACTCATAGAATCATAGAAATTATCTAAGAATATATTTATTTAATCAAGATCCATGAATTATTGTCTGAGAAGACTTAAAACAAAAATGTCCATAAACAACTAAAACAATTTCTGGATCTATCCGTTTGTCCAGATCCATGGGAAAATGCAGTGGATTATTTCTTGCTCCCATCATTCCACCAGGTAACATGGAAATATGTCCTGTGGTATTTTGTAATCCTGCAAATTAACAAACAAACAAATAAACAAACAACAGAGAGAAGTAAAAACACAACAAGCAGTTGCATAGCAGATGCTTGGGTGATCAGAAAATTTAATTATTCCCCTACACACATAATCAAACACTGCAGATTATCATCACATTAACATTAAAAGCAGAGTCAGTGCTCGGTCAAGAAGCTGCACACACACCAACACCCATCCTCCTCCATGCAGGGAGCTAGAAGGAAGGAGAAACGAGGGGCCTGTGTTCAAACTGAGAGGCTGAGCAGTGAAGATGACCAGCTCAGCATCTAACGGAGAGAGAGAGCTCCACCGTGACTGCCAGGGGCCTGCTGTGGAGGTTTGAGGTTCCGCTGCACAATCAATGAAACCAGTTCCCCAGCCCGCTTCCTTCCTCGGGGCGGCCGCACCAAATGAAATAAATAAGGGGAGATTAAAAGGAAAATGGTTGCCATACCAGAAAGATGGCAGGAGGCCGTTCCCCGAGGGTGAAGAGGATGCGTGCGGCACAGAGACGCTTGGACCCTGCGTGAGGCTATTTGCTGACTTGATGTAATTCCAGCTTTAATGAAGGGGCTGGTGTGCCAGGGGTGTCCCTGTGGTGTCATTGCCTCATTGACAATGTACAGTATTTCAATCCCCGGAGAGGAAAATGGATCTGCAAATAATTGGGGTACATTTCCTTCCCATGTTGCGCTGCTGAGATGTTTCCACCGTGTGTTCCAAGCCCTTTTCTCCATTTAATTGCATTCAAAAGGAAAATAACAAAGCGGCGCGGGGCCCCAGTTGTCTCTGAATGGACCACGAACACAGAGCTCATTTTAAGATGTGTGTAAATGTATCACAGGAGGGGTTTTTTCATCTTAAAGCCGACCATTAACATTGATTTCACAAGAGCATCTGTCGTCTGGGAGGAGGATGGAATCCCTGCATTGGTATTTGGATCTCCATCAACAAGCCCCGGACTCTATTGATTCAGATAATTCCATCAGATGGCTTTGGTCCCTTTCACAGCAGCTTGGTGGTTACAGATGGGTTCACAGAGCCGGGGCACGTCAAAGCAGAGACGTCCAGCTGGAGAGACGGAGGGTTCAGGAGGGGCAGGGGGAGAAACTCATGAGTCAATGGATTGATGGAGCAACAGGATAATACGGGGGCCTGTCCAATCCTTCACAGTCACAGAGCACACACACACTCACACACACAGAGAAAGAGAGAGAGCCAATAGATTGCATTTAATTATCTCATCCAGTTGATCCCGTTTTTATCTGTGCAGCCTCATTCCTTCCACCTGTTGCTCCTCACATCTTCCTCGAGATCAGACGAATCTTTGATCGTTTCCATCCTGCTGCCAGCTCCAACTAAAACTTAGATCTCTACAGCGACAAAAACAAAAGCTTTTCAATCTGTGTGAAAACTAAATTTATCAAATTTACAGTGAAAGTTCAAATGAAGATACGTGGAGTTTTGAAATCTTTCCCAAAAGGCCTATGACTGCCATCTAGTGGAGGAGAAAGAAATTACTCCAGCTGGGAAACATGCATTGATAGACACTTCACAACTTTCTTTGTATCAAAAGTGTTGTTTTTATTAGAGTTAACCTCGGATCCGATAAATCATAGAAAGGGTAAAAAAAATAGCTGAAAATTTTGAATAAATGTGATCTTCCTATTTGACCAATTTACCAAGTGTGGATGCAGAAACAAAAAAAGATTCAATTCATTAATTTCTCAGGGATAGAATCACTACTGTCACTTAGTACTTTACTCTATTGTCCTCTAATGAAATGCTGTATAACGTGTGTAGATTTAGCTTTTTTAAAAGTCAGAGGTATTTAGTTTACACGTCACAGTTAGAGCTCTTTCATTCATACATTGCTTACTTGGCAGTTGTGGTGAGCACTTAAGTGATCTGTCTCTTGACCATTAATCTATTCTACAACCATTCTAATTTAACTTTTTTTTAAAAATACTAGGGGGTTGCTTTTGGGAATAAATGTGATGAGACTGTGGCTATAAAACTATGAAGAATGATTGTTGAGCATGAGAGAAATGACCACCAGAGGGCACCGTTGATATCCAGTAAGCTGCATCTCCACTGTAACTGAAATAAGGCTGAGTTACAACTTCCTGTTAAAGTCCTGTGAGAACCTCTGTGTGGTGTCAGAGCTTCACTGCTCTCCCTCAGCTGCAGATCACACTCAGTCCTGTCCCATGCTAATGATTCCAGTATCAACATCTAGTCCAGAGCAGCTTCAGTCCGCTGTCACACCTTCAGGCAGCTCCACCACCACGGGGGCGCAGTCGTCCGAGTCCGCATCGAAATCCCAGCGAAACTTCTTGGTCACGTGAGCTTTGAACTTCTCTGCCCTCTTGCGCAGCGTGTTGTCGACACCGGGGCCGACGGCAAACTGGAAGAAGTCCTGTGAGGAAATTAAGTCAAACAGTTGGTTCATTAGAAATGTAAAACCTCCTTTGACAGCACTAAATGATTTAGGTCAGGCTCTGACACTGCATGTGGGGATTTAAGTGAAATATGCCATCATCCACTCTGCCTATTATAAAAATGTTAATGACACGAATAACAGAAAAGCTGTTTGTCTAAAAGCTAAGAAAATTATTGTGAAGGATCCACTTTTTCCTTTTTCCTCTTCCAAATCCTCCAAAGATCAATAAAATCTTCTGATTTCAATATTTCCATACCGACTGGAATGTGTGATTATATTTTTCATAGGATTTTCTATCTCCTGATAACAATTCCTAACAAGTTAAAACATTACTTTCCTGTGTTAAGACAATTAAACAATTGCATCAACTTAAATCCCTCTGAATTATAAATTCACTAATTATTCAGCACATCAGTAAGTTTGAAGCTACAATAATCGGTTGGCAATTTTTTTAAGTTATGTCACAGTAAACACATACTTGTAAATAATAAATATCTAAATGATTAATTATCTAGATCATTTATGTACAAGTGATCATTTGTATTTTATATGTTTCAACATGTTGAAACCTGAGTGTGAGCCCCGTACCTGCAGTGTGGAGGTGAGGAAGTTGCTGTGTGACACAATGTCGACGAAGAAGTCGGGGGGGATCTCTCCGAGCTGGTGGTAGAGCACGGCGATGAGTCCCAGGTAGAGCTCCTTCCTCTTCCGCATGGAGTCCTCGGAGCGACACAGCAGATTCAGCAGACGCTTCCAGTGCTCGAAGCCCTCGTACACGTTTCCCAGGATGAAGCACACGAAGGCGAACTGCAGCTCACCTGAGAGAGGAGAGGGAGAGTTAGTAAAGACATCAAATCATTATCAATAATGACTTGATATTGAGGTTTTAGACAAATACCAAGAAGGTGGAGGGGCTGCAGCTCGTAGTTCTTCTCCAGCACGGTCTCCAGGGCATAGCTCAGGTCCAGGCTGCAGCGGGTGA
This sequence comes from Pseudopleuronectes americanus, assembly GCA_038501795.1. Lineage (NCBI taxonomy): Eukaryota > Metazoa > Chordata > Actinopteri > Pleuronectiformes > Pleuronectidae > Pseudopleuronectes > Pseudopleuronectes americanus. The sequence goes on from CM076725.1 coordinate 16,779,450, forward strand.
TCTCTGCTGGCGTGGCCCCAGGCGGGTAGGTCTTCTGGGGGATTTCAGAGAAGCGCAGCTCCGTCCCCTCCCTTGGCTTCATCCGGGGGAGCCTGTCCAGCCCCTCCTTCATGCTCTGACAGGCCGTGTCGTTCCTCGGCTGCTCGGCCCGGTCCTTGGTGTGTTTGAACTCAACCTCTGGGACCACGTCGCTGAAGGCGCAGATCTTACCGGACAGGGGCTGCAGCTTCTTGGTCAGCTCCTCGCTCAGGCGGTCGGTGAGGGACACCCACTTCCTGATCACCTCGTACGGATAGGGCCCCAGGTGGGGGTCCAGCTCCTGCAAGGTGGCCCGGGTGCGGCTCACCTGCTCCTCGTCCTTGGAGGCGGAGAAGTCCAGGTCTTCTTCTTGGGGGTCCCAGTTGGCCAGCAGGATCTCTCTAGGTTTGAGGGACAGGAAGACGCCCTTCTTGGGGCCGATTTCACTCCCGCAGCTCGGTGCGTTCACAGAGCTGTAGTGGAGGAAGTGCAGGCCGGGGGGGATCATCTTCACCCCCCGGAAGCGAGGGCCCACCTGCCAGCTCTTGCAGTCGATGCCCAGCTCTGTGCCCTGGGGGACCCCCAACAGCACCAGGGTGGCCCCCTCCTCAAACCGCCTCAGGGCAACATCTGGATCCATGTCCATGCTGCTGCTGCTGTCGCCACTGGCCATGTCTGTGTCTGTGTCTGTGTCTCTGTCTCTGTCTCTGTCTCTGTCTCTGTCTGTCCAGGGCCTCTTCACTTCGAGCTGTTGGTCAAACCGAACCGGGCAGAACAACAACTAAACTCTTTCAGCTGAGAAGTGACAGCGTCTCATGTCCAGAGGAGATGAAAGGACTCAGTGTGTCGATGGAAAACTAAACAGGAAATAGAAACATTTAAACGAACCTTATTTAAACCGTAAATCTGTTTAAGAAGTGATAGAGGTATTTATTTGTTTACCTTGATTGAAGACTTGATGTTTCGCATCGTTGTGAGATCGTTTAGTCGAGGCTGTGCAGCATATAATAAGTTTCCGGGCGGAAACAGCGCTGCAGTCGAAAGGTTCCGCTTCTCTATTTTATTTCAATTATCACCTTCAAGTTATAGAATATCACCATAACTGTCTATGTTTATCTTTAGTTGATTTTATGTTTTTAAATTTTGTATTTTAAGTTTGCACTGTTTTCCCTTTTTTCAAATACACTTACATGTGCTGTTAATGATAATAATAATGCAATTAATATCATCAGTAATATATATGTTTAACAATAATAATACAAATATATAATATAAATCTAGAATTTATCATTAAATCTGTATTTATATTTGACTTCGATAGTCTTTCAATCCCCTTATACTGAAAATATTTGTATTGACTATCTCCATAAGCACATACTTCTTTACAGTGATAGCTTTGTAGTAGTTCTGGTGGCGAGATTTATTTATTATTCATCTATCATTATTATGCTTTTGTGTTTGACTGTTTTGTGTGACGCTGGAGGCATACATTTTCCTCTGGATCAATAAAGCATCTATCCATTTATTTAACTATCTACTGTTGAATTAATTAATTAATTATATAAAGGTTATATCTTCCCATGCTTTATTTTATTTCAGTGTCTCTATGAAAAACACTAAACAATAAAACCGTAATGTATAGTATTTATCTATTAAATATTTAGGCCTAATTATTTACTTTCTTTGTTCCTCTATTTAACACTAAGCTGTATGATAGTTGTACATACTGTAATGCTGATTTTTCTGTTTGACAAATAGTAAGAGTGATAATAGTATCAACAACAACAACAATAATTACAAGAACAAGAATTAACATTTTTATTATATAGTTCTACAAGTGACAGAGGAACATTTTAATGCGTATGAATACAATCACAAACATGATAGTTGCTACAACAGGAAGAGAGTTCTGATATGATCTTTATGCATTGTTGATATTTAGTTTAGCTTTATCTGTGCTTTCTGTAAAACTATTCCGAAAAAGTTTGGAATAATTTTACTACACAAAACAGTGAGAACTTGACAACAGTGAACATTCATGACATTGTGGTAATGGAGAAGTCACATCATGTCCACTGTTAGTTAGATGTGGAGAACCTATAGTGGAAATCCACCTGATGTCTTCATGAGAAAGCTGCAGGTTCACAGGAATCAGGCCGAGACAACACTCGCTACTTTGAGAGCTTGTAGACACTCTGAAGTTTCTGCCAGCAGGTGATCAACGCCTTGATGACCTGGATCACCTTGTTCCTCTTTCTCTTCTTTCCTCGTATTTTCTTGACGGTGGAACAAGAGGTTCTCCGCCCCTGACAGAGTATAACCAGAATAAATAATTAAATTAAAGTAAATAAATAGAAGATCTTCAAACATACAAGGGACATTCAAGATCTTGTTATATATTCTAAAATGATCAGAGGTGCATTATTGAGAATATCCTTAGATTCTCTCTAAACCATTTCCCCAACCTTTGATTGAAGGTGAAGAATAAAAGAACCTGTAACTATCTTGATGCGGTGGTGAGTCAAACATCTCTTTCCTTGCCTTCTTTATTGATTGTGCTAAAACTGAAAATTACAAGTTGTGTTTAGTCTCCTCACCAGATAGTCAGGGCTGCAGTTGTGGACGACGAGCTGCTCCATGCTCTCCACTGGCTTCTCCAGATCAGACCGCTGCTCACCGCTCCTGTGACACCGGACCTGCTGTGTCATACCATATATTGAAACCAGGATGCGACGTGCCTGCCGTGGGGGAAATTGAAGTTATAGTTCATAATTCCCTCTTCCTTTTTTGCATTTTTTTTAATTCTCGATGTGTAGCAGCCACAGAGACAGATCATGTGACATGCTGTTGTGATAATTTCACTGTCCATGGTGCTGAATGTGTACATTTTGTTTACCTTCGCTTGGGGACAGGGGTCTCTGTCTTTGGAGGTGGGAGTTGAGCCTGTCAAATTCTGAAAGAGAAACCAAATATGGATTTAGCAACATAGATTCAAAAATTGCCTGTCATTCAAAATATAAGACAGCATAAGTAGAGTGTGTTCAGAGATAACTGCAGCAGACACTGGAGGGCAGCCTCTCATCACAGAGGTGTTCAAACATTCCCCCACACATGAATACTCTCACCAAGAGCATGCTGGTTAATGGAGTTTAATGATAACAGATATAAATCTGTTTAAAAGCAGACATTCTCCTACCAGACTCTGCAGCTCAACGAAGATGACAACTCTGTAGGAGTCCAGGATTTCTTTATAGTTACATCTGCGTTTACCACAATGACAATTGGCCAACAACAGAAGCGCCAGGACACTGCGGAGGAAAGATCCGGTCAGACACTGCAAAACACAGAGGTGTGTGTTATTATGAAAGAATCCACTTTAAATCATTATAGGAGGAATAAAGGACGATGGGTAATTGTTCATTCAGATCCTGCTCGGACGCGCACCAGCATCTGTCCCTCTCCAGATGTTTGGAGAACACGCTGACAGTCGCCGTGTCCGCAGACCAACATCTGTCAAGTTCCCCGTCAGCCACCACATGTTTTCAAAAGTCCCCACTCACCATTTATCATGTCCTGCTGCAGGATCCTCACACGAGCAAACGCATCTCAGTCAGCGCCACGGAGACCCGAGGAATCAGCCCCTGGTCCTGCGGGGATCATCGCACCAGAAACCCCTCCACCCCAGGACTTTCTCACGCTTCCTCCGGTGGATAGGTTAACACTGTGGCGGATAGACTTCCAATAAAGTGCCCAGTGGTTTTCTCCAACATTAACAACGGCACACTCCAGTTTCCTTCCCCCGTCATGGATCGCTGACGCTGGGTTTAGGATTTCACCAAACTCCAGTCCGATCAAGTCGAGGAAAACTTCTGCAATCAATCACTTTGTTCTCCACTCTTTCGATTTCGTTGCAGGGAGATGCAACACCGAGGAGGAGCAGCTGTGGATGTGGAGGAACACTTCTCCGAAAGACACTTAATACTTAAAAGCCCACATTTTCACAGTGGGTGGTTAAACTGGATGAAATCCCCAGTCTCATATAACGATGGAGCATGGAGGTGAGTGCAGGTCAAACTCTCAGAAATAGGTGATGCCCATCAAGTCATAACAGAGTGTTTAACAACAAAGCTCGAGACAGGGACTGGTGCAACAAACTTTGTTTATTGGAATCCTGGAAAGTATTTTTTTTCAAACTCATTTCAAGCAAGCTGTGTAAAAAAAAGCAGATCACTACAACATGAGATCAGATATTAGCCCCTGACAGAGTTTGTATACACTCACACTTTGTTGAACAGACAGAGCCAAACCTAGAACTCCAACACACCCACAGTACGAGGAGGGAAATAAAAAAATCCTCTAAAATGTGATGTTTAGATGTTTTAACCAAACACTTTTTTTTACAGGGCAACTACAGATCATTTGATTCCTACAGGGTCCTTTCTAGGGTCCTGTCCAAAATAAACAGTTGAAGGAAGAATCAAACTGTGTGTGTTCGTACATTTGTCTAAAACAGGGTACTGACATTATTCATTTTCATTTCTGCAAGTTTTTTTTTATTCTTTCACAGCCTTCAACAAACCACAGATGTTGACATTTGGATATTGACACCGATCATCAGAAAAAGCAGACCAACAACAAAACATGTAAAGGGAGGGTCGATCTCATTACTTTGTATGTTCCAGAGACGGACAGGTTGAGCTTGTCCATTGGGGTTCCCTGCTAGACTCGAGACTGCCAGAGTCCTCAACCTGTTAAGAGTCCAAATGTCCTCCCTTGGTCTCAGAATGTATTCTTGATCTTGCCGGCCACCAGCGCTAAGATCTCTCCCGTCTTCTTCTGCCAGTTCAGGACGTGTTTGGACTCGGCACACCATAGCTCTCCGTGGCGGGGCTCCGTGTTCTCACAGCGCTTCCGCACCTCTTCCTGTTGTTCCTGATGGATGAAACAACAGTGGGGTCGGACATAGTTTTTGGCAAAAGCATATTTTGTATCTTAATGATGCAAAATTTTAAGTAGTAAAATTGCATTGACTTAATTTAGATCTTTATAGGATTCAGGGATTCCAATCTTGCTGATGTTTAACTGCAATTTTTTACCCTGAAGTCTCACAGAGACTCTCACCCAGAGAAGGACAGTCAATATTTAGACTCTCACCTCGGTTCCATGTTGCTGCTCAAACTTGTAGAAGAGACCCCAAGCATCTCCGAGGTCTGGGTCAATCTTCACCGTCCTGAGGAACCACTCTCTGGCTTTGGTGATCTTACGTTCACTCCAAAACAACCTGAAACGCACACAAAAGATCAGCTGAACCAAAACATTGTCATAAAGTAATGTTACAAGCTAAATGGAATGTAAACCAGCTAAGACAGCAGGGCTTATTATTGAGAATGACACAAGGGAGAAAACGCGGTCGTACTTGGCTACAGCGAGCAACACGTGGGGATCGTGTTCACACTTCTTCAAAGCGTCCACACTCTTGGTTTTCCTTTGGGGCCTGGCCTCCAGAAACACAGCCTCAGCCCACAGGATACCTTTGTAGGAAGGAACAGGGAGTGAAGGGAAATGGAGAATTACAGATAACAGACGGAAAAAAACAAAAAGTCAAAAGTGTTTTCAAAATTGTGTTTTTTGTTAAAATGTCTATAGTATAGTTTTTGACAATGATTTTAAGACAAAATCGAACAAATGCCCCGAGACTTCACACAACATCAACATTATGCTCTCACCTGAATTGGGGCACTCCTGCAGGGCTTTGGCCATGAGTGTGTTGGAGATGTTCTTCAGTCCGGCCCTGAACTCCAGTCGAACCGAGTCCAGCCTGGTTAATATGATCATGAACACATCATTTTAGACACAGAGCTGTCAGAGTTCGAGGTATTTTTAGTTTTTAATTTGACATGAATCTCAGTTTGTGTTTCTGTGCTGCATCTCAATAAATGTGGTACCAGCCCAAGTTGGCTCATGTTCTCAGATTCAAGTTTCTACTTCTACAGAAATGAATACAATCTGTCCGTGGGTGTTGGTGCAAGCTCTTTCTCCTCCGTGCAGTAAAATGAAAATGCCACAAAAAGCCCAAAACATAAAATGAGTAAAGAGAGGGAAGCCCCTTGAATTTGTAACTGCCCATTTCATAATAATCACTTTAAAACAGTCACATTATTATAATTAATTCCCTAATAAACTACACAGGAGACACATTTCAAACTTAAGTGCTTCCTCAAGCAGCATCTTGTTTTGCATTCAAGTGGCTTATTCACACTTTGTTTGTTGTGTGTTTTCTCACCATAGCTCGGGGCTCTGGGGGTTCTTGAGTCGTGCCTTCTCCAGGATCGCTCTGGCTCTGGTCAGCTGTCCCACTCGCTCTTCAAGATGAGACAGCAACAACCACAGGGACGTCGAGTGGGGACACTTCTTCAACTGAAGCAACAAATGAGACATATGCCATTTATTAGAGAAACGCCAATTTTCATCAAAAACATGTGCGAGCAAAAATAACCCTTAGAAGTGAGAATTCCATTACAAACACATGTATGGTGAAATAAGTGAGAGCTATCCGAAGTGGAAAAAAACTGCTTAATATACCATCTGACCATGACCTGTGCTATTATGCTGATATTAACAGGAAATTCCAGTGATAGAGATGTTAAGTAGTAAATTCTTGTTTTTAGGATCTTTTTTTTGTGTTGGGAGTAGTTAACTACGTGGTTCTCTGTTAGGAACGGTCAGGTTAAATAATGTCTGTTCTATTATATGGGCCAGAAAACATATATTTTATATAAATGATCAAATATGCATCTGATTACTTTTGATTTCCCTGCTGTTCTCCAGGAGTTAAAATTTCCCAGATTGTTCCCCCCCCACATAATGAAATTTCCCTATCTGCCCATCCACTGCAATCCCTGGAGTACTGGGCTCCCTTGCCCTCGGCCAGTGGAGCTCGTGGGAGGCACCTGGCCCGACAGTACTTTTTTTGCTCAATGCAGATCACTCTCATGATTATTTGTGAGACAAATACGGACATTCACTTAAATCGATGTTAACATTTGAATGCATTCTTTAGATCCGTATCCTCACCCCTTGGTTGTATGCCTCTCTGGCCTTGTCCATGTTTCCCCCCTGCTCCTCGATCTGGCCTCTCATCATCCAAAGTTTTGGGAAGTCCTCGTAGTGTTTCAGGGCCTCAGTGCACAGCTCCTGGGCAGCTTCTATGTTTCCCAGCACCCATTCCAACTTCACTGATTTCATAAATACCTGAAGAGATTACAAATACACACAAGACGATTAGACAGCAAATATAAACAGACCCTGTGAACTACTACTTGAAATATACTTATAATAGTATTGTATAAAAACATCTGTATAACCATCCAGACTTTTCACAGACATATCCGTGTGTCTTTTGTAAAAAGACTACCAGCATTCAAATGCAAACTTACTATACAAACTTTCCCAGGGCAAAATCTCAATACTGCTTTATCAAGACCATGTATTTGTCTTATCTGACCGGACAATCAGTGCAGCCAACGTAAAAGCAGGCTTACACGGTTATATCTGTCAATGAATACATTCCAGATCATTCAAACAGTGGTGGAGAGGTCACCTGATAGACAGAGTGGTAGTTTGATTTGAACAACTGTTTTGAGATAAAGGATCCTGGCAAGCCTGAACCTGAGAAAACAGCATGTTTGTAGAAACTCTCTATTTCAATGCACTAGTGACTGACAATTAAACAAAGGCTGTAAAGCTGAGAGAAATCAAATCTGATAATCAAGCCCCCAGTACCAGCATTACTTAGAAAAACAAACTCAATGTTCTGATACAGGGGGTCATGAAAGGACAGTATTTCTCTGTACAAATTAATAGCCCAAGAACATGGTGTCCTTATGGCCTCAATCTTGACAACAAAACAATATGCACATTCCTTATTTTTCTCTTTTCAGTATATTTTATTATATAACTCTTTCTTCTTTTTTTCAAGCAGAGAAGTGGAGTTTCTTCAGAATAAACCTGATGAGAGTTTGAAACAGGGGAAAACTTTATTTTGGTCTTCTCACTCACCCTGGCTGTTGGGGCGCTGCTGCGGGCCTTGGCCAGCAGTCGACGGGCTCTTTCATACTCATTATTCTCAGACTCCAGTTTGACAGCAGCCAGCCAGATCTCTTCACTGTTCGGGTTAGCCTAGAAAAATTATTTGGGTCAGAGGTAAAACAAATTGGTGAGACAGAGAAACAGAAGAAAGGGTCACACATAATCCAGTTCAGACATGTGCTGCTCAGGATTTCCGGAGAATTGGGTCCGGACTTTCTCCGCTGTTCACCTTTCACACACGAGAAATGCAGTTGGAGGTTCTCTGCTCAGACACGTTCTTAAATGCAATAAATCGTCTGCAGGATCAACTTTCTCCAACTGAGTCTGCAGGAACTCTGCCTTTCATTCACTTGTCATTTGTATTCACACATACAACTCCTCCGGAGAAACTACGGAGAATCTCTGTAGTTCAGTGCATGCTTGAAAGCAGCTATAGATAAGACACATGCTCACATGGACACTACATGAACAGGTCAAAATATTTTATTGACTGCATCATCACCTGGAAGGCCAGAGCCAGGATACTTCTGGCTGCAGGCACATCCTCAGCCAGCCACTTGGACTTGGCACCCATCAGCCACAGCACCTCGGCCTTGGGACAGTGAGCCACAGCTCTCTGGAGCAGAGCCTCCAAAGACTCCCTGAAAGATGCAAAGAAAAAGTAAGGGAGAGAAAAGAAGATGTTAAATATAGTAAATAACAAATAAAGAAAAGTCCAGCTTAAGATTGAGCTTCATTTACAAAAGAAGAGCTGGTCACCTGGTGCCGTGGTTCTTCTCAAAGTAGGCGGCTCTGAGCCAGACACTTTTTTTACTGGGGAACACCTGCAGAGAGTGGGCGTAGATGGCCCTGGCACACTCCAGCGCTCCATGGGAAACACACTGAAACATAACAGATAAGCATCTATAAAACTCTGCAGGTAAATGAGTATGTGAAGTTCCTCTCAAGGAGCGGGGGCCTAAGCGTGGCATGAGTAAAAAAAACAAAAAATATCGCATTACTCACACTGTCCGAATCCTCCATCCAAGTGTGTTTACGGTCCTCCTCTTCAATACCAATCCCGATGACAGCCCTTATCACAGCCTGGCAGGTAGCCACACTGGCTGCTTTGTCACACTCCTCTGCATCCTGCAAGAAAAGAGGAAACATTGAGGAGGAAAGCGATTCTGGGCGTTACACAGGAGGACAATGCAAAAAGTTAAAGCATAAGTTAGTGACACCAATTTGAGAGGAATGATGGAGCCAACCAGAAGCCTGGAAATGAGCCGGGATTTCTGATTGATAAGAAATAAGTCCGTCTGTCGTCGGGGTTTCAATGAGCAGAACACACAGTTCCAGACAAGATAGTCAGGAAAAGAGCAAGTGTGAGAAAGTTATTCTGTGATTGCAAAACAACCGTGAGTGGCACTAAAAATGTCAAGACACAGAGCTGGCTTCTATTCGTTTGCACCCAGATGAAAAAGCAGAAGGTAGCTTTGCCAAAGTAAACTGGCAAGCAGTCAAACACATGACGCAGTCTCTACTCACTCAACATTTAAAAAGTGAAAACATTCATTTGTTCACGTTATAACTTACAGGTTTACTTTGCTCTAATGGTAGAGACACGGGTGAACAAATCCAACGGTGTAGACAGAAAAGAAACTACAGGCTGGATTTACACCAACAACTTTGTTACTATTTGTTTACTGTTTCTCGAAATGTTGAAGTGACAGTAGAGTGAGAATTATAACTTAATCAAAGCTCCATTCCTTTTTTAGTGGTAGACAAAGACAGAGTAAATTAGTTACATCTGTACATCACAACACAACAGCACTAAAACACATAAGGTTTTCATTAGGGGGTGGAAATCTCTAGTCCCCTCATGATTCAATTCTGATGGATACGATTCGATGATAAAACGAGTTTCGATTCATTAAATAATTGTATTTCTATATAGGATTAAAGTTGTTACCCCAACCCTGCATCTTCACAAGGCTCATTATTTGTGCTTAGAACTGTATCACATGACTCTGCTGTTCAACAAGAGATTCTGCTCCTCTGCTCTTATCTTATCGCTCACACTTTGATCTGATCTTTACAAGTACATTTCCTTATTGGTCTACAAACAGCTGCAGTAATTGCTGCTGTGTCTTTTTCACTCTCAGCGATGTCAAAGAAATCACAAAGCCACAGCAACACACCGTTATCCACTGCTCTCTGTTGATCTCTACACCGTTGGCGTGCAGAGAGGTGATGGCTCTGTCGATGATCTTCTCCACCATCTGAGTGTTGCCATTGGCCTCCTCCAACTTAGCAGCGGTGATCCAGATGTGGCGATCAGTGGGAATGTTCTCTCGAGCTTTGTTCAGGACACGACGGGCGTTCTCGTATGTCTCTAACCGGGCCAGTGCCAGCCACAGCTATAGAAAGACAGGCGACAATAATTTAATATAGGAGGTAGGTGCAAAGCTTTGTTTGTTGCATTGCATTGATGTGGATGCATGTGATGTATCATGTTGGTGGAAAGAAATCTACATGTGCTAAGCGTACCTCCACACTCGTAGGGCAACACTCAACAGCTCGGCTGAGCATGATCCTGGCATCCTCTGGCTCCTCCAGCTCCACGGCAGTCTTCCACAGTCGAACTGACTTGGACACGTTCTCCAGGGCTGCATGAGTAAGAGTTACATAAGAGTTCAGTCATTTCATTGAGTCTTTTGTTCTAAGAGATTTACAACCAGTGAACAGGCCTGTGTGTTGCTCAAGAAAAAAACTAACTTGAAAATGTTAAAATCCTCAGACCACGCCATACAGTTTAAAAGAACATTACATTTTTTTTTACAGAAAATAAACAGACCTTTATTTACACTAGCAACACATAAGGTGCACTACTTGCTTGAGTGAATGTAGAACCAGGGCATGGAACATAATGAAAACAAACGCTACTCAACAGCATATCCAGGAATACAAAGTTCAACAGTGTTTAGGAAAAAACGCAGCGGCAACTGAACATGTAGAGGCGGAGAGACCTCTTCCACAGAGGAAGCTCCGCATCCATCTCTGTCACTGCGGTATGCTGCCGGGAAATATTAATGTGCGTATGTGTGTGAGGGCACTGACACCAGGGCTCTGATCGGGTGCTTGGCCTTGAGGAAAAGCCAGAACCACAGCTGGCAAATGTAACCGTAATATAATCTTTTATACAATCGTCTGGTTGCAGGGAGTGAGTAGCTCTGTGTGGGTGCCTTTTATGACACAATGGACAGATTGAGACTGGTTGTGAATTTTTGCCCTGCAGATAGCAGTGACTTCTTTTTGGCAAGGAAACCATTAAATATAAATGAATACAGAGCGCTGCTAGGAACACACACAAGCTTCTCGTCATAGCAACATGACAGCAACAGTTCGTTTAAAAACGTGCAATTTATTTTACACCAGGAGAAGAATGATTTAAGCATTCCTATGGTCATTTAGATCTTTTATAACATTGTATGACTGCCTTACCCTTCCTGAGGACTCGTTTCTTGGCCCTGACATCTGTCTCCAGCTCTGCAGCTCTGATGTAGATGCGGACGGACTGCGGCATGTGACGGACGGCCTGGGCTACCACGGCTTTAGCCGTGTCCCCAGGCTGGAGCCGCGCTGCCTCCAGCCACACATCCTCACTCTGGTGGGCAGAGAAAAATATTCATAGCATCAGGAGGGCGAGGAACAAATTAACCCATCAGCCAAGCAGCATTACTGTGTCATTAAATTAAATAACTGGCGCTGCAAAGTTAAATAATAATAATGATGGTAATGAACGTGATCTATTTTGTACAAGATAAGTAGAATAAGCACAATTTCAATTTTAATAAAAAATTTAATGTATGTTCTTCTATGAAAACTTACATAGATTGAAAATCATAAACAAGGATAGAAAGCCTAAAAAAACAACCAGTAATATTTTTCTTTGGACAAATATTAAAGAAACATAAAAATATTATTACATACATTAAAGTTTATAGATATAGATGAATGAGCTTAACATATTTACAAATACTTTCCGTCCTTACCTTAGGACACATCTCGGTGCCTTTCATGATCAGGTTCCTCGCCACCTGTAGTTTGCCAGTCACCTCCTCCAGCCTGGCAGAGGCAATCCAGGCAGGTGGGTGGTGGGGATTGGTCTCCCTCACTGATTTCAGCAGCAGTCGAGCCTTCTTGATGTCACTTGACATGAGGAGGCAAAAATAAATCATTAGACCAACAATATTTTACTATAGACACATAAGGATCTTGGTGTCCCTTCAGTGTTTCTACCTAATGTCTCCTCCGTGTGTGGGGATCATTGAGTTGAGATCTGTCAGGTAACCCTTAGGATCCACCACTGTCTGTCCACTCACTGAGTCAGAAACCTGAAGAAAGATAAAATGTTATTACAGGAGATAGAATTTATAAATACTGTGCATTGCGATATCAAGTGCAGTGCGACTTGTAGAACAAGGTAAAAGTGAAGGCGACTGAGGATGATCCATCACTTACCTGACTGAGCCTCATATCCATGAGTGTGTTCCTGGCCTGACCAATCTTCCTCATGTCCAGCTCTCCTGTCCCTGGTGTCATCAGACCGGGGGTCATGCTTCCAGGGTAAGGGGTGTTCAGACCTGCCAGCTAGGGAAGACAAAATAAATAATCATCAAAGCGTTTCATCTTGAAAAAGGCCTTGATCATGTGACACTACCAGTGTGACTGATACACAAAAAAGTCGAAGCAATAGCTTTCCAATGCTGCAGACTGACAAATACAGTGCAGTATATTCATAGTAAAAATGTAACTTTTTAATCAGTTGTTAACATGTCATTTTTTCATTCGTGTGTGGTAATGGGTTCCACTTGCATAAATGGTCAAACTAACCAATCAGATTGGCACAAGCAGGTGGTTTCTATCCAGTTACAAAGTAAATGTCCATTGATTTGTATAGCTGAAGTGATTTGTTTCTTTGCAGTGAGATATCATGACTCCTGCTGGTGTAAGATGAAACTACATATCTCTCACTGATGTGTGTCTGTCTTAATGTAGTGGTCCACAGTCAATGTATACTGACCCCTTGCAGAGGGTCAACACTGGTGTGCTTGTCTCCGGTCTGCAGGTGTTTGGAGAAGAAGCTGTCGGGGACAGGGGTGAGTTTCTCATAGCGGGGATTCCTCTGTCGCTTGTTCCTTGCATCTCCAACCTCAGGGATGCTCAGCCACTCTTCTTCTGACACCTCTGCCAACTTTCTCTGTTATAAGATAGAAAAGAATTAAGGATGACATTTTATATAGAGATTTATAAATAGAGATTTGGGTTGGAAAGGGCAGCAGTCTGGCACATGTGCAACTTTGTACCTTCAGATCTGAAAACTGCTGCTGGATCTTGGGCCGCTCCATACGATATTTCTCAATTTCTTCCTTTTCTCTCAGCTCCCTAAAAAAGAGAGAAGAAAACTTTAAAAACAAGCCTCACATACATTATAAATTGCAAACGATGATCGTGTGAAATCTGGAGTAAACTTTAACCCCAAACCCAGGTGGGAGAAATGTATTGCTACCTTCTTTCTTTGCGTCTTTCATCCATCCTCTTGTCTAGTGCAGCATAAATAGCATCTGCTTCTTCGTCGTCTTTCTCATAGGGGCCACTGGAAAACAAGCTACCTGCATATCCATTGAACTACAAGAAAAACAAACAACCTAATGTTATGGGAATGGCAGAAAATATCATGATATACAGATTAATGGTCTGGTCAGCTATGAGTTTTGAAACTTAATACGCAATTTTACATCAGAAAAACATCAAATAACAGCCAGAGACAATCGAGTCGCAGGCACCTCATCATAATTGGTATCATTGAGATCCTCTTCATCCTCCTCGTTCTTTTTCATTTGGTCCCCAACCGTCCTCTTCCCTGGGGGTGCATGCCGATCATCCACTGGATCATTGGCATCACGAGCAGGACCAATATCTGATCGGGTGGTGAATCCAGTTGCACTGAGGAGAAATCGCAGAAATTAAAATGTATCTACAGGGAAATTTTGAACAGGTAAAATTAAATAAACAATTTGAAAATGTTGTATGTGACAAATGTGCACTTATAATTTTTGTTGTATAACATATTGAACCAAACTAGCTGGCTTCTTAGTTAAATTGAGTTTACCAGCAAGTAAACACCATTCACTATTGTCAGAGAGCTGATGATTTGAGAAAGTAGTGAATGAAGTTAGGAACACTGCATCGACAACAGGCTCTAATTACCTTTAATAAGTATAAACTATAAAAACAATTGTACAGTCGGCCAATAATATTTGTTTCCTTTATCTGACGTTTTGATAAATTAATTTATTCAATCAATGCAATCACAGATAATCCTGAGCTAATACCTTAGTTATTGCAAGTAGCTACTGTGTATTTTGAACTTAATTTATAAGTTATTTACGCTGATGTGTTGCTGTTGTTACAATTATTATTTTATTATTTATGCTTAATTTGTGTCTGTATACGCGCGTTACCACCAGGAAAGTTCGCTGAACCACAGACTTCATTCAATACACAGAACTTAGCTTGTTAGCTAGAGAGCTGTTAGCATGCTAGGTAGCTGAGTTAGCTCACCCTCTGCCCAGACCGGGGACGTAGCCGAGCGGAGCGGGCATCCCCAGGAAAGGCTTCTTCTTTTTCCCCATGAGCGGAGAGGCGAGGGGTACAGCCGGGGCCGCAGCATTGGCCCCTGCGGACCCGGCGCCTCCCGCTGATGCCTTGTTGGACATTTTGGGCGCCTGTTTAGGACCAGAACTCGCCATCGTTTCTGTAACGGCGAGGAGGCTCACTGCCGGATAAACAACAGTCGCACTTCCGGTACCAGAGAAACGCTTTCTCGAAAGATCAGCGCCCCCACAGGTGCGTCCGGGTGCTGTTTATATAAAAAAATAGTATAATGGATACTTTAAGCTCATGAAGTTGTTTCTGTGAATCATATAAATGTTTTATTTCCACCACTCACTGTGCAACTATGGTGGGAATTTGATATATTATTAATCTATTTTATCTCACGATGATGTCACTTTGTTCACAGAAGCCACAAGAGGGCACCAAATACCCAACAAAAAAAGGCCTGTTGAGACTTTGCTCTGAATTTTAAAGTTTAAACTTAATGGTTTGTAAAGAACTCTTCCTAATGCAACTTTTCCATTGGGCAAATCATGTGTTACTTGAAGTAACATCGTGATATGACATTGTAAAACTTTCCCTGAAAGAACTTCATTTTAAAACCGAATATTTTGGGCATTTGTATACATTTATTTTGTTATATTTATTCAGGATTTTACTTTGCATTTAAAGCATAATGAGTGTTTTTTAGGAGGGATTCATGCAAATGTCAAGGCCTATGTATAATAAGACTGGCAATTCAATTATCTATTCAGCAAAATATGCCTTTTGTATATTTTATGATGTAAGACCCTTTATTCCCTTGACTCTGCATCAAAAGTAGACCCTTGACCCCAGCCATGGAATATATATGACATAGCTGACATGCATAATATCTGAATTAAAAACCTTCCCATTCATAATCTCAGGGATTAAGCAGGGCTCCTACATTTGAAAGGATCCTCATCTGCTCCACAGTAAAACCAATTTTGCCTTAATATACTCTTGCTCCCTGAAAAAATAGTGAATTAATATTTTAGTAGAACTGAAATATCTTAGAGGATGATAACATGTGAGGCATTTATTTTAAGCAATTGCAGTGCAGCTCTGACAGACATGTGTTAACGTTTTGCAGCGATAACTTATCTCACATTATGGGTGAAAGATATTCACGCTGGAGAGTCTGGATTCAAACATGAGACTGGAGACGGCAATGGAGTTAATTACACTCTAACATGACATTTCTGGGCTCCATCCCGTGAGACGAAGAGAGGCCATACATCAATTAGCTTCAGTCACGTTTAACTTCACCCACCCATACTCTGAGCCTCAGCCCAGACCCTCACATTTCTCTTCATTTACATTGCCTGGAGGGCAGACATCATTTCTCTCCTGGGAGAAGATGTTATGATGAAAATGGACTGTCAGACACATCAGAAGATATATGGCGCCCATAGCCGAGAGCCAATTTCAACATGAAGTGCTACTCAAGCCTTGATTTCACCCAGTTATTGCATTGCTTTTAATTTTTATTTCAATTATTTCTATGCAGATTTATATGGTCACGTCCAATGTGCAGCTTGAATTCACACTCAATATGTTTTGCATTAAAGGACAGGCAGTAAAAAATAAATCACAAAACTGACCCATAGATGAATGATTCGCTCCGTCTCTTTATTATACTTAAATTATTAATAATACTGCCCAATACTAACAATATAAAAATCACTCAATGCCTGGTAGAAGCACACATGTAAACCTGTATACATTTTTAATGCACCAGTCGTAACCACAATGCTGTATTCAAATGGTTAAAATAGGAATTATACATAAAGAAGCAGCCTGTATTTGAACAATGACAGTGTGTTTCCATCAAAATAAACACATTCAGCAGGAATCCAGCAACCTCTACCACACACATACAGACTGAAGTGCATAACAATATGCTCATTGTGACAGTGACAGTAGAAGATATCAGGTTTGTGTGGGACAGAGCTGGAAGGAGCCACATGGGAATTTTGAAAATACCAACTTAATTTACGTTCTGGGCCCATAAAATCACTGAACTAAGGCTACGATATTTATACTAAACAAGTTGATTGGCTCAATTAAACACAAAGGGGGATCAATTCAACACGCTAACATGAACTAAAAAAATATACCTAACAGAACAGTTGATTTATGACTCATGTAAAAACTCCTATTTGTTCACCTCCATCACTGAACTTGAAACTGTCTGGAGCCATTTTGAAAACCTGAGGCCAACACTCATGGATATATTATAATATCTACTTATATGATGTACATGGTTTTACATAACACATTATCAAAAAAATCGTTTCTACACTAATGCCATGAATGAAGATTTTATTTTTTTCTTTCAAAATAAAAGTTCATGCTGAACCACACCCATCCCCCCTGCACAGACAGAAATGTTTGTTAATTCAACATGAAAAGTTGCTTTGCGGTTGAAGTTGATTCAGCCTCAAACGTTTTTTCAACAATTGCAGTTTTACATGTTGAAAATGAGACACTGAATCATTGAAATAACAATGAATATTGCCTGAGTAGGCCGACAGCCTCCTGTCCCTCCAAAATATTCGAAACTCACTGAGGATTGTGGAACAACTGTTGTTGGAGAGGGACACATGTATTTTACAGAAGTAAACATCTTTCACTGTGATTCATTCAGCTTCTCTGGATTTATAAATAAAATTAAAGTTTTATGAAATGAGCAAGTGAGAAAATAGTTTATCTGCATGTTTTATAGAAAACTTGGATCATGACACAGAGTCTAAAAGCGACTGTGGTATTGACTCATTTGTAGAGTGTCTCAGTTACATTTGATTTGCACTGAAATTATGTTTTTTTATTTTTCAGAGTAAATGCTTGTGATCTTAAGAGACATTGGGACTGTTGTGTTTGACAATTCATTTGCAGATTTGTATTATGCTGAACACAAAAAACAAAAACTTTCTCAGTTTAGAATAACCCATTAGTGCAATTTGTCAACATGAGCAAAGCTGAAATAAAAAATGTAATAGCTCGGTCTGTTTTTTTAACAAAGACTAATCGCCTCATTTGGATGTAATTAAATTTTTGATGAGGGAGAGTCACAAAAAAAGCGAATAAAAAAATACAAAATGAATGTGTACCTGCTGAATTGAAATGCGTTATAACAAGCAGAATTATTTTGTGTTATACTGTGTTGTGTGTATTTCCATGGAAGCATACTGTAATCTGCATGTTTCTACATGTTTATGCATTTGTGTGCGTGCTAGTTTGTACGGATGCATGACTCGGTTTAATCTGTTTAGGCAGTGCATATGACACGGGATGGAGGGGTGGACCACTGGACTATCTGTCCTAAGAGACGCCCAATACATATAATGTAGCTGCGGCTTTATGGATAATGCAGAAATATATATGAAGAAACGAAGAAGTACGAGATGGAATATCCCAGCAAATAACATCACGCCCCATTTATGGTCCACAGATTGAGAGGTTTGCCAGAAAGATGCACAGGAGGAGATATGTTGAGATGACAGGTTTATTGATACGCTTTCATGAGTCGCACACAAACACACACCTACACACACACACACACACACACACACACACACACACACACACACACACACACACACACACACACACACACACACACGCAGACACATCATTCACACTGCCTGAGCTGCAATGCCAGTTAATTCTAGCTCATTATATTTCAACAGTACAATGTGGGTGAAGAAAGAAAAAGAGGGGGGAACGCAAAATAGGACATGGACATAATTTTTCACTATTACACAGCGTCTCTGAGTTGAAAGCCGCCTGCACACACACAAGCCCCACTTCATTCGTATGTGAAAGTCAGGGGAGGATTAATGATTTATTTCGCACTAATTACCGAGTGTGTATCGTTCTGAAACAAAGCAAAGTGTCCTTGTGAAAGGACAACAGCAGATTGCTATTAGGGCCTTCCTTCAGAGGAAGCCAGCCAGAGCCGTTTTTCGGGCAACAGATGCTCAAATGGAATTTCATTGATCCACTGAGCTTAGTGTGACAACAAAGCTTTGAATATGGGCAGTCCAGTAATTAGTCCAAGCCGAGGATCAGAGCCCGCATACAGAAGAAGAAAAAGATGATGGATTTTGTGTGGTGAATACTAATGCACTGACAAACATGACACATGTGCATTTGCGGGTCAATCCTATTGGAAATGCTTCGTTAGACTAATTGCCGTGTAAAGAAAAGGACCTCTTACACTCTTCTCCTTCAAGAGTGGAGTCACCTTGGGAGGAGACTTGTCTGACAGAGAAGTAACAGAAGCTATAACAGAAAACACTGCTAATAGCATGGGCCTTATTATTCACCTAACATCACAGCAGCAACCTGCCACCATGATACATCTGTATGAGCCTTACATAGTATTCAATGATTGAGACGAAAGGAAGGAAAGTGAATGACATGCACCATGGTTTTAGTGAGAGGTTTTCATATTTCTCACATTAAACCTCTGACAGCTCACGATGCCCAGGTTGATTTGTTTCCCTGACGGCTGAGGAGATAAATGAGGTTATTGACTGAAGCCGTTATATGATTTGTTGTTTGACTGAGGCTGGTATTTAGCTGATGGGTTATTTTGAGGAGAGGAGAGAGATACAAATCCCTGAGTGAGATAGACCAAGCATCCTGTCTTCCTCAAAATTATGGCCCTTGAATAAATTTGGATTCCTTCCTATCTGAATCATCCCTGAGGACCCAGCACCAGGAGTTTTTTTTTAAAAATATATAAAGATGACACAAATATCAGTGTCCTCTTTATCTTTCGTTTCATGCTAGAATCTGTCTTTGTGTCGTCTTAACTCAGCCAGAGTAACACAGATTTTTGCACAATTTTCCCATTTTTAGTTCTCTGAATTCAGAGACATTTTACATTGTGAAGAGGACAATTCATAGAGAGTTTATCATTTTCATTGCACTATGAAGGCTCTGGGTAACAGCAGAAATTATTGAAACAGATTGATTCCAGTTAAACATAGTCAATTCTTTACTTAAGTACATTTTGTACTTATAGAAGCTGGTTGTGAAATTACTCAGGTTGTGTACTTTGATTGTAATGTTATATGTTTATAGGAAATTCTGGAATGTATTGGAATTACTTCTGTATTTTGAGTTCCTTTGATGCCATAATTTTTTCACAGTAATACGCATTATATATCAGTTATTGCTTCCATAGTTCCGAGAAAAAGTCCCAGATAATTCTCCCAAAAAAGCATCAGAAATAGTCTTAATATTTTAATCATGTACTTCAGGAACCATCTCTGGGGGAAGACTGAGCACTAGAGTGAGTGGCACTTTCAAAGAAAACATCTGTAATAATAAGGGGTGATTCTTGATAATATTGCTGTTCTTTTCTTTTTTCACTCGCTGAGGTTTCCATTTTATTTTCAGGTTGGTGTCAGTGTCCACTTTTAGAAAAAACAGTAAGTGCTTTGTCTGCTGATGGAAACATGTTTCATCACTTACTGCAAAATGTGATCATGTCGAACATCCAAACCTGAAAGAGATTTGATGACAGACAGAGAGCTACAGCATGTGAGGAACAATGTGTTTGTGTGTTTATGTGTGTGCGTGCATGCGTGTGTGAGAGAGACAGGGGGTTGTGTAGGTCAAACTCACACTGTCTGTTACACTGTGGTAATTTGCATAAGAGTGAGGTCACCGTCGGAGAGTGAGTGGAATGAGAATCACTTCCCTCCCTTACCTCCCTGCATATGGTATGTGCACGCAGACACACACACACACACGCACACACACACACACACACACACACACACACACGCACACGCACACACACACACACACACACACACACACACACACATAGGGTGCAGAACAGGAGACAGGAGGTGATGATCAGGCAAAGGGAATACATCTCTTAAATAGGTTCTGTCATCCTTTGCTCCCCTCTCTGAATGCATTGGGAGCGACACAGCTTTCAAAGGACGGCCCCTACAATATGCACTTAGAATCACAGAAAACTCCCCCAGGTCTCTGATTAGGAAAACAGCTCAGGCCCCAAACTTAACACCATAAAGTGGATTCTCCTCTGTCATCTGCACTCATCTCGCTGGAGTAAATAGCTTCCTGTGGGAATTCATTACATTGCTTTCACTTCCACCTGAAAGAGCCCTCCCTTTCAGATCAGATTAAGTGCAGGCAGAGGAGAACTCTTATGTTCTATTGAAATCCAACCTCTTTGAATCTTTTCTGTCTCTAAAACATTCAGTTGCACCGAAGGTTGGTCTGCTCTCTCCTGGGCTGTTCTTCTCTCTCCATTCCTCTGGTCTATTTGGAACTTTTGGCGCTTGTATGTGCGCTCTGCCAACTCAAGGGACAGCCATTCACCATGACGCCAGCTTTGGCAAGGATGCCACACTCCAGTAAATCAATGGCCTCTCTATGTCTCTTGAGGAAGTGTTCTCAGCTTCTCTCTCTTTCTTTCTCTCTTTTTTTGAGGAGATCTCTAGCACCGGCTCAAGATGTTCCTTTCACTTCATGTTATCAGCCACGATCTGGCTGTTTGCAGGACAAACATACTTGTTTTTCCCAATACATCTGTTTCCATTACAGCTGGAGTATGTGTGCAATTTGCAGCACAAACACACAGTTTTTATTGCAGCTTTGTGTATTTGCAACATGCATATGTCTTGCACTGTCGCAATACAACAAAGTCTCCTGGCGTGAGCAGGACAGGCCTTGTGTAACGGTTTAACACAGACAATAAAAGTTTAATAGCATAATCTGTTTGTCGCATGATGCAATGCAGATGCTGCTCGGAGAGAACAACATTCATCAACACCCAGAAAATATGTTTCAACTTAACTCCCAGTGGAAACTCTTGGCTGCAGCGTGAGGAATGAACATCTACAGACAATAACATTTTCATTTTCCTGGTCCCTCACATTCCTGCTGCTGCTGCTGGGCCACAAAACACAGGACAAACATATCTTTTCCCAACAGGAGCTCATGTTGTAGCTGCTGTGTTTCTGCCACCTGACTCCCGGCGAGCTGGTATCAGCAAATCTTGCTTTTTGATCTCTGCAGGTTCTATTCATTATTCACCACACTGACCGTCCTCTGAATTAAAGCTACGCGCCTCGACTACTCCGTTTTATTTTTGCAGAGAAAATTCGCTGGCACATTTCTAAATTAAGCCCCGTCTCTGAGATTATGAGGGAGTGCGTGCAAATGTGCATCCCTCCATGCGTGCGTGACTGTGTCCGTGGGAATAACAATGAGTGCAACATCATGTATGAATCTGAATGAGTGTGTGTGTGTCTGGGCGAGTGAGTGTGTGCTTTTAGCTCTTGTCAGCGTGTGTCCTGGTGAAGCCCTGATGGACCAGAAAGTCCTTTGTTCTTGGTCTTTGAGGCTTTGATGATCCAGTGTCTGCACGAGCTGCAGGGAGGGCCCACATCTTCCAGCACCGTCTGATGGACCGTCTCGGAGTCTTCTAGGGACATAGCTCAGCAGTGTTCTAAGAGAGAGAAAAAAGATGCTTGGGCGATGAGCAGTCGGAATAAAATCTGAAACAATTAGCCGGGCATGTTGTAACAGCAGATTGACGAAGACGCGTTCGCAACCTGCTCCCACATTCTCGGCTTTGAAGTAACTCTCGACCGTCTGATGGGCAAATAGTGGCTGACGTGGGCGTCTATCGAGGGACGACTGTTTTTTAGAATTTTTCGCAAGTTTCCTTAATATACTGGATGTGAGCAAAGATCACATGTTTGCTCAGGTGTTATCCCACACATGCTCACAAATCAGTGTTTTGACAAAGCTCATCACCTTAAAGGGCCAATCCACAGATTATACAAACCTAAAAAAGCACCTATATAATAAGCTCTGCAGTTCTGGAGGAAACTTTATAAAGTGTCACCTTCATGATACCCTCAGGCGTAATTCAGGTTGGGCTTGAGACTTTTATCCTATCGGCAAAAAGTTTGTGTTATAAACTGAATGTGTCCGGTGAGAAAAATTAGGCGATAACAATAACTTTTACAGGCAGGAAAACTTTTTCTTTACTTGCACTGCAGGAATTGTATACAACGATTTGAAGCTTGATTTATAGGGGAAACTAAAAGTATATCTCAGCCTCTGCTGCGTCTGTGTTTTAGTCGTATTTGTGTTTCTTCATGGAAGTGCTATAGATCACAGATCTCACTGCCATATTTTTGGGTATTCTGACTTTTCATAATACTTTGCTCATCAAAGTATTCAGAGAATTGGAAAACTCTGGGGGTCAAGTGCAAAAATAATAAAATAAAGTATCATGAGTAAACAGGGGAAGTTGCATATCGCTGATCAATCCTTACAACTTAAACTTTTTTAATTGTGTATGCAGGTTTGGTTTATGTTAGTCTGACATGCACGAGGCTTGCTTTTGATTTATCTTGTTATTAAAGAGGAGAAGGGTCGAATACAAGACGATCTTTTGTGTCTGCAAGTTATAAAGATGCAAAAATAAAAAGACAAGGCACGCACTGTGCAGTTTCATAGCTCCCACAATAGGCTACAATAAAGGGAGCTCATTCCCAGGGGGGGATATTTAGTGCACCCAAAGAACAAACGTGCCTTCGAGGATTTCTGCTGAATTGAAGTTTTCCTTTGTTTAATCTGGGAGGCTTGTGCAACTTCAAAAATCTCTATAAAGAGAGTGAAGAATTAAAAAAAAGAAATCTAGCCTTTCACGACCAACATGGATATAGAACAAAACTATAACTATTACAGCCAGCTTTATTTCACCAGCACAAAGACTCGGGTTTGTTTTTGAAAGTAGGAACATTTGGACTGTAGGGACAGATACACTGACACCCAGTATATCATACTATAGGTTATACCCAGTATATAACCTTCTTGGAAAAAATCTGAAAAACAAATAAAAGAAACACAATAATAATCACATCCCACCTTTATTCACCACTTCAAACAGGACAATGTGTGTATTTTTCACTTGTGTCTCACCCCATCAAAACCATCATATGGAAAAATTTCATATCAGAACTTCTCTGGGATATTTCCATTAAATAGGGATCCTAAACAATGACAGCCTCGTTTGTAGCCTATGGTTGCCATCATAATAAAATGGGGCGTGTGTGTTGTGTGCATGCGAGAGAGAGGGAGAGGGAGAGAGAGAGAGAGATAGAGAGAGAGAGAGAGAGAGAGAGAGAGAGAGAGAGAGAGAGAGAGAGAGAGAGAGAGAGAGAGAGCAGGAGGATCCAGTCTGGCTCCAGGAGCAGCTGCTCGGTGCCTAATGACCTTTTGTCTCCCGGCGGTCAGGTGCGGAGCAGCGGGGGGTGGGGGGGGCGGAGATTCACAGGGAGACGCTGTTAAATCCGACTGGTCCCGCGACGTCCCGCACAACAAATGTGCGTGAGAGAGAGATGTAGGTTTTTTGTCTTGTCTCTTCTCGGTGCACGGCCGCAGTCCGCAGCCGGCTCCATGCTCCCATAGCGGCTCCGAGAGGACGGAGAGACGCGCTCCTCTTCCCGGTTCGTCTTTATTTCTCGCAGAAGCATGGGAGAGTCCTGCTGACACCACGGAGAGATACACGCTGAGACCGAGTATGGCCGTGGACGGTAAGAGCGCCCAGCATCACTCACCACTGGAGCCCCAGTTCAAACTGGGACTTCATGTCCAGGAAGGAGTTCACGGTCATCTGTCTGCACTTTGACATATTTCAGAATCTCTTATTGGACACATTTGTTGGAATACATGTGCTTATTCTGAAATGTAATATGGATCTTATTGTACTTTTCATATTTCAAAATCTCATGTTAGACCATAGACACATTTTAATGCAATAATTCCGTTTTGACATGTGCTATTTTTGAAATGTTAGAGGAAGTTTAATTTGATCTTATAAATGCACTTTTTCACATTGTTGAATCTCATATTGGCCAATAACATAGTAACATACAATATTTTCATATGGACATGCACTTATTCTGAAAAGTAAGAGATCATATTGATCTTACTTTAATGCTTTATTTTGAAATCTCTTTATAGACCATAGAAACATTTTATGGAATATTCCATCTGAGCTCTTTCTGATGTTAATGTAGTTTTTATATCCTAAAATCTTATATTAGAATATAGATATATTTTTAAAGAGTATTTCCACGTGGATATTTGCTTTTTCCACCTTTAAATGAGTTTGTGATGAACTGTTACGCTGTAAGCTGCAGTAAAAGCAGCCATATAGACATTATATTTACAATTTCTAAGTTGCGTCACAACCCTGACCCATTTGCAGATGGTGTCAACGTGTGGATGGATCCTTTTTTTCCTGCAAGGTAACACAATCCACTCAGAGACGAATCAGTCGACTCATCCCTTATAGTCGAGTAGCGTTCTCTTGTTTTGGACTATTTTAAGATTCATTGCAGCTAAGCAGCCTGAAACTATAAGTTCTCCTGCTCTGTGTTTGCGGGCCAGCACATTGTTCACCTGGGAGACAGTATTCACTTCTGGAATATATAACAGTCTTTGTTCGTCACTATTTACTTTGACTCATGATGGCGAGACCATGGTATGAATAGAACATAAATTATGTAACTCTGCTATGTATGCAATAAAAAGTAATCTAAATAAAAGCACAAACATCCATCACTCCATACAGCCATATATCTTTTTGCAGGGTCACTTGTTGTGGTGGTGCTGGAGCCAATCCCAGCCGATAAGGTTCACCCTGCACTGGTTAGCCACTCTATCACATAGTCACATATAGAGATAAACAACCACTCGCCAGCACATTCACACCTATATGGGGTATCTTCGCCAGTTAACCGAACCTGCATGTTTTCAGACTTTGGGAGACTTTCCTCCACCGCGTTGCCCCTTTAAATAAATCCAACACGCCCTAAAGAAAGAGGAATAGGTCGACATCAGAATTTGACAATATCCCTCCCGGTGTCACCTCCCAATTTCTGCGAGGACACGTTGGAAATGATCAAACATCTTTGGAAGAGGCCACATTTTATTCATCCTCGGCTTTTAACAAATATCTTGTTTTCGTCCTCTTCCCCTGCTTTTCAAGCTTCAGTGGACAAAACCAATTATTTTCTTTAAACTATACCGTGCATGAGAATCTCTTCGGCATTTTAGTTGGTCCTGTTGTTCTCCTGCCCCGTTCTCTTCCCCGTGCTTCGCTGGTTGGTGTTTGCTCCGGGCTAACTGAGTTAAGTGAAGCCAAATCAGAACCTCTCTCTGCTCAAGGGCAATAATGTGTGTGAGAGCATCAGCGTAGTGCCAAGTGTGTTTCCCATCTGCCCCCGGTCTGCTGAAGCAGGTTAGCTCCTCATTAGCATAGCTGCAGGTAAGACACTCAGTCAGATATGCATATATGCCTAGTGACACATGGAGCTATCTATAATTAATCCACAGTTTACTTAAGCATCATTAATTTACCCAATGCCCTGGGCACGGACACCACCCTGACAGTGTGCTGTCCCACTTAAACTTTAATGAATGTTGGTCCGGATAGACTGTTGCATTGTTTAAGCGCACTCACACACACACACACAGACTGAGGGCTGGATTTACAACCAGGGGATGTGATTAAGACCACAGATCCCTAAGATTTAAGTCAAATCTGTGATTAAATATGAGACACACGATCCGTCATCCTCAGAAAACCCAAAGAGGTTTAAAGTTGTACATCTCGGATCCCTGTTTAACTGTTGCACAGGACAATGGGTGAGTTGATTTAGTTAATTTTACCCTGATTTCCATTTGTCAGTGGGCCGCTGTTTGATTTTTAGGTGGGTTCTCAGCTACAGGCCTGTGACTGTATCATTTACAAGGGCTGATCTGTATTTAAATGGTATAATTGACATTTTTACCTCATATTCATACATTCTGAGAGAATTACATTGTCTTCCGCTCAGCGAGTTTCACTCTATAATTATGTTTCCCTCAGTGTTTGCCTATTCAGAGAAGATGAAATTCATCACATTTTTCCTTCAATCGCCCAGGACCTCCGGCTGTATTGTCATATCTGAGATAGCCACACAAATTTATGCTCCTGGATCAGTGAACTTCCAGATGCAGGGATTTTTTTTCCCACTGTAGAGGAGCTAGGAGTGCAGGGTGACAGAGGCATACTAAGATCTGCATGTTGGGCATACAAAGACTTGAACTGGTGCTGAGGACGCCAGGGTGGCTTCCATCCATCCATCCATCCATATACTGCTGGACATATGCACAATAAGAAAAAGGAGTTGCCGTGCCAACCTTCATTCTGACAGACCCACATCGAGACGAGCCCACAGCTGGATCTCAGTCCAAAAGCTACCTATGTATTTATCTCAACCCCCATGTCTCTGTGAGCGTGTGAAGACACACCACTGTACGAGGGGTGATGGTGTGTCTGTGCTGCCTTAGTGATGGACGTGTGAGCAGAAGAGGGCTAACGAATGTGGAGCAAAAGTCTTTCAATAAAATACGATCTAATTGGATTTTCCTCCTCAAAGGACACTGCAAATACATATATTCACCACGGACCATTTATGATGAATTTAATGCCAGTAATCCCAGTAACAACCATCATTTTATCACTAACTAGCTGAGGAATAATGCAGCTGTCTGTCATCTTAAGCTTGGGAACGGTTACAGGGAACCATTCTCTCAACCTCCAACAGAACACAAACCCGCCCTTCCCTCCGATCAGGTCACACAGTCGTGTGCTCATTCAACTGTGAAATAACTGCCCATTTCCAATGGGGCGCTCCTGCTATACCACAGGATTTCAATCTGTGT
Organism: Pseudopleuronectes americanus; assembly: GCA_038501795.1. Taxonomy (NCBI): domain Eukaryota; kingdom Metazoa; phylum Chordata; class Actinopteri; order Pleuronectiformes; family Pleuronectidae; genus Pseudopleuronectes; species Pseudopleuronectes americanus. The sequence continues at coordinate 16,807,020 of CM076725.1, forward strand.
TTTGGTCCATGTGCGTGTTTATGTTTGTGTGTGTCTGCATGCAGATGAAGCAGAGGGGGAGCCGGCACCTCGGTGGGTGTGTTGGTAGGGGGGGGCGGGGGTGTTGAGTGTTAGCTTTACACGGACAAAAACACCCTTTGTTGTTTTTCTGGCGTGTGTTTCGTCGCCTGCTGGAGACGGCGTCCATTTGGTGCTTTGAGCCAAATGTGTTTTCTGGCCTCTAGTAAAGTAATATGGTGTTAGTCATTTACAGTGGAACGGTGGGGGTTATACAGCTGTGTGGGTGTGTGTGTGTGTGTTTGTGTGTGAGCTTCTGTGTGCGTGTGCGTGTGTGTCACGGAGAGCATGCAAGCTGTTAACCTCTTTCCCCTGTCCGTCATCATCCCCTGCTTCCTCGCAGCAGGCAGTGTGTCACTCAGTTTAATTCATGGAGCATCCTCTTGAACACACACGCACGCACACACACACCCTCCTGTCATCCATCATCAAGTCTCTGATCCACCGCAGCTCTGCAGCTGCACCTGGTCTGAGCCTGTGGATTCCGGCAAAGACAAAGTGGACAGAGGGAGAGAGGAGACAGAAAAGGATGTATTTGTATAATGCAGTGGAGTCTATCTGAAGTTCGCACGTTGCTTTATCAGGGGATTTTGAAAAGTGCTCACATTGATCGGTCAGTAAATCAACATCTTACAGGATTTTTTTTTATCTGAAACACTTAACATCGAGGTAACGACAGGAATGATCGTACCAATGGTTACGATCCCTGATTGGACAAGAAAGCTTAGTTAAAGTTTAAACAAAGACAAGACATTTATTTTCTCCTCCAAATAAGTTTGGTGAAACTGGAATCTTCTCTGAAACCTGTATGATCATGGGTCTGCTTACACATTTCTTACCCAATCTGAATGTTTACCTGCACCAAGGTTATGCTCTCTCTCTCCCCCCCTGTCTGTCAGTGGGTTGTTTGTTTGTCAGCAGTATTACCCCCCCAAAAACTAAATTGACTTGCCTCAAACTTGGTGAAAGGATGGAACCTGAGCCAAGAAACAACCCATTACATTCTGGAACAGATCTGAGATTGCAAGAGCGTTGTTTTCAACTATTTCCCAGGGAATAATGCACGGTTCTGATGGCGGTATATTTAGGGGACTGACATACCGGTATATGAGTTTGTGTAATCTGGTGTGAATCCAAAGAAAAATCTACATCTAACGGATTTTAGATGTTGTTTCTTAGAGAGGAAAGTTTTTCCAGCCACTATCTTAAGAACTATACTGAAAGACAAAGCAGGTATTTGTATTTAAGGGAACTGTTGGGGCATCGGTCGAGGTGTGTGCTTTTTCAGTTTGACAATATTATCACGTCCCCAGATCTCAGTTATTACACTGGTGAGAACAAGGTTATATAAGTGCCAATAAGAAAGATGGAAAATCCTATGGAAATGAGAACCAAGTTGAAAGAGCTCAGATGTATCACACTGTATCTCGGTGGTTACGGTGCTTGGACATCTCACTGTAACAGTAATGCAATAATCCATTTTTGTCAAACTCAAACATCTATGGGAGAGTTGTTGAGGTTGTTAAGGGAGGAAAACATTTTCAGTGAGATATTGATCTGATGGATTTTTCTAGTGGTCCTCTCAGATCCGCCGCCAAGTGCTTCGACCTCTAACCCCTGTGTGTTGAAGTGGGCTGAGCAGAGGACAGTTCAGTAGATCCTCATCGACTCTCTGACTGATGAAGTGGTAAAGGCGGACTTCAGTATAAATCAGCAGTGGATGAAAATGAGGTGGATTTCTTTTTTGACTCTGTCCTGAAGCGTCACACTTGGACCGTTCCGCTCAGACGGCCCCTCACTGCTAACCTCACCTTCCCCTTTAATGTGTCCAGAAATGATAAGGCCTCACCGTTCTGATCCAGGGCCCTTGTCCCAGGTCCGACCCCGCACTCACTCACTCTCGCCTTCCTTCTCTCTGAATTAGAGTGCGCATGGGCCCATATCCAATTTCTCTTCTTTTAATTAGCCGTCTGCACGGTTAGAGGGGCTGAAAGGGTGGATGAAAAAGAGAGATGTAATTTTTCTGAAGAATCACACTAATTAGCTATATTTTGACACAGGGGTTGTGTCCCTCATGTATCGCACTGTTGTTACTTACTGACTTAAAACCCACAAAGTCCATCACTGTCTCTGCTCCTCGCTGTATTGTTCCCCTCACGGTTGCTTAGATGAGGCGATGGCATCCTGCTACTTCAGACTATATGTCTGGGCAATTGTAATGATTTTAATTCACCATCTATAAACATCGCTCATTGTTGCGCCCCATCATTACCATCTGTCCCCGGGAAAACGAGATAGCGCTAAATGTGATGAGGCCACGTTCCACTAATATCTTGTGTCCTCCATCTCATCCTTGGCCAGATGTCTTTCAGCCGGCACTTTCAAGGAGAGCAGTCAACCCCCCCCCCACACACACACACACACACTCGCTCTATCCTTCCCATTAGAGGCCGCTGAACAAACAGTCTAATTAAGTGTGGCCTTGTTCGATCGGGTGAGCTTGGAGATTTTCACTCGTCGTTAATAGGCTGGCCCCCGCTCCTCCTACCAAGTGCTGGGGGTCAGGGGCCCCCTGCAGTACAGATTACCCATTAAACCAAATGGCTAATGGCTGCAGGTACGCCCTAACAAGGCATCCATCCTTGCACACTCGCGAGCACAAGTCACGTCCGTGCACTCGAAAAAAAGCAATTACACTGCCACTCTCAATCTCGTAGCATGATCTCTGACAGGTTGGCTCTGCGTTTTCAGATAGGTTTTTTTTTAATGCAAATTTCAGAACGATCCAAGTATGTGTGTGTGTTTGTGAGTTTTGAACTGAACATGTTTTAGACTCATCCCAATCATCGGTCTATTGTCCTCCGAAAATAGAAATCATACAATTGCTTTCCCTCTTATCAGCTTTTCCCATTCTCGCTGCTCCTCCTCCTGTGCTCCACCCTATTTCACCCTTTTTTTAAATCACCTTACCAACGCCTCCACCTTCTTCTGCCGCAATCCCAAACCCTCCATCCATATTCCGCTGTCTTCCTCTCTCTCTCCGTTCCCACTCCCGTCCCCCTGTTGTGTGTTGAACCTGCTTCCTGTGAATATACAGCCCTGTCTGTGGCCTCCTCTGGCTGTCACAGTGCTTCTCAAATGGCCCCTCAATTTGCTATGTCAATAGGCAGCCAAGTGTCAGCGTGTCAGCTCCGCGGCTGAGGTGGGGAGGAAGAGTTTTCAAAATGCAGGTCAACTGTGTGACTAACCCCCTGGAACTAATATTCTCTCTTGCCTGCATTCGTTGTCCGTTTTCCAGGTTTCCTCTCAACTGCACTTTATTCCCACTTTCATCTCATCACAACATTAATCTCTCTCGCGCTCTTCCCCCTCTTTGGAAGCTCACTGGAGTTGCATTAAAGAAAAAAAAGCACTCCCCAACGATAATGCAAATCCCACAGTCCTCTGCATGCTCACTGAACATTTAACTGAGATTTTCACCTCACAGTCTTGTGCTTCTTTTAACTCTCACACTCACTGAACCCATGGGGGGGGGGAGAAGCTCTGGTTTACGCATATATAAAAGCCATATGGCACCATCAACATCACAGGGAAAAATACATATTGCAGAGATTTATATCACGCTCAGTTAATGTGGATATTTCCACCTTCTGACAAGTTAATTTTTTGGGGGCGTAAGCTAATTTTTTGCCTTAAATAAGACCTGACTGTTATTTTCTGAATGTCTCAGACCAGGAAACGTCCTAGAGGCTGAACCGAAGAGATCCCTTTTAGCCTCAGTGTAACCCGCTGCCTCATGTGACCTTCTCCGGACTTCTTATTGAATGATTCATTCTCAGAAAGAGATTGCGGCCATGATGCCAAAGACAGGCTCTTAAACATCTTAATATATTTAAAAATGTCCAATTTAATCTGGCTTCAACTGTGAGTAAGCGTAGCTGAAATCGTCTTAAGTCCCCTCTTTACTGAGATCATTGGTTTCCTTTTACCCTAGTTTTCTTTGGATTGGTTGTATTAATCCCTTTGTCTTTTGCTTCCTTCACATCAAATGGAATGGAAACTGTCTGTGGCTCAGTGCAGTGTGTGTGTGTGTATGTGTGTGCACAATGCTCGTTTGTGCGGCTGCACCCTTTTGACCTGATTGTCGATGAAATCCGGTGAGACATGCGACTGTTGTAACTTATCCGTAGATTAGGAGGGATTTGTCCGGCAAGAGTCAGCGGGATGTAGTTGCCTAAGTGCTGCAGTGGTCACAAAGGATCCTGCAGGGATACATGTATAGACATGTCGTTTCTTTTTGCCTCTTTACAACCACCTGGGGCATGGCAAGACTCCTGCTGATAAACAGCCATCGGTTTGTCAGAGTCCCAGTGTATCGCCTTGAAAGCAGTTATTCCACCTCATTCCATTTGTTTTATCCTCCGGTCCTCTTGCAATGCTTTTAATGGAACTTTGCCCCAGACTTAGTTGTTTTTATTGAGCCTGGATTGACAGACGTTAAAAAGAAAGCTGGAGCAAACTATTGTAGTGGGAGGCAGCCGAGGTTACAGGGCTGTCAGTCAGAGTTAGTGGGGGTGGGCTTTGAACTGTCATACCAGCCTCCCGGTCTCGCCCTATATACCGGGTCACTGGTGCTCTGCAGGCTTTGGGTCTCGGTTGAAGCAATAACACACAACGACACAAATACTTCTGAACACGTAGCTCAAGTTATGTATATGTACAGTTCATGCCCTCGTATTTAGCTTGCAGGCTAACTTTTGTGTTTTCAATGGAGGTAATCAAAGCTTTTCAGAATGGCTCACCAGTGATGAGACAAATTTCAACGGATAGCGATGAGCACAGTCACTGTACTTAGGGAAATTGGGTGGTTTGAACTTGAGCTCCACCTAATTTGGGTGAAATAATGAAGCGTATAATAAAGCTTTTCTCTCATCTAAAGTGAAAATGCTCCACAATCAGACAACACATTCATACGAGTAGATGCAATGGCACAGATATGTGTATGGGCACTTGCACAGATATCTTTGTGAGGACCATTTTGAGCCTATACAACCTACAGAGTGAGGACATTTTGGCCAGTCCTCACCTTTTGACCCACTTTTAATGCACTGTTTGGGGTTAAGACTTGGTTTTAGGGTTTGGGTTAAATTAGGTTTAGGGTTAGGCATTTCATTTTAATGGTTTAGGTTAGGGTAAGGGCCTAGGGAATGCATAATGTCAATGAATGTCCTCTCTTAGATGGATGTACACTTTTGTGTGTGTGTGTGTGTGTGATACAGGAAGAAGAAAAGCGGGGGTTGCATGTGCTATTAATGCCCCATTGTTAACATGATGTGTCTGTGGGATAATTGGAGTGTGTTTAAGTGTGTGTGCGTGTGTATGTGTGCGAGTGTGATTGTCTGAGTAGCCGAGTGATAATAGGGGAATCGTTAGTGGAGTGGAAGAGGAGAGAGGGTTGGAATGAGAGCTGGTTGGCTGCTGCCGTGTTGGACCAGAATTACTGAAATCACCGTGACACACACCATGAGTGGTGGCAGTGTCAGTGTCAACAACCCGAACACACACACACACACACACACACAGACACGCACTGATGTGGATTAATAAGTGGGTCTCTATAGAATCCATGAGACATCTGCCGTTATTAGAGATCAGCGTTTTCAGGGTTTTATCAATAGAAATCCAGCAGCGGTTGAGAACCCGACATTTATCATCCGCTGTGATGTGTTTACCACTGAACATCGGAAGAGGAATTTGCTTGTAAATCACAGAATTACATTCACCATCACTGTGGGGATTACTTGTTAAGAGATTTGCTATTGTGGCTGCGGATGGTTCGATTAAGTCCCATAATTAAGAGATTGAGTTCACAGAGGAACAGGCACAGACACGTTCATGAGAGGGCTGGTTACCTCTGCTAGGGAGGTTACGTGTTCATCTGCATGTGTTTGGCCTGATATTTATGAGTGTCGGCAATTTTGTGCACATCCATAAAACCATCTGGATCTCATCATTTTAGTTTCATAAGAGGACTGTTGATATGTTCTGTCTGGGCGCCCTTCAGATAAGACGTTAATCCTGCTGTGTGCTCGGGTTGTGGTGTGATGTCATCGTCAACTTATCCTTGACTGTTTTAAAACAATTAATTATCCAGTTAATAAAATATCAGAAAAAAGTGATAAATGCAGATTGGAAATGTCACTTAAACTAAGTTATCAATTTATATACTAACCTTATGTATATTATCTGAACAAAACACCTACAAGTAATGGTTCCACAAATTCTCATTTTACATTTTGGTTTTTGTATTGGATTAAATAAACACAATATAATATATTCACTTTTTTTTTACCTTTGAGCCAGTGGATATTTCCCTCTGCTTCCTGTCTAAGTTAAGCAGAATCACCTGCAGGCTCTAGATTCCTTACTGCACTGAAACAAGTGTCAATTTCAGTGTTGGAATGAAACTGTAACAAACCCATGAGGAAACAGATAAAGAGTGTGCTCAGAATAAAAAGAGAGATGAATGAAAGAATGTGTTGTGTGAATGTGTGTGTTTAGAGTATAGGATCAAGACAGAAATGAAAGTAGAAAAAGTTCCCTTGAGATCTTCTGGCCTGGACAAGAAACTCCTACTGGGACTGTGTGTGTTTGTGTGTGTTTGTGTGTGTGTGTGTGTGTGTACCGCTAAGAACGACAAAGAGCTTTGATTCTCTCTCCTGTTTCATCCCAAACTGTCTACTTTGTACTAGCTGCTGTCTGACAGCTCACAGCCTCACGAAACCTAGTGAAGGAGAGTGTGGGTTTGTGTGTGTGTGTGCGTGTGCGTGCATGATGATGATGTGTGTGTGTGGAGGAGGAGAGGTAATTGGCATGTCCATCTGACTGGAAGTCCTGGGCAGTGCAGGAGTGGACTGGATAACACGATAATTAAGCTGAGAGAGCGAGACCCCCAATCAGCACAGCATTCTGCTGCAGCCCACAGAGAGAGGGAGGCCGGTGGAGAGTGAGTACACACAGAGGGGGGGTGGGCGAGTGCCCCCAGGTGTGTGAGCTTATTTGTCTCACTCCTGAAGTGCTGGTATCGAACATGGCCGACTGGGATGTGCACGCACGCCATCCACAGACAACACCTGCTGATGCTGCTGACGCTCCATCTGGAGAAAAAAGTAGTTTTCAAACTCAGGGTGCAGACTCTGAAGAGATGTAGAGAGCAGGGAAGTGTCAGGTTTACATCTGTTGTCTTTGTAACGCCCCTAGAACTTAGTTAGTTCTGCAAATCTCCTGCAACTCACCTGTCTAACTGGTATTGACTCTGTGTGGCCCTCGCTTTCTTGCTTTCTTGCTGTGTTTATGTCTTTTTGTCTTTCTTTTTTCTTCCCTGCTTTCTTCCTTCCTTTCTTAGTTTATGTCTTTTTTTGTCTTCCTTAGTTTCTTTCTTTCTTGCTGTCTTGCTTTCTGTCTTTCCTTCTTTCTGTATTTTTGTCTTTCTTTTCTCTTCCCTGCCTTCTTCCTTGCTTTCTCAGTTTGTCTATTTTTGTTGTTGTCTTTCTTAGTTTCTTTCTCTCTTAATGTCTTTTCTTTCTTTCCTTCTTTCCTTCCTTTCCTCTTTTACAGCAAACTTTAAAAGCTCTCATATTTCTGCCGGCTGAAAGGACAGAAGTCCCCCGCTGCTGCCAGCGCCACCACCACTACCGCTACCCACAAAACTACCAACTTACTCCCCGTCTGCAATTTTCATTTTCTCCCTCTATCTCAGCTTCAAATTCATTGGCACTTTTCGGCTTCTCTCTCTCTCTGTTTACCTCTCTGCGTCTGTGGAGCATTAACTTTTATCTATTTTTTTCCCTCCACCAGCTCCCCGCCCATTCTATAAGCCTATTTCCTCCTCTTTTCATCCCCATTTATCTTCTTTTATCCCCTCATCCTGGTCTCTTTGTGAGGATGCCGGGATGCTGTAGAGCAGATTACCAACTAACTCTCACAACGGTCATTTATTCACTTCATTGTTTGCAAACCCCTCGGTGCTCGGTAACCTTTGTTTGTGTGTGTGTGTGTGTGTGTGTATGCACGCTTTGTGCCATCGACTGGTTGTTATTGTTGACACACTACATTGCCCTGACATTTCTTCTCTAATATGTCACAGAGGTTTATGAGCGATGACACACACACATGCACAAACAAAGTAAGCTACTCGTGTGATAGTCACGGCCTCGAGGACGCTCAATAAAGTATTGAGTGCTGAGCCCGGCCACATCTGGTTCTCTCACCAGGCCACAGCATCAGTGGGCCGCATCGATTCACAGACCACATGGTCCCAATGAACTGGAGTCCATTCTCGTCACCGCAGGCCGGCGTACGTGTGTTTGCATGCGCGAGTGCCAACTTGCACACACACACTCGGTCACTCTGGGAAGTCAAACCTCTGCAGATGGCCGCCGTCCCTCCTCTCGTGCAAATTGCAGAGCGTTACAACTTGAGCGTACATGGAGCTGGTTTTCCCTATGTTCAGCAGAGGGAGCGTGGAGGATCCCTGCTGGCCGGCCCTGCAGGCTCTCACTGAAGGTATTTGTTCTGTGAAGTCGAGGAGTGGATGAAAAGTGGATGTTTGATTTCAGTGGTAAAATCCATTTGTCCAATTGCTTCAGCCACTTATGGGCTCATTTGCAGACTCACAGCTTGATGTTTGAAATGCCTAAATTGAACTTGAATTTTGATATTGAAATTCATGAAGACTTTGTTTTTGTGGTGAACCTGCTAAATATCAAATTTCCTTCCTTTTAATTCAGTTTATGTATTTATCGAGGCCATTGTGTTAAGATGGAGATGGAGTATTTCCGAGCTTTAATACTTTGTGCCCAAATGTTGGTTAATCCACTCAGACAGAGCGTTTTGCCAGTCAGGGGAACAGCTGTAAACAAACACTAAATATTTAAAAAGCCAGTCCTGCTTAAGCTGATAAGTTACGTGCCTGTGTTCTTCTCATTCCCCACATGATTTTGGATTCTTTCCAGGATAATACCGTGGGGGGTGGTCTGCACGACAAACTGTGAAGGCTTTTTAGATCACAGCATGTACTGAGATTTGAAAGATGAAAAAATAAAAAGTACTTTTATGGGACAGCGGAAAAAACTGTAACTGAACATAGTGGCAGCTCTTCCCTCAGTTTAAACACTCAGAAACATCCGACATCTTAAACTTTGAAGTATAAAGTTTTAGACGGGATCTAAAGTAAATTTTGTTAAAGTTCTGGATCGATCAAAAACAAGGACAACAAAGGAAATAAACTAGTTTGATCATTAAACTTGTTGCATTTGACCTTTCCCAGTATTAAACGATTCCACCAGTAAAACCTGTTACAATTCAGCTAATAACCTTTCTCCTGGCTGCCTGTGGATGTCACTGCTGTGGGAATTAGAAACACCTCAACATGCAGCAAGTCATGCTCGGCCTGCTCAACCTTTTTAATGCAATTTGCTCCATCCTATCTGATGCCTCGATCCCTTTTGAATTCCTAACCAGGTTAATTTGGATGGATTTGTCAAAGGTTTCCATAATAGTGATAACAGTGTAGTGGCTGTGTGGGGACAGATTAATCATCTTATTACATGTCCAGTCAGGCTGGCTGGTCGAATTATAATTTAATTCCTCGCGTACAAGATCATGCAAATAAACACAGATAGCACATGTCCTTGAAGCCCCCGAAACACGGAGGCCTTGGGTCCATTTATATTATAAATTATTTATGCAAATGCTTGTGTTGCTTTTCAGTATGTGGACCAGAGCACAGTCTTCAGGGTCAAAGCTTTCCATGTGCATTTTTGGAATTCCACCACCTACATCTGAAAAATGCTAAACAGGGTTTTAAATTTTTGCTCCTCTCTGAAACCAAAACAAATTCTTAGATTATCAGATGAGTGATCCTAACATTTGCTGCTACAGCTCGATGTGCTCTCCTTATCGGATTGAAGTTGGGGAAAGGATGACTCTGTGTGTTTCTGGTGAACCATCCAGGATTTTACATCTTTTAGTATTGTTTCAGATATGTGAAGACAGTTGTGAGGGTGTTTGTCTCCAGGGAACTCATTAGACTCATTATACCTCCTCCAAGGTCCAACACTTTAAATTTAGTGGATCCCTAAATTGCACACACTCACAAGGATCAGTCAATTGAACGCACCTGATTACAGTGATCAAAGATCCATGAAATATTCTGTGAGGGGAAAAAAGAATTAAACCTGATTTTTTTTGTTATGTTCCACTTGTGAAGAACATAAAATATTATTCTACTATAGTTGCTATGGAACGTGAGACAGCAGTTTATTCATAATTACATATTCCCTGTTTATCGTATATGATCATAACAATGTGAAGGTCTATAGTTGCTTCAGCACATGAGGAGGAACACTGTTTGTTGTTTGCTGCCTGAACTTCTGCTGGGTTTAGCTTTTCCATCTGTAGTGAAAGTGAAAGGGACGACACAATTATTGCGGATCCAAATTAAGATTTTAAATTTAACTTCAGCATGCAGCCCTCATTACATCAGCTCTCATTAGATTCTCCATTTTCAGTACGTACTTGAGCCATGAAGCAAACACAGCCTTCTTCGGAAAAAAAAGGATACGTATAATACACAAACCAGAGCAGTAGCTCATGTTCTACACCAGTGGTCATGGAGGTTATGCAACTGGGCAGGCTGGTGAGAAAAGCTGGCTCTGTGGTTTGAGTGGAGCTGGACTTAGCTGTGGGGTAAGTCACCCTCTACACAGCACCTGTTTACCAGCTCCCTCTCTGTGTGTCTTTCTCTCTCCTCATCACTCCCTCCTACCTCTCTCTCTCTCTCTCTCTCTCTCTCTCTCTCCAATGTCTCCCTTACCTGTCTCTGTCTCTCTTTCATACCTCTCTCCTACTTGTCTTTCTGTCTACCCTGGCATTCCCTCCATAGCTCCTCACGCTCTCCTACCTGTCTCTCTCTCATCCCTCTCTCCTACCTGTCTCTCTCTCATCCCTCTCTCCTACCTGTCTCTCTCTCATCCCTCTCTCTTACCTTTCTCTCTCTCCAACCTCTCATACCTGTCTCTGTCCCTCTTTCATACCTCTCTCCTCCTGTCTGTCTTGGACACAGAGGGACTCATCGATCTTGTCCGATCTCTAGTTCCCCAGCCCGATCACACCTCACATCCTGTTAGTCGACCTTGTCTCACTCCTCCTCTTCCTCCTCCTCCTTCTTGTCTGCCATTTGCGTTGAATTATCGATTGTCAGTGAAATGTAATCTGTCCTGTATCACCATAGGGGGACTTGACTGAGAAGGGGAGAAAATGGCAGAAGCGAATGATTTCCATAAACCCTTCTCCTCTCCTTGCGCTCCCTCTTTCTTTACCCTTCATTTCCTCATGCAAATAATAGCATTGTTCTATTCTGAAGCCTCATTTTTAAGCTGTTCTTCCCTTTTTGTGACATGTCATCTCATTTATTTCTACATGTCTCTATTCCGACATTCACCCTGGGCCTTATTCTTTCATCCCCTCAAGAGGGCGTGACCACGTCAGACCTCTGTGTTCCATCTCCTCTTTTGTGTCATCCTTCCGTTTCCTTCTTTTGTGTGAAACGTGTATGAGATCCTCTGAGCGAGAGTGGATGTGACAGCCAGTGGCCTCGGGTGGAGGAGCTGGGTAGATGGTGTCTGTGTGTGTGACTGTTTGTGTGTGTGTGTTTTATCTTAAGTGATCTGTAACTGTATGTCCGCACACACGGTGATGGATAATCAATAGCTCTGTCTGTCTCCGTGGAGGAGCGGTGGGGACCAGAGTGGAGAGAGTAAAAGTCGTCCTGTCCTCAGCTCTGGACCTTCCAGTTTGTTTTTATTTTTTGGTGTCACAGCACTGCCCAAAGAAAGGAGGCCAAGGTCGGCTTTGGCTTTTCTCCGACCAGCCTCTGTTGTTTTCAGAGTGCAGTTGGACGTCTGTCAGGTCCAAAAGAAAAATGCCAACTCCACCTGTGTTCTGGGCTGCACTTTGCATCGTGCACCATAATTACCCTGCAGTTAAAATCCAGATTCAACCTCTGTCCACATACAAGCTGTGTCTCAATTCAGCAACCGCATCCTTCGAAGGACCCGCCGACCCCGGTCTTCAAAACCAAAACGAGACCGTCTGGTCTTCCTGTAGCGTCACCAGCTTGTCCCGCCTTTACAGCCTCCTGTCGCCGTAGCAACAAAGCTGCAAAGAAAAACGTTATTCGGTTGATTATAAACGTTGAAAATATGTTTTTATAACACGTGTGCCGTTAGCTGTTCGGAAAAGTTGTGACATTTAAAAATAAATTCTTCTGACATTTTTGCCTCGCTATTACCGTTTGTCTCCGAAGCGCAATGAATCATGGGATATGTTGGGCTGGAGGGGGGGGGGTCCACCCGGTGGCCAATGATGGAAGGACACATTTGGAGGAGCCTTAGAATTGGAATAGTCTACCTCGCCGCTGTGATGTAATAGGTCTACGAATGCGGCTTCCAATTGAGACCCAGCTAGAGACTCTTTGCAGCTTTATTCAGGTCCGCTCTCCCAAACCAAAGCAGACAGGACTTATACAGATGTGTGGATATGCACGTCCTCATGCTGTCACATCCATGTAAGCATGAGCGTGTCGGTGTTCAATGACACACACACACACAAACACAATGACTCACAGTTTTAGCAGGCATTTCCCCCGTCTGTGTCCTGATGAGAGTTGGTGTGTTGTTATCTTCAATCAGCCAAAGTTCATTCCCATTTTCCTACCACTGCGCTCCCATGACACTGATAGTTTGTGAAAGGTAAACCTCAGCTCCAGCCTTGGCGACAATGTCTCATGTCAGAGTGGATAATGGACCGCAATGCATCATGGGAAAAAAGCCCAGGGGTCCTGGGTTTTAGATTTATTTTTAAAGCTGCAACCAAATTCTTCTTTCCACCCCCCCATGCTCTTTTAAAAATGGAGTAATTTCAAGGCTCATTCCTGAGGTGAGGACCAGGTCTGGTGGAGCGGAAGCGTTGTAAATAGGCCTTCGCTTCCCCCCCGACATACCATAGGAGCAACAAATCTGTCTCACTGGGAGGTGTATTGTCGGTGCTGGCAGCATTAGTCGGTTTGATGCTACACTTGGACTCCGGGGTTTAAGGTACATTACGGATGCATGAAATCTCCATGATGAAGTTTCCTCCTCTTGCAGATTACAGAGGAATAAGAATTATCTTTTTTCTCATATATAACACTTGCACTGCAAATATACATTTTTTTCTTTGAGTTGAATAAGAGGCGGTTGGTGTACCATGGATGGCACCCTGGTGGATTAACCAGACCACTTTCCTCATGAGAGGATGAGGCGAACACACAAACACACACACAAAGCCCTGAAGTTGATGCCAAGGTTGTGCAAAGATCAAACTTCTGCGAAAAAGCCCACACAGCAAAATAGTTCACATAGGCTAATCGAGATGCTCTCATTAGGTGTCAAATGAGTAATGTCCAGTGATGTCATGTTAATCTATTGTGGGATTTGGCTTGGAACGACCTTTCAGGAGACGTACCTAACAGCTTAATTACCTTTTTTTCAGAGGGGAATACCTCTGAGATTTAGCAGCCACTCGGCACAGCAGATATGTGGCTCAGTCAAGAGGAGTTGATATGAGGTTACACTCGACTGGGCTCGAGTCATATTGACCTACCTGACCTCCACACACACACACACACACACACACATATACACACACACTTATACTTCTATTTTGGTAAGGACACTGTGCATTTCATGGCCCCTTAACCCAACCCTTATCCATCACGACTAGAGGCCTAACCCTGACCTTCAAAACAAGTCCAAAACCTTAAAGCAGTGTTTTTCTACCTTTCTTGGTACCGCGGCACATTTTTGTCATACGAATCTCACAAAGCAAAAACATTCTAATTGTTATAAATTGAACATAGTAGCATATTATGTTTAATATGTTAGATATATGGAAAGATGTATAGCACATGCATCATGATTCTGTGGGAAGAAATTTGGTTTCTTCTGGATACATTTAACTTTTTTTATTTATTTGTCCTCTACAAAAGCTTTTTTCTGCTTTCAGGTCTTTGCACACCAAGTTCACCAAGTTTCTTGAGTCTGCATAGGAGTCCGATGCGTTTTATTATTCTGTTTGTTGTGAGTATTTTCAGTAGGAGATTAATTGAGGTCGAGCAGTGAGGAGGATTTGTGGTCCTCTCCCTTCTTAAATAAAAAAGAAAGGCATCATTGGGTCCATCCAATCCTGAGAAGCCGTCAGGAATGATTTCATCTCATCAATGAGATGCAAAATTATCCAGATTTCTTCCAAGTCTATTTCCGGATGTCAACGGTCCAGTTTGATACACTACCACCACTGAGGCCGCATATTATATAGAAGAAATCCCAATTTCCATGAACCTATTGATCTCGAGCAACTCCAACGTCCCTGGAACGCTTATAAAGGATGTGAAAAATGCAGCAAATGGAAACGATTCCGAAAAAACGTATGTTCATCTTTTTGTGTCTTTTTATGTTTCCAGTTTGTGAAAGTGTCCGTGCAGAGAAGCTCCCACTGCATTGAGCATGAGTGAAAGGCAAACTGGGGTAAACTCTGGAGCCAACTCTCCAGATTTTGCCCTGAGGTTGTGTCTGAAAACGGCTTTTGTGTGCCCTGTCACAGAGGGTGAAAAAGACCTTAGACAGCCCTTTGAAGGTGTGTCAGAGTGTGAGGGTGAGAGGATCCTCACTCACACCATTTCACACTTATGTAAGGTGTTAGGGCCAAACTGGTCCCCGCAAAGATAGGAACTCATGTAAACACACACTCTCAAATGTCTGCCTTTCTTTTTTTTTGCACCTCTACCACTTCTCTCTCTCTTCCTCTTTCTTCCACCTTTCTTCTCTTTATGTGAATCTGAACTTTCTTTCCCTGCCTGTAACTCAGATGATACACATCAGGCTTTCTCTCTTCTCATCCTGCCTCCTTACGGCCACCCTCCATCATCCCTTCTCTTCTCCCCTCCGTCGACTGGAGGTGATAAAAGTCGCCGGCAAGGGCAGCCAGAGATAATACAACAGCACTTGGTGATAAATAGGACACAGGAGATCTGGTCCGGGCTGATCAAGTGCACGTTGAAGGAGACGAGGGAAGGTGACAGATATACCCCATCTGCTGATTGGTAAGGATGGTAATAATCATCCCTGATCACAAATAATGCTTTTAAGGGCATTGAGCAAAATCCCTTCATCCAGTCTCTGGGTTTTTCTTGTAGCGACCAGCAGAGGCACACGTTGCAATGTCATTTAAAAAAAGAGGTCAGTGGGAATCTATGGATATTTAATTGCTTTTGGCTGATTCTAAATTCAGAGCCGTATCCTGTGCCAGGAGGTTAAGCTGACTGGGTCCATTAAAGCGGGCAGGATGGGTGCTTTGTCTTCGTTTTATGACTGCTCGGGGGTTGTCAAGGTCTGGCGATGTGGCAGAGATTGAGATTTCAGTGTCGCGGGGAAGTCATGATGCCTCGCTTATTCATTTTCAAAGTGATGTCTATAAAGTGCCGGGTGGTCTCTGTCTAATAACTGGAGAGCTCCGTCTTTAACAGCTTGTGAAATGAAGTTGTTTCGTGGTCTATTAATGCATCTCCCCCGCCTCGTCCCCGGGCTCCTTTACCTCAACACAGTTTGATCAGGTTACTGTCGGTTTGCATGGATCAGAGAGCTAATTTACAGCGCCCGCTCTCCCGCCTCGCTTTCGTGTCTGTCTCGCTCTCGTTTTTGGGTCTCTCTCTTGTCTCTCTCTCTGTGCGATTGGCAGGTCTTTAGGGCCGCGAGGTAACTTAGCTTCCCACGTTTCTTCCTCCTGCCTCCTCCCCCTCAGTGAGACTGACAGTAATTACATCGGGGCCGGGCCTAGTTTACCCGGACGACCCCGAAGACGTGACAGCCAGAGAGAAAAGGAGGTATAAGGAGGATGCTGCTGCATAAGAAGATACAAAAAGCAGCAACGTATGGACAAGAGGCGAGCAGGAGTGAAGCGCCCGACAAGAGAGACACTGGTGTACGAGGGGAGGGAAGCAGAACACGCTACACACCAGTGGTTCCTGACAGGCCTTTCTGCTTTTTTCAGCTTCACCCTCTTTTTCATTCCTTCATCAGAGCCTCGCGAACTCTGCTGCTCCCTCGTTCAGACCTTGGTTTTTTAGATCCCACTTCTTTCATCTACAACCAGGTTTTTCCCACAAGCCTTTGCTGTCATACAGCAGGTCTCAGTGGTCCGTTGTGCAATTCTAAAATGGGAGCAGTCCAGGAGGGATTCTTTGGTTTGAGGTTATATCTGTTAGTTTTTCGTTGTTACCTCTGTTTAATGTTTCACTTATTTTCTTGTATGGGAATATAGAGCTGAATCACAGTGTCCAAATTCACCTAAAATAAAAAAATAAAAAAAAGGGACAAATAGATAAACATACTGCAAATACCCTATAAGTCATTCTCGCTTTATATACCTGTCATTTTGTACTTGTTATTCCGGTTCTTTTTATACAGCAGTGGAAGAAGTACTCATACATTTTACTTGACTAAAATAAAAAATTAAAAGTAAAAGTACTTGCTGAGTACTGATTACTATCACTGATATTATAGGCTATATATATATATATATATATATATATATATATATAGCCTATAATATATATATATATATATAAGCATACTCATGTACAGATATTACCCCTCATTGTCATTTATGTATTTATATATATATATATAACTTTGCACTTTTTGCTTTTCTGTTTCGATGCTAAACTGTAGTTTTTCGTCTCAGTACTTTTCCTGAATCCTAAACCAATCTTTTTTTGGAGGAGCAGGAAACATAAATTAAGAATCATTGGTGGGAGATGAACTGAAGCTTTTCCAAACTTGCATACTGACTTTGTGAAGAGACAGGTTGGTTTTTTTGCGAACATTTATCATTCCTTCCGCTTTTACAACCATCATTAACGATTCTGTCTTTGTCTCAATGACATCGTTTACATGCACTCACACAAAACTGGGGAATTTCAGATGGAAATAACAAAGTACTGCAACCCTGCATTTACTGGCAGCAGCCTGGTGATCTGATTTCTCCTTTATCACAGTTTCAACCAGTAACGGTGCTGTATATTTAAACTATGATTGTGGTGAATCATGCTCAAGCTTTGCAGTGGAGAGTAGAGTGAGTGAGAACTGCAACTTATATCCTTTATAGTCGGCTTTGATTTCATTATTTCTCATTGTGTGTTATTTTAAAACCAGGTTACTTAAGTGTTTCTTACTTTGTTTCACAATTTCCTTGACCTTTCCTGTTCCTTTCCACTGTCTCCATTCTGTTGCTTCTGGCTGATGTGCAGACATATTCTCTTTCATCATTACCATTCCTAATATGTAAGAGGACCAGTATTTGAACTGCAGATCCTTTAGAAAAATGTAATCCTCAGTGGAAAAGAGGGATGGATAGACACGGAGGGAAGAAAAAAAAGATTCAAATATTCATAATGCAGGATTTCAATAATCAAGGATTAATCTGACATGGGAGACAGTTCCCAAAAAATCCTGCATGCCTCTGTGAATGTGCACTCAGCATAATTGGAGATCACAGAGGAGTAACACTGCTGCCCACCAGCATCCCTGAAACAGCCATCTGTTTGCAGCTCTGTCAGCACACAGAGCGAGTCACCAGGAGTGAATGCATCCTTTTAAGCTCTTTGAGGATTATCAATCATTTATTCTGTTGTTTTCTTTTTGGTGTTCCTGTTGCTCAGTTCTCAGACAACGTGTTTTCCAACCACTTAAACAAAAACCATACAAAGTGATAGTTAATCAGTTCTTCTCGTCTTCCCCTGCTCTCTCTCTGTCTCTCTCCTCTCAGCGGCGTCCAGCTTCAGTTTTTGCCGTGCCTCCCTGGAGCACACGCTGTCTGCTGAGGAGCTGAGCTACCAGCTGCCGCGTCGCGCCGGAGGCAGCAACCTGACCTGGCACGACGGCCGCGGCCAGAAGACGTCCCACACACGCACCGTCAAGCTCCTGCAGCAGCCCGGCACAGAGGGCATCCAGGTATAAAGACAAACAACCGGATTAGAAACATATACAAGCAGATTTATTATATGAAAAGGACGGCTCAGAATCAGAGTTTGGTTTCAGTAACCCTGAAAAGAGAAAGTGTTTGACTTTCACTGGTAAAGTAAAATGATTTAGGCATTAATCTGTCTCTTGTTTGAATTTTTCATAAGGAATAAAAGGTTTATAATATAAAGATAATATGTTTACCATTTACATAATTGATCTAAACATACATTTTTTTGCCAAAATCAAAAAAGCTGTATTTTAATACTTCCCACTAATCTGTAGTGTATTATTTCATATTCAAGCCTTAATTTTTAGGATTTTGTTTATCAGAGATCCACTTTTAGAGACAATGAAGGAAATTAAAATGTTTTTCTATCCAATGGGATGAATCAAAACTTCCTGAAGATACGTGATGATGAACGTTGGGTTATGTGATTTGTCCAAACTCTCCCATTGCATAAGTACAGTTTCCTGGTCCAATAAACTCTTCTCTTACTCAAATCACATGCACGAGAGCCCTGCTTTAACCTATTTGCTCCTTTTGTCCTGCTCCCAATCAGAATTCCCAACTTCTGTGTCACGTTCACTCTCCTCAATGCTTGTTTGCCTTTATGCAAACCTCCTGCCCACATCTGTGAAGCATCCTCTTTTATGATGGTGCTTTCCATACACACAGATATTATTGTCTAACACTCTAACACAACAAATATGTCAAACTGATATAAAGTGACATGTTGTAAATGCTGTGTGATCGTAGGTTAGCAGCTCAATCATCAATGGTTAAGATGTCTTTTAAATATCTCGAGGATTTTCTCTATCTGAGATATAGTATAAGAAAGACAGGCAGGTGTTTGGGGGATATAGTAGCTCAATATTTCAGTGTCTCAATATTTCAAGTAACACATGTCCTATTTCATGTTGTAATAAGTCAGATATTACGGTTCACTATTGTATAAAATTACATTTTAGAAGTGGATTAAATATTTTAATGAAGTAGTTTGAACTTTTAAAAAAGAAAACACAATTTCCCTTGGGGGGAGCTTTGCCATAATTCAATATCGTCCAGTGTGAATTAACTGGTGATTCATTAAAGCTGTGTGTTTTCAAAGCGGCGTCTGATTGGCGGAAGGAAACTGTTCTAGCGTTGGTGGAGAAAATTCATACTGTGAATGCAACATGGCAGATAATCTGTTATCATCAGAGAGACGAGAGAAAACGCATCAGGGCTGCATCTGGAGCTGTCGGAGCTCAGCGGTGACGAAAGCTCTAATTGTTTTCTCTTGTACACGATGTCGGCCGGTCTCACCGGAGCCTGGGTAGACACGACCAGAGAGAAAGTGGTTACGTAAGAGTAGAGCGGTACAAGGAACTGTTACCTCATGGCCTGTGATGTAACCGTGCTCGTCCAGTCCGAGGGAACGCAGGAAATAGACTCTCGGGAATTTACAGTTAATAGTGTAAAATTTCCATTTATCCAACAGATGTTTGCACCTGATGTCCACGCCAGATATGGAAGTGCTCTCTGGTTGGTGGCTCAATGACTCAGTAGTATAAGAGCATCGTTTACTTCCACATATCGCTCTTGTGCAAAATAGCATCCCATCTGTGAATCACCACAGAGAGGCAAAACAAAGGGAGGGAATGATCTATTTTTAAGGCATTCTGCCTGTGTCTGTCCCACAGAAGAACAGCACATTACACATCAGCCTCCCTCCTGGCTCCTACTCCTCACACAGCCCAGTGGAGGTCATTTGTTTAGACTTCCTGCTGCTTCAAAAAAAAAGTTTGCTGCTGTAAGATGAACGTGTGCGCTGCATAAGATTGTTTCAATAATTCATAAATGAGTGCCCCCTCAGCTATAACAGCAATAAAAGACTTAATAAAAGACGAGTGGGAAGCTGCTTCCATGTGATATCACAGAGACTGGATAATTAAACCTCCTCCATACCATGAGAAGTAAGGCTTATCATTTCCTTGTGGCAACAAGCCTCTTTATGCATAATTCAACAAATGGGAGAGCCGTCCAGTTCCCTCAGGTGTGTGTGTGTGTGTGTGTGTGTGTGTGTGTGTGTGTGTGTGTGTGTGTGTGTGTGTGTGTTCTCTCAGGAGTGTTGTTTAGATTTCTCCTCATTACACTAGTTGTGCACACATCAGCTGTAATGAGGGAGTTAAGTGAAAGAGAGCTCAGCTTCTTTATATATATAGATATATAATGTGGCACTTGGGGAATCTTCCTTATCATTTTAATATAGCTGGTAGATACACATAATGCGCTGCTATACAAGCCTCCACCCTGCACCACTCTGGTTAAAGACTTTCTAGAAGATCGCTGTATAATAGGTAAATCAAATGTATATGTATAAGGTGAAATTGTAAAAATACCAACAATAGAGGATAATTCCTTCTATAGGGCAGCGTTGGGGCCGTTTAAGAGAAAAAAGAGATTTCGACAAAAGAGTCATTATAATGATTACAAAAAAAATTCTGAAAAAGAAAAGTAGAAAATACTCAGTAAAGAGATACTGTGCTCGCCGGAGTTCCACTCTCTCAGCTTCCAAAAACTCTGAAAGCTCACTATGAAATGGTTCTTCCTCCATGAAGAGAATTTGTCCTTTGTGGATCTTTCTTTAAAATAGACACAATGTTTTTTTGTTCTGGAAACCGTGTAATTATGTGTTATGTCACCCAGTAGCTGCTGCTGACCCAGTAACGGCTTAAATGAACTGTTAAAATGGAGGCTATACACTCATCTGTGTGGTCACACTGCAGAAGGTGGACCTATATGTGCCGACCTATCTGCTGGTAGGATTTTTTCCAAATAATGAGTCATAGCTGGCTCTTCTCCTTTGCCCTCCGATTGGCTGGGTAGCCAGATGGGGGGACGGGGGGGGTTAGTGGCTGGCTCTCAGACACACACACAGCTTGTGGATGAACCATTAGATGAGACCGGGGAGTAGGTGGAATAACAGAGACACAACACTGGAAGTAGATTTACATATCAGGCCCTGGCTACCCCCCCGTGTCAGGAAGTGAGTCTCACTAGTTTGCTGGCTGGGCGAATGAGAAGGAGAAGTCTGATGATTATCTTCCCCTCCTCATTAGAGATCACAGTGGCCGACCTCAGCTGACACAGACACAAAGCGGTGAAGTAAGGAGAGGAAGAAAAAAAAACATGTACCACCAGAAACTTTCTAGCTTCGACAAATCCTCTGAACAGAACCACTGAGACTCACCCTACATTTTTAAGGTGGTTGTCTCCGGTCAAGCTCATTATTTTATGGATTCACATGTGGAATTCATGAGGAACTGCAGCTGTTGTCCTGCTCCTCTTCTCTGGAGTCAGACAATGACACAAGCCCAGTGTCATTTAGGAATTCAATAGCCTTGGATATATGATGGAATAGATGTGAGCCTTTCGTAAAAAAATATATATATATATCAGAATTTGTTTGCCGATGCATGCAGATATGAAAACTTGTGCATTTATCTTTATATTGTTAAAAAATGTGTTCATTTTCAAATTCAAGCTCTAGTTGTTTGGTTGTAATCTTATATCTTAGTTTAGTTTGACTGAAAATATCAACCATCACTCAAATTTTTTTTGTCTTAAGGTTTTGATCTATATGACATCTTTTTTGTTTAAAATATATATAGTGTAGAGATCAATATTGCTTATTTGTTTTATTCCCGAATATCTGTATTGCCAAATGTGCACTTCAGCTTTTTGTTCTGTGCTGATTATTAACACGTTAGCACGCTAAGATATAAAAGTAAGACAGTGAACCTGGTAAACATATAGTATTCTCATTATGATGATGATAATGATGTCTGTATATTGCTCCAAAACTTCAGACTGAGGAGACATGCGGTTGGATGTTTACTCTAAGTCTCTTTGACACCATAAGCAGCAGCTTGCGTCACACCTCCTTGCAACAGACTGCACTGGGCTCCCGTTCGTATCCTGGGACCCGGACCATCTGTAACTCTGACCTAGAACTTTAATTTGCCAAAAGTTAAGCGATAAAGGTGGCAGATCAAGACTTCGTATGAATTTTAATGTAATTATGGGTCATTTTTGACAGGCACAAACCAACATCATCCTGCTGATAAGAGCCTCTGATCAGAGAGTTCTCATATGGACTTTTTGACTAAGGAAATACTTAGTCGTTTTTATTTAGAGTCTGTGGTTTAGGTTTGAGGACTTGTTATGAAGCATCCCCTCAGTCAGTGGATGTGCTGGTGTGCTGATGCAGTGTAGTCTTTTAGAGACACAACAGAGCGACACAGAGCGGCTGTGCAGTGAGGCAGAAATGCTTCACTCTGTACCGTCCTCGTCCGGCCACTCAGGGACGTGTCGTTCTTACCAGGACACATGTTTGACTCATTCAAAATCAAGAGCTTTGTGAAACATCCCATCTGGCCTTTTGTCCACCCACTGAGAGCCCGCTCATATTCACATGAGTGTAAGGCGTCTCCACACTCAGAGTCCTGAGGACAACTGACGACACAGTTGTGCGACGCTAACAGGGGTTGACAGTTCACACACTCACTTGCACAGGAACATTCGAGCAGACACTCACAAAATCTTGCACATCAACGGTTAAAGAATCACAACGACACTCAAACGCTTATGCACAAGGCTCTGCAGAGCGGTGGCGGACAAAAGGGAGTTAAATGATGCAACAGAAGCCGGGGTTCTGAGGAGGGTTTGTTGTACGTGAGCAGAGGAGAGTGAAGGATGGGATAAAATGAGAAGAGAAGGATACAGAGGTGTGGAAGAGATTCGAAGGATCACATGTCAGGACACGTCTAAGGTCTGTGGGACTGGAGAGGCAGATTGGAGAGTGGGGATCTGATTCTCGGCAGGGACGGAGATGAATGGGAACAGTAGGTGTGGAGATGGAAGGGGAGAGTTGTTAGGTGGGACAGCAGAGCAGACAAGGGAGACGGAGGGGGGGGGCGATATGTTTCCTGTAGAGGGATGAAGTGACAGCACGGAAAGATCCAGAGCTGAGTGGGGAAGGCAGGTGTGAGCTCAAGGCATGCATGTTAGAGTCAGCTACCCAAATATGCATGCATATACTGCAAACAAACACACACACACACACACACACAGAGGGGATTTTCACAATTAATTAGCATTGCGTCATTGATGAATCTGAAGCAGGATCTGGATGTGCAGAGACAGATGCAGGGATCACAAGAGATGTGTTACAGGCCACCCAGGGAATGATAAGGGTTCCCCACGCTCTCCTGACTTTCAGCTAATCCCTGAGCAGCTACACAGTGAGGCAGGGCATGCACACACACACACAAACACACACAAACACCCAAATCATAGCACAGCGCACAGAAGTCAGGGAGACACAGGGTAACATCTATGAGGAGCGAGCAGAGGGGGGACTAGAGACATGATAAAACAAAGTAAGCAGGTCTGGGATACAAACCCACTGATCAATAGAGAAGTAAGGAGAGGTAAATCAGAGTATGTGGAGTCGGAGGGGAAATGGGAAGTGAGGAAGCAGGACGGTAGAATAACACGTCCTGTGGAACAGTCACACCTTTATAACCATCTGTTATGGTGTTAATAATTTATCGGGGAAGCTTTGCCTTATTTTCCCCCTCTCATTAATGAAGCTAGCAATTATACAATTAGCTCATAGTTTAGCATAAAGAGACTGGACATACCCTCACTGGAGAAATGAACCATGGAACACTATTGTGATAAGGACTGCGAAAATGACAAACCACCTTTTTAATTTGGTCCGAGTCCGATCCACTAACATGGAGGAGGCAGGATTTTTGACTTATAAACCAACTTCATATTAAGCTACAAACATGCGATTGGAATTATCTTTTAGATTTTGTTTTGACAACATGATTTGATATGGGAGCTAAAGGCCCATTCTGATATCAATTATCACCAGTTTTTCTTCCATTTGTGTTTTGATTTCATATCAAAAAAGTTAAAAAGCCACTTGTAGCAGTAGTTTGGTAGAGATGGACCTAGAGTGAAGCCACAGCATCTCGATTGGGTACTGTACCCTATAGGTCAATAGTCCAGCCTCCTCCGTGTTATGGTACGTGGAACAAACATAAAGTACACATCAAATAAATATTTCTCAAAGATAGGTTCTGTCATTTTAGGAATTTTAAGGTTTATACACTGATGTATGTGAAAGTGTAGATTTTTTCCAGTGAGTTTGGTAATAACTAGAATGAAACATCATGATTGACATCTTCATGGTGGAATGCATTTATCGTTAGGAATTGCTACCGTGGCTCCATCCCTCCACCTCCACCCTCTGGATCCAAAATGTGCAAGATGGCAGCGTTCGTATTCGTATTCTTCATTTCTGGATAGTTGGAGGAAGTGGAGCTGCGTCGTTCATGTTTTCGCTACAGTATACATCTCCCACCTTCTTCCTCCTCTTCTTCCTCATTCTCTTATTAAGACTTCCACTCTACATATAGCCTCCACTTTGCCTGTGCCTCTCCTCCCTTCCTCCGGCCCATCTCTCCCTCGCCCTCCTCCTGTGTAATGAATGAGGGTGCTGCTCCCGCTGGACAGAAGTAGGTCCTGGGAGGAGGGGGGGGTGGTAGAGGGTGAGCGGGGACGAAAGAGAGCCAGCCAGAGGGGAGACACACTGATGGATGGCCACAGAGAGAACCACGAGAGAACCCGGGGAGGAGGAGGAGGAGAAGGGGGTGGGATGATGGGGACATATCATTCCATTTCCCTGCTGTATGTCTTCTTGATGATGAAGGCCATTACTCATGCAAGGAGTTACCCCCCCCCCACCCACCCCACCCCGCTCCCCTGTGTATTGTCGTCTATTTCATTTTGTTGTTCTCTGTTCATCCTGTATTTGTCCTGTGTCTTTGGTTCTGTGCCGTACAGTAAATCGACAGGATTAAATAAATCCGAGAATATAAAATAATACATTTTCAAGAAACAAAATCTACAAATCTTCGAGATTGAAGTCAGAAAATAAAAGTGTGTCATTGCTAAGGAACCACGTTGCTATGTGCTTCACTTTGAAAGCTTGTATCAATCTCATCACACCGGAGATGCAGCTGCTTGCTGAGCATCATTTCCATTGCGCTGTTGTCCCAGATACACAAAGCTCTCAACTTATTCAAATCAGGACGTTGCTTCACGGCAGTGTCTGATAATAATGCGATTGTGAGCAAAGACAACAAGCGTTTTTCATATTCTTGACTCTGATTTTAAAGGTTTTATTTGATTAGATCTTTCACTGCAGGCGTTTCACACTGAAAATCACAGCATACGTGGTGTGATGATGTAAATCCAACCGTGTAAAGTAAATCAACATGGTTCATTCACAAAAGAAACACGCAATTCTATTTCTTTTTTCTTTTTCTATTTAGTTTGTTACTTAAAAATCCCCGAGAATATTTTATTATCCCCTCCCATAACTGTTTTGTTTTATATATCTCATAAATAAATCTCATTCTTTTATCATGATGCAATGACTCTGTTGCTATTAAAGCAATTTTAATTTACAGATTGTTAGGTCATCTTTTTAGAAGTATATACTCTATGTATTTTCTCATATAAAATAGATCCTTGAATTTGTATGAATCTGCCGGCTAAATCTTTGACTCAATACTGTGATCATTTATATTAACATCTGAGAACTGTCGTCTTTGGATGATGCATCTCAAAACACCTCATGTGTGTTTTCCTATTACCTCGTATCTCTCCTGTTGAAATATGAATTTTCAATTGAATCATTTCAATTTTTTCATATCAATCCTCTTCGACTCTGTCGGAAATAATTCACAGTCTCCGCTTCAGAAATCTTCAGCAATGTTTTCTATCGAGAAAATGTAAATTGCTGATAAATAATTCCCACTCTGAAGAAACGGTCAACAACCACTTTTATTTATGATGAAGTCATATTTTATAGAAATATTGAGGAGTTTTTCCAGGATGTGCATTAAGCAGTATCAACCATTGCAACACACATCTTATTACCTTCACACCTTGCATGTGTATTGTTAAAGGTGAAGGTTAAGGCTTCAAACCAACACTAGTGAACTTGTGCTGTTATATTCACAAATGTTTATAAATAATAATTTAACACAAACTCATTCTGAATAAGCTTGGTATTATGGATGGCTTACCAATGCAAAGAAATTCACTGAGTAACAATAATGGTGTCTTCTAGGAAATGTTCACTGAGGGAACTGGCAGACACGCTGATAAGACGCCAGCACAAATACTTCTGTTGGTGACTCCTAAGAATTATACTACACACGAATACGCATTTACCAGTACTCAAATGCGTACTTGCTGAGCTGAGTAATGACATCACGGCAGGTTAGTCGTGTTCTTCGCATGCAGGACACGATGGAATGATGCGCACCACAGGCGATTCAGAAGTGGGTATACACTATGCAGATTGAAAAATAAGTGGGTATACCTACGTTTACTTCCACGACATCTGAGTCTCCAGTTCGTGGTTCTGCATACTGACTAAAGCTTCACTGAACTTTGAATAAAAAGAGGAACGGATCTTCATGCAGCAGGGTCGGTGCAGCTTCAGGGTTCTGTGGAGTCAGTTATTATCCATAAAGATGAGGGACCATTCTTACCCTCTCCTGTCCACACTCAATCACCCACGAGAGGGAGCGTTTCCACACCTTTCCCAACTAGATCTCAATTAATGACGGGGCTGAGCAGTAAATTTGGGTTATTAAAATGACCTCAACGCTCTGTCGAGTCGGGATGTATTTGCATGCGCCTAATAAGGAAACACACTGGGGCAGGGAAAATTGAGTTGTTTCCAATTACAGCCTACAAAGCAGAACACACTTAGCGAGTGGACCAAGCAGAACTTGATGGGGCTGAATGGTGCTTAAATCGACAGGAGGAGGTCTCATTACAGCAGCTGGCATAGATGGTTATGAACCTGCTTCTATCACGTTTTGAGATATGGAGGTTTGGAGCTACACGTTGTGTCGTTAACAGCGGATAACTTTGGATATGAAGCCACAATTAGAAGTGCATCATTCGTCTGTGTGTGCAACATTTCAGCATACACAATCCCATTAAACGCAGTCAGTTATGATGTGGAACATTTGGCAGCACTTCAGGGTTCCTCTGTTGAAAATCAGCCAAGTCCTTTGTTGCGGAGTTGGCTCAGTCACGGCTTGAATGAAAGGATTAGATATGAGAGTTAAGTCGCTCAACACAGAAAGAGAGAGAGAGAGAGAGAGAGCTGAGAGGACAACTGGTTGCGTCTTCTGCCCATCTGAACCGGTTGTGACTTTATTAACGTCCGTATTAATTCCCTGCACATTAAAGCACAGAGGCTGGGCCGCGAAGGAGAAGCGTGTGAAGAAGAAAAGACAGAATTGGAGGATGAGAGGTGTAAAGGATGAGAAGGTGAAAGATAAAGATGACAAGAGTCACACTGATATTATGCAGACTGCATAATGAAGACTCTGCTGTCTGGGAAAATTACCTCCGGGGAATGACCGTGCCAGACACAGTACGACACAGCGTCTGCAGCCATGCTGGTGGTGGGAATAACCAGTGGAGTGTAGATAGCACATCAAGATGAGTTGTTGACAGTAGAGTGTACAGATTTAAAATAATGTTATGTGGGAGAAATGGAATCAGTGGGACTTCATTCTCTTTGAAAGGGGAAAATCTGGGAGCCCTTTAATCAGAAGAACAGCAGCTGTTTGTCCATCTGTGCCTACAAACCTCAACACTAAATTCACCGTTACAGTGGGTTAGGTTTAAGAATATTACATAGGTAACACTACAGTAATGATTTGGTTTGTATCGGTAATAAAAAAGAGATATAACACTCCAATTTACAAAATACTGTAGTTACTTCTAACTTGATTTCATGCCCTCTTCCATTTCTGATATATGAATTTCCCCAATAATGATGTAATAATATGAGAAGAGAATTGTAATTGAGAAGAAATAAATGAAATTACAAAACTATTACCACTTAACAGCAAGAAGAGCCCATTAGACATTTTTCTCCTTATAATACATCTCTTTTCTCATAATATTATTATTGTTATAACGTTATTCTCACTCTAAGTGGCTCTATACTCGTCGTACGTTTTATTTGACACCACAGTTTTCTTGCAAACTGTGACATTAAAACACACTGCAACAGATTCAACATTAATGAGACAATTCTGCATGTTGTATATATTTAAAAAGCTACAGAGCAATTCCAAGGTGATTATCTGAAAAATGTGGAATTTGCCAATACACACACATATACTCACACTCACTGACATTGTCTTACTTCTTCTGTGCCTGCACTAACCTGGAGTGATCTCTGCTTCCTGTGTGTTTCTGTAGCTGCGTCCGGGTGAAGCCTTCACTGTGTATCACACCAGTCCGACACTCTCCAGTCTGTCCAAACCTGTGGTGCTGTGGACTCAGCAGGACGTCTGCAAGTGGCTTAAGAAACACTGTCCTCACAACTACCTAACCTACGTCGAGGCCTTCTCTCATCACGCCATCACAGGTACAGTCCACAACACACCATGCAGGGTTTCTTACGGAAACCAGATGCTGATATCGAATTCTTTTGTTGTAGTGACTCTTGAAAGTACAAATCAATTGAAAGTGACCTGGGATTGGTTAAAGGATACAGGTTTAGAACATCTCAAGTTAATAACATTGATATGTCAACGTGTGCTTAAAATAGGTCTAAAAGAAATGGGGGACAAAATGCCCGGCCACACAAACCTTCCATCTGTATTTCACTGAGACTACTTACAAGAAACATTATGTAAATTAGTTGTTGCGGGGACTCAACTAATTAGGTAAAATCCCACTCTGACTGTGGGTTCGGATTTAATTTGTAACGTCTTGGAGTCGATCCAGTTTTTTCTTGTCCACCAAACACACTGGGATTTGTTCCTGCCTCATCTAAAGCATATAAAATAGCAGAATAAAAAACAACAACTGTCAATTTCCCCTGACAGATTCTGAAAGGAACAGATTTTGGCTACCAGTGGTTAAGATGGACAATTTGAAATTAAACCTTCAAATTCATTGTCCAGCACACATTTAGCTAAGTTTGTACCGTGCTTCTCATTCACTTTTAAGTAACACTTGAGCATTAAGTAAGAACCGGCAACAAAACCCACACGTCTCCATTAGAAGGTATCCATCCGTCACAGCTCAGTGGGGAACTTTTAAATATAGCAACTTGATTGAGCTCAGTGGGACGGCTGAGGTTTCATACCAGCCTCAAACATGGTAGTGTGGTTTTTTGAACTGAGCTAAAATCTGTGCAGTTTCTCCCTCACACCTTACAGCACAGACCAAGGCACCAAGATCCACATCAACAGTTGACTGATGCAGAAAAGAATCCTTTACTATCTTTAGGACCTTGCTCATTGACCTCCCTGATTCTCCTGCGGACTAAGACATTTCAAGGCAATGCCATAAAAGGCTTACCAAATCTCACGCACGTATTATTTTTAGGTTTGTGGTTCCAGGGCTTAGCCTTTTCAACCGGAAACAGGTCTACACCCAAATCTCTCCAAAGGAGATTTAGAAGGCATTCATGTGAGGTAACGAAAAGGCCTATTTGTGGAGAAGAAAGGGAAAGCTGCGGAAAATATGGGAGGTTACCGTGTTTCAAGTTCAAACAACACCCTCACACACACACACACACACACACACACACACACACACACACACAATCACACTTGCACACATGCATTCATTTGGGAATGAGCCCACACAAGTGCATGCCACTTGTGAGCGAGAATAACATACAGACACATTTATTCACACACACCCTCAGACAGCAATGACAGACCACACGGTAGAGCAGTTTCTTTTTTAGTGTCTTGCTGAGAACAGATTGCTATTCTGTGCCGTGGGGTTAGCCACCACTCCAATTTGCATATACACACATAAACACACAGGCACATATACACACACACACACACACACTGGCTTCAGGGTTAACAACGCTGCCACCGTCACAGTTCGAGCAGCTCTGATGTGATCACTTTTATTTATGTATTTTCAAACACACACACAGGGGGAGCGGCTTGGGGGAAATGTGTTATGTTGTTAGTAAATGTTCTCTGTACAAAAGTCTCTGCCTTTTTCAAACAAAGAAGGATGTTGGATCTCAGCAGCAGTGAAGACATGGAGTGAGTGTGTGTCTGTGTGTGTATCATCTTTGTCTACTGACCCAAAAGTAATATTAAAGTGGTTCTCTCAGTCTCCCAGTGTAAGGGCACCATTACCGTGAAACAAGTTGCCTGAGGTCAGTGAAGCTTCTTCAGTGTCTCTCGCTCTTACATTTAACTCATGCTTTCATCTTTCCTCATACTTTTACTGGCTCTTATATTACAAATATTTTACCTTTGGATAATTCTGTCTGCTGTTGGTCAAGGGTCGGAAAATTGACTGCCAGTCATTTTCACCAAACAGTAGTATATATGTGAAGGAAATGAGTTGCCTTGTGATTTACTCTTCTTACTGATAAGCAAAGTCACAGCATGCCACCTTCTCTTCCCGTTGCAGAACATCTGTGATCACGTTGGTCCAATCATTTTAATTAATTCAATGTGAGTGTGGATGGTTGTTTGTATGTTGTATGTCGAACCTTTGGTGCGCTAGCGACCTGTCCAGGGGGGGGGGTAATTTCCTCGAGTTCAACTTTTCATATTTTGGAAGAATTAACCTAGATACCAGTGTCATTTAAAGTCAACTCTCAAAATACAACTGCAGCAGATTTGAGTGTTATTTTAGTTAAAGAAATATTTAGGTAATTAAAAAACTGTGTATATTAATCAAATTTGGCAGATGAAAGCTTGACAGGGAAAGGGGGGCCATGGTGTGAATGGGATTTAGTGACAGAAGCCCTGTTTATTCATACCCCCTGGTATTATTGATGTGTTCTGTGCCTAGATTGGTTCTCTGAATAATGGCACGACTGCATTCACACCTACTGATTTCATTTATTTATTGCTCTCCACATTCCGTCCGCTCTGCCTTGAGAAACTGCAGCCACACAGTCGCTCAGCAGGTTCGACTTCAGCACCTCAGCTGTCAGTCAATAAACTGTCATCTGCAGTCGGTCAGTACGTTTATAGACTGAGATCTGATAAAAAAACGCAGGTTAAACCACCTCCGGATGTGATCTTACAGATAGCAATACAGTCCAGCTCCGGCAGCATGAATTTACACCTTGCATTAATGTTCTATTCATCTTATCGAAGGTCGTATCCTGACAACGGTCACAATTTAATGCCACATTTGCCAAATGAGCCAGACAGGATGAAGATATATCGAGAGAATATACAGTATATACGTTTACCCAGAGTGGAAGTGAAATAAACGGAGTGAGTTACTTGCAAAATGTAGCTGGAGGGCAACACACTCAACCTTGGTGCTACTGTATATACAGGCTGACTGAGAGGTGATACATTATGCAGGCCTTCAGGGAAAGCAGGGACTGAATTGGTTTAAAAGGTTTAATCTAAAGGTTGTTCTCTTATAAGGAAGCCTTTACCTTTCTCCCTCTTGGATTGCTTCTCCTTTAAGCGTCATTATGGTCCCGGGCCTGCTTCCCATTTGCACACAGACATTGTTAATAAGCAGTTTATTTTGAAGCCAAATTGAGAGAAGCAATCTCTATTGAAACAGCTTTTGTTTTTGTGTCTCTTTTTGTTTTTTTTCTTCCATCTCCTTCGACAGCACTGCTTTCCCTATCTGCAGGCAATTATTATAGGACCTGTATTAAGTCTGTCTGAAGGGAATTGATTTGAGCTACATTCATCTGCTTTGTCTCATTTCGGTGCTCGTACACACGCAGAGACAGAGAGAGAGAGAGAGAGAGAGAGAGAGAGAGAGAGAGAGAGAGAGAGAGAGAGAGAGGAGAGAGAGAGAGAGAGAGAGAGAGAAACTGACAGCAGTGGTATTTCTGATGCACACAGCTGGCAGACACACCTTTGAAAACTATAACGGGGATGGGAAGAATAGGTTGATGAGTGTGTTTGTGCACAGAATTGTGTTACTGTGCTCAAAATAAATGAACAACTGTTATTGTTGTATCCCGTAGGTAGTTGTGCTCACAAAATATACTGTTCAGCTCTATGTGCCAGAGAAAGAGGTCACCTGGACTCTGAAGAGAAGTAAATAAACACACACACAGACACACACACACACACACACACACACACACACACACACACACACACACACACACACACATCCAATAATACATAATGAGAGCTAACTGTTTTTTTATGCCTTGCCCACAGTGGACGTGGTTATTGTGCTCATTGTTCAGCCCCTTTGGTTGTAAGGGGACTAGTTCAGAGTTCTGTCCTCGTTTGGCCTGTCGAGTTCCAGGGAGAGCTGCGTCTCATATCTCAAAGACGTGGGATGGAAGAAGAAAACCATAATTATTGCTGCTTGCTGATATAATGTTCGGTCTGTCCGCTGCCATCAAAGAATCAATCACTCAACTTCAACAAAAAAAAATTGCGATAAAAGTTCCCTCTTCTCTGCTGATTGAAGAAATGGGGTCAAAGTACAGACTCTAGCTCTGTCCCGATAATCAAACTTTAGCTCCTACTTCAGTGCCACTCTCAGAGATTGGATTCAGTACAGGATTTCTCAAACGTTCAATACCTTGATCGAATGTGTTTTACCTCCAGAGGGTGTGCGCGACTCTGTGCACAGTTAGAGTTGCATAAAAAGAAGGAAATGAAGATTGGAGCAGACAGAGCCTCGTGAGCTTTAATTTGTGAAAGTGCATCGGTCAGCAGATCAGTGAACTGAGACAAACGGTTGAAAACATGAGAAGACTGTCGAGAACTCTGGCAACATAATGGAGGAAAAATTATTCCAAAAGAGGAATATGGAGGTTATAGAGCAATGTGGTGCAAGTCCAAAGATTGTGATGTCTCCATTCAGATGAAAAAGCCAGTGGTCAGAGGCATTAGGTTTTCTGGTTCTTCATCCGTCCCATTCTTCTTGGTCAGTTTGACTCGAGGATAAATTATGGTGGTCAAAGTTCAAAGCTCAAGCTCACTGTGAACACAACATGTTTTTGGTCTTATGATGGCAGCATCTAAAGAACACCTTGAGGGAATTTCTTTAAATTCTGTGTTAATGTTCACTTTGACTCAAAGGTTTAGGTCTCTGTGACCTCACAGAACTCTTTTTTTTTGTGAATATGTTATATTATCACGTGTCAAGAGAATCATCCCAAATGTGTCACCAATGGTCACTTAGACTGAAAAAAAATTCTGATTCGGTTTGGGTTTTCAAAGGTCACAGTCATGATGACCCAACAAAACATGTTTTGGCCTCTTGGACATGAGAAAAGTCTCCATTGAGGGAACTTATTCCAATCTTGACCAGTTGGACTCTACTAAAACAATTGTAGACTGAAACTGCACTGGTTGGCGGAGGCATACATACATACAACCGCAGGGCAGTAATTCTAGTTTGTTGTAGTACTGTGATATTGTTACATGTCACTCAGTTTGTTATACACATGCTTTCAGAGCACTTTAGCCCAGGCCTGGAACCACTGGGGGTCACAACACACCTACCTGATTCCATCACACTGTTACAACCTCAAGTCTGTTCTCCAACCTCCAACCTGTTTTATAAAATATGACTTCCAGCTCTCTGTCAAGGACATTTATATTTCATGGGCTCGGAAAAGGGAACAAAGGACAAAGGACTGCAGTTCTCCTTTCACTAACTTTCTTCTGGTCATCTTCTCTTTTACTCTGTTCTTTTCTTGTCTGTCGTCTCTTTCTCTTGCTCTCTCTGCTCTCCTCTTTCAGACATGCTTATTGGCTGCTGTGGATGAATAAATGAACAGAAACAACTCTGTGCTTGCATGTGTGTGTGTAGTATGTGTATGAAGCCAATACTACGTGAAAGCATACAGTAATTGGGGGACTGTTCCTCTGCAGCACATACATAATGCACATATAGGGAAATAAAGAGATGAATCAATAGACAGAGGGGTGTACTAATGTCCAAGGGAAGAAAAATGGGAATGAATGGTATGGAGAGTGAGCTGCATGAGTAATGAGTCTAATTATGATTTGGACATCTTACGGAGCGGCTGCTGATATGATGGATTCCTCTTCTCTCTGAACTGGTGAAGGACATAGCTCCCTTATCCATGGTAACCTGTGTGTGTGCGCCATGCATGTCTCAAGTTTTTCACATATTCTTTGTGTTTGTGTGAGAGCAGCTTGCTTGAAAAAGCTGCTTACTGTGGGTAATGGTATGTTAAATGGGGGTGTCCCACAGGGTTGACTGCCAAACTCTGTAGCAAGGCTCAGCCACAGCAAACAGCCAGCACGAGGAATCCTGCCCACGCCACCGTCTTTTACTGCCAGGCTGCCGGGCCCACCAGAAAATAAACACCTCATCCTGAGATCTAAATTAGACATATGAAAATATCCAACATACAGTTGCAGACATATTCTCAGCATATGAGAGGAAATGAACAGTCTCCTTTCCCTGTTGAATGCACTTGAAAACTCCTCAGAGAGCGGGCTGTGTTCTGAACCTGGACACATTTTATGGGAGTGTTTGTATCAGAATTAGTTTGTTAAGAAGATATTGGTTGAATGATTTGTTTAAGGTTCTGTGGAGCACGTCTGTGTCTGTGCATACACTTGATATACAATCACACTGCACTGACAAATTTACTTAATTATTTGGAAACACTTTAGGTCGCTCTAGTTTCACATTTATTAGCAGGATGTGGATTTCTAAATGCTTTAAAACACACTAATGAATGTAATGACTACTTAATAATGGGGTAATACGCATTTATAGTTAAATTATTGATGTAAATTACCATACACATATAATCACTTGAAATATCTTCTTACAGCGGTGTTATAAGTGTTCGCAATAATTCCCCCATCTGATTGACTTAAATGATTGATTT
This sequence comes from Pseudopleuronectes americanus, assembly GCA_038501795.1. Taxonomy (NCBI): domain Eukaryota; kingdom Metazoa; phylum Chordata; class Actinopteri; order Pleuronectiformes; family Pleuronectidae; genus Pseudopleuronectes; species Pseudopleuronectes americanus. The sequence continues at coordinate 16,842,166 of CM076725.1, forward strand.
CCACAGGCTAAATCAAATTACCTCAGCTCTTATGGTCATATTAATGCCGTGCAGAGAGGGCTATTTCTCTAGATGAGTGAATTCCTAACCACTCTACACCTCCTCCTCATGGCAGGACGGGCTTTGCTGCGCTTGAACGGGGAGAAGCTGGAGAGGATGGGGATCGTGCAGGAGACGCTGAGGCAGGAGGTTCTCCAACAAGTCCTCCAGCTGCAGGTCAGAGAAGAGGTCCGCAACCTGCAGCTCCTGAGCAGAAGTGAGTAACAAGACAGTGTGTGTGTGTGAGTGTGTGAGTCAACTTGTTTTCTGTGCATTTCTGTGAGGAGTGGGTTTGGCTAAATTGGACGTAAACAGTCCGAGGCCATGCATGAACTCCATGACACACACGAAGGTTGAGATCCAAGTGCAATTGCTAGTGGCTGTGTGTGGTTTTTATTGATAGACACTGTTGATTTGCTGCCCTGCTTTTTTGAATGAGGGGTCCAGTAAACACTTTCATTATTCAGCCATCAATAAACTGGCTCAGTCCATCTCTGTTGACCTGGATTCAACAGTTGAAGCCTGTTCTGGTGACTGTTTTTATTGCATCAAAGTGAAACACATTTTGTTTCACTGTGTAGAGCTGGATTTAAACTATTCCCTGTAACTACCTGGATAAACAAAGCTACATATTAATGGGATGAAAAGTCATCGACAATGTAAAACATGCAGATATAGAGACACACATATATTATGGACATAGATTTTTAAACTCTTAAATTGTGTTAGTAAAGGCTCACAGGGCTCAAAGTTTTTTGATGGATGAGTAGTGCCTTAGTTTTTCCATGATTTTGTATTCCGAGCCAGGCGCACCGAGCACCTTCCAGCCATTTCACTCAGGTTTTCCATTGGACTCCATTATTCAAGATCATGACCTATATCCAGCAGCAGCATCCTGGCAGTGCTCATTCCTCCAGAATAAGAGGGGATCTGAAGTATTTAAGTGAAATTGCAGCCTGCTTGTTTCTGTAGTTGTTTCCAATGTGCTGCCTAGTATTTCACTTCTCAAACAAGAGGCAGAACACGTGTCCGGATGTTTTTACCGTGCTCCTCTTATTCACCGAGCGTCCAGGTGCAGAGCCTTTATTAATAAAAAATAAAACATGACTACAAAACCATTCGCTCTAAATGCTCAAATCTCTGTTTGCATAAATGCTTCGGACCAAAATAGAATTCAGCCCAAACAATGACCTTGTTTTTGCCATCAAATATTTATTATGCTCCAGCTATATCTAAATAAGTAAATTAAGTCATTGCTGTAATATGAGAGGCTCGCATTCGCTCTCTGACCATTCATGCTGCTGCTGTTGTTTTTATTAAAAATGTTATTTACTCACTACAATGAGGTTTGAAGAGAGATGTCCTGATACCATTTATTCCGTCCCGGCCTTTGCATATCGGCCAATAATAAACAGCATGTAGTGCTTTGAAGAATGAGGAAAAAGTCATATCTGGGTTAGAAAAAAAATAGTATTTTTACCTGAGAGAAACTAATACACAAAAGTGCGTCATCGGATCAGTACATAGATTTGAGTGCTTGCCGATCACCGCCCCATTTTCGGTAGCATTAGAGCGATTTCAGATAATAGTAGCATGTCTAGTATTGAGGTCCATGCCTGACAATAGGAGGAGTTCTCACTTTTTCAAAGGCTTGTTTGAGGGTTTAGACTTGGCTTTAGGTTAGGGTTAGGCCTGTAGTTGTGATGGTTAAGGGTAGGATAAACGCATTATGCCAATGAGTGTTCTCAATAAGATAGAGGTACAAATGTGTGGTGTTTAAGGGAGAAAAAAAGAGGTTGTTCTCTAAAGACTAAAACCGTAAATGAAATGTTCCCAATTCAGCTGAGGTAATAGAGTAACACGAGAGCACATCAAACAGTCCAGGAGAAGCATTCCACTGTAAACCCTGAACAGTGAACCATGTCATTATCCAACAGAAACGAAAGAACAAGGGCAGCAGTTACATAATAAAGCAAGACTGAATTTTGGCTGCTCTCCAGTTAAAATAAAGATTAAAAAGGATATATAATTATTGAATTCTCTGCGTACGCAAACTCAAACACACTGAGGTTCCAGGCACCACAAATCAACCAGCCCATTTTGAGAGGCATAAACTTAACAAACGTTATAAATTATCTTTGCTTCAGTGAATAAGGGAGTGATGAGAAATAGAAGGAAGGGGAAGTGATGATGAAATGTTACCAAAAACCTCAATCCTAAATCCTTCCTACCACCAGGATGTTATAACTCCCTTTATTTTGTTTTCTAAGTTATTGTTCCCTCGCATCCTTTTAACTCAACTTATAAGTGTCAAAGTTTGTGGTGACATTCATGCCAGTGAAGCATGTTGAATTGAATTAAACTGTATTAAATAGAGACTTGGGACGCAATTGACTGGTAAAGAGAAATAATTCAATTCCTGTTTGACACTTGTGTTGACAGAGCAATGCAAATGTCATTTGCCAGTTCAGCAGACTCTGACTCTCTACAGGCGACAAGGACAGGCTAATTTGTTGGCCTCATAAAACACCTGAGGTCTACATGGTTACAGGGTTTTCAGAGGTGATTATGGCAGGGCACCCTGGTGTCTGGACTGGAGGTGCAATAACAGGGCGTTTCGGGGCTGAGAAAAGAGAAATGAGAAATGAGAAGTGTGATGAGGTGGTGATGTGGTGGGAGATCACTGCAGAGGTGATGCATGTCCACATGGGGACTGGAACATTTAAAAAAAAAGAGGATTTCAAAGGCCATCGGCCACTTTATTTCTCCAAACATGTCACGCAGTATGAACATGATTTTAAAAATGCAGGCTCCTGGCTCTAGTTCAATGAGGAAGGACTTTTAAGAGAAACATGTGAGAGTGAGTAAAATAGATATATCGTAAACAGGTGGAATAGACTATAGACCCCAGAAGGAAGTAGAACACCATGGAGGTGGTTGGGGTGAATTAGGTGCTTTGGACAGAAGGAGCCTTCCTCCCAAGAGCCTAGCACCTGGTTGGTGTTCTGAGGAATGAAACATGGATGCATGATGAAGGGCGATGACCCGGTCAGTTGAGGTGGTGCAGGGATGGAGGCAGGTCACTGAGCGCTGAATGACAGGAGGGGGAGAGAACATTTTAAACTTTGTCAGCTTACAGACAATTGGCTCAAGGCCAGCGTGTCAGCTTGTGATTGGATGAAAAGAGCTGATAGAGCATGTAGAGATAGCGGCAACGGTGGACGTGGGAACTCAGGAGATGAAAATATTCAACAGTTTCAACATAATCTGCAGTGCTGGTTCTTTGATTTTCCCTCAAGTCTCATTGAAAACCTGAACTGGTGAACAGGAAATTGTGCAGAGATTTCCATGGTCAAAATAGAAAGTATGAATCATATTTTGGTGATGTGATTGATGGTGAAACGAAAATGGAGAGGAAGAGACAGAGAGGTTCAGACTCGTCGCACAGCAGCTAATGCAGATTCAGAATTTGCATTAGCATGTGTCCCCCACACACACTCCCAGCTCCTCTCACTGGACAATTATCCTGACATATTTACAATTCTGCTGTGATTTAGCAGAGCCTTATGTCCCACACACACACACAATATCTCTCAAGTCTGACTCATCTCCAATAGATTTACCAAAAATTAAATATCGATCTCACAGAAACCTTACAAAAGAAGATGAAAATACAAATAAGCTTGACTCTGATGTGAGAGTGTCTCTGATCTGAGCAACTGTAGCGGAGTTCAACACAACCCTTACAAGGTTCTCACATTATTCACAGTAGAAATTTTTTAAACCTTTACAACCAGTGGGTTCTTTAAGTCTCAAGATCTTAAGATAACAGAGATAATTAAAAGGACAAAGACAGAGTGGAGAAAAGAACTACTGACATGTAATAAAGATGAGGATGGACAACTGAGACGGGAGGGGAGATCGTTCACTGATACGAAACTAGACTTATCATGACCGCCAACAGGAAATATGGTCACAGTCTTCACCCCCTCTTGTTCCTGTGATATGTCATTAAATGATACCCAGTTAACTGTCTCTGCAGATCTTTGTGGCACAACAGGGAATTTACCTTTGACCTTTGGATGTAAAACTTAATTTCATCTTTTTAGATACTTGTCATAATGATCGTATGACTTCTCGAGAAAAGGTTTGGTATGCCGTTTTCCACGGATAAGTCACACATTTAAAGATTTATATACAGATTACAAATGATGAACATATTAAGTTTGTGTAAAGGTGATAGCAAAGTACTGGTGAACTAAAAAAACTAAAAGGTAACGGATGTGGTCCCAGTAACATCAGTTATTTTTTAAGCACAAGCTAACATTTGAATCTACTTACTGCACTCCCAAGATATCAGCTTCGTAATAATGAGATGGACGTACGGACGGACAAACCAAGAAACATTACACCTCCGGCCCCCGACGTCACTGGCATTAAAAACACTGTGGATAAAATCTACAGATCACAGATAAAGAAATGAGAGTGGAAAAGAGTGAAACCAAGCTTGGACTGGTAACACGTTTACTCCTTGGCTGTGGGGCCCCACTGTATGCACCAGGCTAATTTGTCTGCGGCAGACTCAAAGCCCCATAATAACATTTCACACTCAACATGGAATCACATTACTTTGTTTGCAAATCACTCTTGAAAATGCTGTTGTTCACACAATAAGCAAAATATGTCTATAGAAAAACATATAAATTGGAGAAGTATTTACTGATTGTATCATGTGAATACTGCATTTGGTCACTAAAAAGAGCCTATACATACTAATGTTGCTACATTTCTCCACAGCATCACGATATCAGGTTCAGAGGTGATAACGCATCAGTGTTGTGCTTCCAGCTTGGTTTCTATTTATTTATTCCATTAAATTAAGAATTTATATGAGTTAACTGTGGTGACCTCTACAGTGACGTGGTTTAGCTCTGTGCTCTCAGGCTCTTCAGTGTCTCTCTCAAAAAATAAATCTGCCTAAAACGGTAAATTTAATAAAGTTCAAGACAAGTAATACATACATATTTACGTCAAACACACACTTTGTTTATTCGATTCACTCTAAAGTGATTTGATTTATTCACACTAACTCAACATGAGGGGAACAAGTCCCCTTTTCCGCCATCATTTTCTTTTTGTACTTGTATGTTATACGATTAAAAGGACGCTGTCGGCTTGATTCCTCTTACTTTGCTCACTGTGAAAGAATGATAACACGCAGTACAGAAAAATCTGATTTAAAAAGCCAGAGCAGTGAAATAATGTTGTACAATAATGCAGTTTATTCAATGAACATAGGAGCTGAATAAATGAACTCAAACCACAACTGTGGAGTAACGCAACTATCACAAATTGGATACGATTTTCTCGTGTTTTTTGTATAAAGTCCTGAGCAAAGAGTGAAATGTTGTTACATAAAACTGGATTAAGAAAACAAGTTAGTCATGCTCTACACTCAACTCGACTCCTTTTCATCCTTCATCAGCAGAGAGCGTGGAGAGGTTAAATTCCTGTCAGATGAAATGGGCTCCAACAAATACAGTTATTTTCATGGTGGAACAAAAAGGATAAAGAACTACGCACCTGCAGCATAATCCACCCGCTCTGCCCTCTATGTGTGCTCAATGTCTTCTGAATATTTTCAAAGTTATTCCTATAGAAAAACCTTATTTCAGCTGAATATTGAATGAATTCCCACAGAGTAGAAATTTAAATCAGATCTCCAAAGTTAAATGAAAACGCATAAATGTAGGGCCATTCACATCTTCATCCATCACTACTGTGCATTGAATTACTTCCCAGTCTGTTAAACATACCTCTTGTACACAACCCTGTAATGTTTTGGGAAAGCTGCTGCACATACATCTTGTATTTTTTAGACACTACAGTATTTTTGATGTATTTTCACAGCAGGCTGTGTTATCTGTGAAAGGTAAAGATGATGTATTCCACAGCCCAGAGCCATAGCTTTGCTCAGGGGCTGTAGGGGTTTGTTGTAACATCTGCAAAGCTTTGTGGAGGGAGATTTCAGATGTGCCCTCTTCCCTCTCAGCCGCTGGTTGTTGGTATATCTTTATAATAAACTGTCAGCGCTGCCCTTCCTTCTCAACACACCGAAACGTCATCAAAAGTTGGTCAATGCAAGTGTGAAGCTGCCAGGTTTCAGATTCTAAGAGGTAGCACACATGGGAGAAGTGTAGCTTCAAAGCCTTCAGCCTCCTGAAAGGGTCTATTTTAACCCAAACTATTACCTTTTCTGAAACCTGCCTCAACCTAACAAAACCTGCAACTGAAAAGTGAAGCCAGAGAAAACCTTTCTCCCAGAAAGCCTTGAAATTAAATGTCATCCTTTTGTCAGCAACACTTAGGCTGCCCTGGAACACTGTCTTGGTAAGCCTGGTTAGCAGCTATGAAACTCTCCTGTGATGGTGCCCACCCTTGAAAAGCTTTTTGGGGTTCTGTGTGATGCCTGCCAGCTGAACCACAGCTCTGAGTAACAATATGAATGAAACGCTGTGTGTAACAGACAGAGCAAAGTGAGGAACAGGTCATCTCTTTTCAGCACAAATTTTCCCTGTTTGCCGTTCTGGTTCTCCCTTCGTCCCGTCAGCCCTTAAAGGGAGGGTTCACCGAAATATGAAAATTCACTCATTATCTACCCACTACTATGCCGATGGACGGGTGGGTGAAGTGTTGGGGTCCACAAAGCACTTAAGGAGTCTCGGGGGCAAACAGTGTTGCAGCTGAATCCGATTCAATTGAAGTAACCGGCGACTTTAACTTCAGACGTAAAAAAACAACAGAACGAACATAACACGCCTCCAAACTGCTCGTGTGGTGTCATCCAAGTGTCCACAAGCCCCGACATTCATATGGACTCAAAACGGCATTAATTTACACCGTGTTTTAAACCTCAACTACTTCAATTGTATCGGATTCGGCTGCCACAACTTTACCCCTGAGACTCCTTAAGTGTTTACTGGTATCAAACACTTCACCCACCCCTCTATCGGCATAGTGGTGAGCAGATGATGAGTGAGCCTTCATTTTTCTGTGAACTTTCCCTTTAACACTGACGGCTCCACAGGGAGCTCATTTAAAATGATTTCTATCAAAGGGGTGGTTCCCTCTGTGGCTGAACAAGCCTCCGGTCATATCGATGCCACGCTGTCATTCCCTGGTCCAGGGTCACTCCGGTGCCAAGATATATCTATCTGTGTCTAGAGACAGGTGGTGTGTCTTCTTTGGCGATCAGAAAATTAGGGCTTTAGAGCTGAAATGCCAACAGTCTGAAAGAGGAACGTCTGCTCTCCCACTGACACTTGGTGTCATTTCAGGATGGCTAGTTGTCAGGGAAACCATCTGGCCACATCTGTTTTTTCGAGAAAGAGAGATAGAGAAAGATAATGACATCAAGGAAAACTGGCTTCTCATTACATGCTGTTTAACGTAATGTCATCTTTTGGATACATGATTTATATAGCTGATCTCTCCACAGTTTAATATTTTATTAGGTTCATTATAGTAAATTTGTATTTATATTTGTATATGTACTCGCTGCAACTATAGACTGTACTTAAGGATGGACAACACCTCCCCACTTCTTCCAGTTGCAGAAATATTAAACTAACATATCCTGCATACAGGTGCTGTCATCTGGCTCTTTGAAGTAATTTGGAGCCAATTACAGAAATTGAGAAAAAATATTTGGCATGTATTCTTTGACTCTGTCCCACCCGTTTACATGGTGGAGGCAGATATTATATTGCGAGATGATTTGGCATTACTTTTGAGGAGTTTTCGTGTTGTCCAACTTTAAAGTCTCACATAAACATAGAACACGTTTATTTTGAATATTTCATTTTTGTCCTCCTTTGCTTATTAATTGTAGCTTGTAAATCATTGTTCTCGTCTCTATTTCATTACCTGCATTAGTGACACTGCAGTAGTTTCCAAGCACTGCAGTTATCCTTTTACTTATTAGTTCAGCCGGAGTTTCATACTAAATTATTGTTTGTTGCAGGTTGTTGTGCTTTGATTGATACCGTGTGTTACATGGTGAGAGCTCGGCCACACCGGTCAGAATAAGTCTGGAGGAGTTGGGAGTCTCATACAGATTCAAAGGGGCTTTGAGCCCAATAGTTGAGCTTTTCTGGATCTTTGAAACTAGTGTGTTTTTAAGGCTCAGCACAAAGGACAAACAACTTCATGATGCGTTAACAGATAAAGACCAATACAGAGGAATGTAGTGAATTTTTAACGATGCACAGAGGTTTCAAAGGGGCAAGATGTTAGAACAAACTTTCGCTGCACTCTCAACGCTCCATTTTCGATCCATGTGAACCCTAATTATGCTCTCCCTCCTCTCCCCTCTCTCTGCAGCCTCCTTTGGAAACTTCTCTTAGCTCATCCCCTGGATCCATTTGGCAGCCCTCTCCCCCATCCCATGTCACAGTAGGAGCCATGGAAGAGCTGCCGTCTTCAGATATGTGAGCGGAGAATCAATGAGGGTGGGGGGGGGGACAGTCTGGAGGATTCACATTCAACAGAGCCAATCTGGTTTACAGACACTGACACAGAGACAAAGCCTCAAAGCTCCAGGCCGACGTACTCCACTGTAACATAGTGATAATGTGTAAGATTTACAACCCTAGTGATGATGTAGACCTGTCACTGGTATGTGCCTGATCACGGCAAATCTCCTTTTGGTTTCTTGCCACTGTCGGACTGGACTGATTGGGCGATTTAATCAGAAACCTGGTGGATGCGTGCAGGTTTATTTTTGACACAATCTTCACACATGCACAAGGAGGACTCACACTTTTGTTGGTTCACTTTTTCCCCTGTTATGGTTATTATTTGAATAATTCTTTAGTATGGGTTGAAGTCTGTGAACCCATGTAGAAGACTCTTTGGATTAAACACTTGCAGGGCCACCGCTGGACCACTGGATCGATCTCAACCGGAGCCTGTTCAGAAGAAATTACAGCTGGTCTTAAATGGATTGGAGGGATGCCGGTCTAATCAAGTCCTCGGCCACCGCTCACGCTACATTTTCTCCTCAGGACTTTAGTTTTGGAACTGTGGGTTCAGAGGGATCAACAATAACGCTTGAAGCTGAATGTCATTCCCACAATCAATCTTTTTTGTATCATGACTGATCTGCTGTCAGTGAGAAGTTTAGAAATATACACACACATATATATATAGTATGAGCATTGTAGAATAACATAGAATTCAATCTGTGTATGTAACAGTAGTCTTTTGTTAGTGAAATTGATCCAGAGGGCACAGAGTTAATGTGATAATCACTGACTATCGATGCTTGACAAAGCAATAATTTCAATCCTTAAAGGAATAGCACTGTCTTGGATAAATATCAAGGACACTTTTTTGTACACCGTTGGGATGGAGCGTGCTGAGGGAAACGTATACTGTAGATCTGCTCCTGGTACATTGGTAGCATTTGCCCAACCTCAAAGCTTCTGTCTTCTCTGTGTGCTGTACCGTGTATGTCATCTGTCACACGAAGATATGTGGAGAGAGGGGACAAGCCTCTGTTGTATTCCTCCTGGTTTCCGTCCCTGATGTGACACTGTGATTTTCAAATGCTCCAAAATCAAGACACTATGACAGTGACGCAGTTTCCCAGCGGGACTCAATCAAGCACCTGAGATGTCCCCCTCGACAGCAGCAGACAGCTATCTACGATGACAACGTTAAAGTCACATAAATAAATGAATAAACGCGTACATACATAAATAAACTCTCAACAGCATCCTCCTGTCTCTCCTTTGAAGAGGAATCTTTGGCTAAAGTAAGTAAGTGACTGTTAGAGGGAGTAAAACACATGTTTTGGGGATTATCTGATGTACTGTATATACACACTTTTAGTTCATTTTGTCAAATGATGATGAACTGTTTGAAATGCAAAAAGAAAGAAAGAAAAATATTTATTTGCTTTACAGATATTAAGACATGTGGTATGGAATATGATGAAAGTTGTCTTTTTAGAATAAACTAATTGAGATTAAGCTTTGCTCCTGATTTCTTGAATTGATTTCATTTTCACCCGTACCTAGGAGGTTATGTTTTCACTTTGTCCATCTGCTTGTTGGTTTGTGTGTTAGAAAAATGACATGAATCTTGATGGAAGGATAATTAAAATAAAGGTTATATGGGTCACGGAATAACCCACTAAATGTTGGTGTGGATCCAGGATTACAAAGTTAATATGAAAGCAACAACATGAAATAAGATTTGAGTAGTAGAGAAGGAAATAAAAATACAATAATAAAAGACACTAGAATCAAGTCATATCTAAATCTGAGCTCAATTAAAGCAACAAGAAGTCAACTCTAGCGATCTAATATGAGGGTATTGTAGAAGAGTGCTCACATCAGAAATTGTGTTATTGTAACCTCTTTGTGAAGAAGATGAAAGTGAGAATACATGTGTGTGTGGTCTCATCCCCAAAGCTGATTCCATAAGAGAGGGAAGTGATGAAACGTCCTCTGCATCTAAATATAGCCTGTTTCTGTGGGGGTGGAGGATTTGATTATATACATTGGCAATTTGAACATATGAGACCAAAGTCGGGGTTTTGTCTTTAGTTTTGCAGTAATTCTTCAGTTAACACACTAAGGAATAATTGTTTTGGAAACACGACCAAAGTATAAAACCAATTCAAAGTCTAAGTTTAACTGGTATTAAGCTGTTCCAGTCCCCCATACCCACTTCAGCAAAACATCATTAATTTCTTATTCTGTGCTTCTTTGAGCCACAAAGTGGAAAAATAAACATTTGGATTCACAATTTTAGTAGTAAAACATTCCACAATATTGTACTTACTGAGTATTCAGCAATACTACAAGGTCACACACTTAGTTGTATCTCCATGACTTTAGAGGACCTTACACTGGCTTACATTGATTTCCTAGAGACTCTACTTTCCTTATCCTTACACTACCCTTGTCACCAAAAATCCTGAAAAGGTCACTGTTTATGCTGGAAAAGGTCTTAAAGAAGAGAGAAAAATGATACGCACGCACACACACATACACACTGACACACACCAACTAACACAAAGACCAAACATCCTTGATTTAAGTTGAACAAGAGTGATTCACCTAAGTGGCCCAGAGTGAGCCAGATATATTGTTTCTGGCCATAATCAAGAATTACTGCAGAGCTCTTGTGGATTTCTTTCTTCTTTACCACCTTCCTCCTAATGTTTGTTCCTCGCTTTGTTTCTCCCATCCTTGCTCTTCTTTATCTTTTTTCAATTCATCCATGAATCTTTCATTTATTCATTTCATTAAATAGCGCCCGTTTATACACGCTCTTTGTCTGTGAATACGTCTCAAAGGTGCACCTGCTGCACTCTGACCCATCAGTCAGGGCTGGGAGTCACGACTCAGGCTGTGTGAATGCAAAACAGTGGCGGCTGCCTGGAGACACACACACACACAAACACACACACACACACACTGTCGCTCTCCTACTCACGTAAACACACACTGTGATCCAATTACCGGGAGACATGAAGCATCTCACCTGTTAGTAACAATGCACACGTATGATGGGCAGATTCAGTGAACAGTGGCCCTCTCGAACCAGAACTCGGAGGAGCAGATGGCGTGAAGGATGGTGCAGTTAATTGGGTACTGTTTACTGTTAAGTGTCTGTTCTCTCTCTCTGTGACGTCCGGAGATGCGCAATTCGTTTTTTGAAGGCTTGTCTTTCGTCATTACTCTGTGAAACACCCGAGCCTCCTCATCCAGCTTGTTTATCGTTATGTGCCTGTGGCTTTGATCATCTGGATCTCAGTCCTCTGACAGCACTGAAGCCGAATGAGAAACACCCCCCCATCAAGTTGCTCGCTGCAGCAGCTGCTTCACCGGAGATGCTCAGTGAAGTAAACTGCTAAAGACTGTAATATTTCTGGCCAGCACCCAAATATTAATATTCAGCAATCCACTGCAAAGGACATCGGTATGATAAAAGTGCATATGTGCTCACTCAACTTTCACTGAAAAGGTCAACAGATAAATGACACCATCGGCCGCTGGATGGACTCTTGGAGAGCCGTTAAGGGCAGACGCCACTCCACCTGGCCCGCTTTACAAACCATTAAGTGGCCTTTTGCTCACTCAGCAGAGGAGGAGTGGGAACATAAATCCCTGCCACTGGTAAAAAGATTAATTATGGGTCAGACAAGCCCCCACGTGAACAACTCATCAGCAGCCATTAAAGAAAGCAGAACACAGATTTCAGCCTAACCAGCTGGAGCATACTGTTGAGGAGAAACAGGCGGCTGTCAGTCAGTCGAGGGAGAAACACCCCTCAGGCCCAGAGAGCCATAAACCAGCTGAGCGCCCCCTCCAGTCTCCATGTGTCCGTACCAACACGCTCAACATTGCCATGAAAAACAACAACACAAATGTAGAAGTGACAAAGATGCTGCAGGGGCCTGTATGTGTCCATATGGTTTATGAGTAGCTATTCACTGGGCGCAGAACAACACTGCCCCCTAGTGGAAAGCGAATGCAGACAAACCTTATGTAGACGTTCAAAATCTATTTGAAGGGATCTTCAGACATCGTACAAGTGTAGAAGGAAACTGGACTTGCTTGTGTTTCTTGAAGACGCTTCACCTCTCATCGAGAAGGCTTCTTCGGTTATAACTCAGTAATGGGAGGTTTCAGGTATTTTTTCTTTACCTATGTTCAGAGTCTTTATGTTAGCACCTACATACCGTTAGTATGAAGGTAGTAATAATAGTAATAATAATAAAAGATGTTATTGTTTCGTTTGTTTTCACAGTCATTTCAGTACAATCAACACAAAACGACACATTTCACTAGAGGCAACCCACAGAACATCACATGAAAGATAACTGACTGGGACCTCGCAGCAGAGCATGCGCTGCAAAATATTATATTAATATAATAATTATTGTTATGCTATTATAGTAGGTTTCCCTTACTCCTATTAAGTGTAAATACATCATAAGTGATCAAATTAAATATATACTGTATATATATATATATATATATATAGGTTATTAAATAGGTATATGGGACTTTTTCATAAATAGCTAAATAAGACATAGCACTGGAGAGTACAATAAGTTATGAATTGAACTTGTATAAGCTGTAGTATATAATTAATAATGTTTTAAATAAATCCATTGATTATTTGTGCTTTGTTCTCTCTTGACATTTTTGTATATATTTTCTATGTGTGCACCTCTTGGCGTCATGATGTTTAAATGTGCAAAAAACCTTGAAATTCCTCTCTTTTAAAATAACTTTCATAAAACAATTTTTAAACTCAAGCCTCTGTGATACTGTGGGCTGATACATCACAGTGAAGTCAGTATAAAACTGAGGCTCTGCTGCCCTCGACTGGCAGAGTTAAAAACAGCTCTGTTTCTTTTTTACATGACATCATGGTTTCAGATGATTTCCACTAATGGAAAATATTAGGTCACGATGACTGGCACCAATCAAAGACTGAGAGAGGCCCTGTGTGGTTTTTACTCGGATTAGTGAGGTGGCAGTGGTTATTCATTAGCTGAGCTGTGAGACAAGAGAGTCGCAGGATTCACATCATGTGTGAAACATGTATTATTAGCTATGGTTGGGGCACACACAGCCTGTAGCCAGTGTTCAGCTACAGGAATTAAAAAGCCCTGTGTTGACAATGACATCAACAGGAGGCATCCACAGCGTCTTAGTATTGACCTTGAATTTGCATGATCACCAAAGTCTGAATTGCTTATTGAGCCTGTGTGTGTGATGCTGCTGCACATTCAGCTCTGCACACTTTTTCTTTAGGAATATTTGTCATGGTTTTTATTCATGAGGACAGCAGGGAGCCTGGACAGTAACGCAATGACAACCGGGAGGACAACTTCCCTCTTTGTGTGATCTCTGCTAAATCTGCAGGGCATTTATTTTAGGAATATTTGCCATTGCATTGTGTTTAATACACGAGGAACGAAGTTGGCTGGACAGTAATGCAAAGACAACCAGAAAAGGAAGAGATGATAACTTCCTCCATGGTTAGGGTTAGGCCTGTGTGTGTGTGTGTGGGTGTGTGTGTGTGTGTGTGTGTGTGTGTGTGTGTGTGTGTGTGTGTGTGTGTGTGTGTGTGATGCTGCATATTCAGTTCTGCAGACATTTGATTTAGGAATATTTGTCATTGCATTGTTTTTATATATGAGGACAGCGGGGGCCTGGACAGTAATCGAATGACAACCAGGATGACAACTTCCTTTCTGTGAGATCTCTCCTAAATCTGCATGACTTTTTTTTTCTCCTTGCACCAACTAGATTAAAAACACTTGATCTAAATGAATTGTAAACCCTGACCCCCTTTACCCCCGCCCCCCCTCCCTCTTTCTACAGGAGCCAGCGCTTATTAGACAGCCCTCCCCCCTCCCTCCCTCCTCCTCAATATTAATCTGCTCGATATCGATAATAACAACGCGAGAGTTTGCAAGTTGCCTCCAAAAAAAGACTGTAGTTGCAAGTGTCAAAGGTGGAGTGGATGACGCGCACGGCCCCAACACACATTACTGTAATACTGTACACGGCCGCCGAGATAATATCCGTATTAAAAAAAGGAAAAAAATAAATAATCCGGAGGTGAGGAGCCGAGGAGCCGAGGCGGACCCGGGCGGGATGTGCTGGCGTCTCCGCGGATTTTTTTATTCCTTCGCTTCCTCCGCGGTGCCTCGGAGCAGCCGTCCGCTCGCTCGCCGTCGACATGACCGCACTTCACACGTCTTCGTCCGGCCGCCTTTAGATCCAGCCAGCGCAAGGATTTTTTTTCTTCTTCCTCTCTCGCTCTCTCTCTCTCTCTCCCCCCACTACTACTCCTCCTTCGTAATAAAGTCGCCATTTTGCTTCACTGCCTGTATAAACCATCCCGTATTCTAATATTTTTTTATTCCCCCCCTCCACCCCCCCCACCGAGGGAGTCGCGGGGCTGTTTCCAGCTGATTTCTGGCCATTAGAGTCTGAGGAGACCGACCGAGGAGGGTGACGAAGAGGAGGAGGAAGGAGAAGAAGAAGAAGAAGTACCTCGTGGGTTTCTTTGGTTGTTGCGTGTTAATGCGGGAGAGGAGCAGAGGGGGCGAGCCGACTGGAAACTGGGAATAAGGTGACAACTCTCCGGGATTTTCTGTTCATGCGTGGACGACATTTCTCTTTTTCCTTCCTTCATCCTCCACCTCGTCGAGTGGGCAGGAGCGGGGAGGAGGTGGAGGAGGGGGGGACAGGGCGACGGTGACGGCTGTCCACTTCCTCTCTGTCCCCCCCTCCGCCACCGGCAGCCCCGGTGTGACCGCTCCTTGACGCACAGCAGGTGGGATTGGGATGTGACACCACACCGGTGGAGGAGAAGACAGACAAACGCCCACTCAGGTGCCCGTCTCCTGACCCCCCCAACCTCCCGCCCTCACGTGGGAGGTGACCCGGGGCCACCGGGCCCCACAGAGCCGGGGGACTGTCCGACAGCTCAGGTAGGTGTGGCCGAGCAGGGGGGGAGAAAGTGGAGCACTCTCGCTTTTCTTTTTCTTTTTTTTTCTTTACCACACAAATAGAGAACTCTGTAACCTTGTTATAGTATGCACACACACACGAACACACACAAACACAGACACACACTTGTGTTTCTGTAGTTCTGGGGGCACTCATTGGCCTAATGCATTCCCTAGCCCCTTACCTTAACCTTAACCATCACAAGTAAATGGCTAACCCTAACCTAACCCTAATTCTAAACCTGATCCTAAAAGCAAATCCTAACCCTCAATCAACCCTTTGAATTTGTGAGCACTGATCAAAATGTCCTCACAATGATGGAATTCAACCACAATTGGTATTAATAACTATAGAAAGACCAGCACTCGCTCCATTGTGTTTGTTACTTTAGCTGTTAAGACAATCATAATGCTTTCTCTAGCCCCTTACCCAATCCTCACCACAGCTGAATGCCTAACCCTAACCTAACCCTAATTCTAAAAGCATATCTCAAACCTTAAACAACGGCCCAAAATGACCTCACGATGATGGTATTGAAACATAATTGGCCCTCATAACTATAGAAAGAGCAGCTACCACACACACACACACACACACACACACACAGTGTGGCAGTGTGCCACGTGCAGAACTAAAATACTTATTTCCACGTTGTTCTGTCAGCACATTGTATGAGGGAGATGATGTGAGTGGGTGTCAGCAGGTTCTGTTGTGTCTAGCAAAAATGTATGGTAATGTGGTTTCTGTAGGTAACTGTAGTAGAATGAATCTTTAATGAAAAAAACAGCTGCAATGTACATTTTTTTCTTGTCATACTGAGGTCTAATCTGAAAGTGTCTATTTAAAAGTTCTAACATTAAAAAAAATAACTATTTCATAAACAAATTGTTTCAATTGAAGTACGATTTTCTTCGAGCTAAAGTAATTATCCTAGAATGAATTTCATCAACAGCTATACACAGCCTATCTGTAGGTTGCTGTAGTGGAATTAATCTTTCATGAAAACACTAGCTGCAATGTTGTATTTTCTTGTGAAACTGAGGGTTTTTTCTAAAAAGTGTCATCCTACAACAATATCAAAGGAATTGTAAGGTTGTAACAGTAAAAATAAACATGCGTTTGTTGACAAAATGTGTCTATTGAAGCTCACAAGTAAATCGAACAAGCACGCTGTTTCTCTTAAAGTGAGCTGAAGTTCGGCTGTAAACAATAACAATAGTTATTGCAATATCCTTTTCATCAATGGCAATACAGTCACACAAATGTACACTATTTATCGAGTCAATGCTTAGGCATTTTTTTAAACACATCTAGGAGGAATAATACAAAGTTTATTTACCTCAGATTTGTAAAATGTTTTGCTTTAAACACATTTATCCTGATCATTTTGGACATCTTTGGCCATAGTGCCCTAACCCTCAGCTAACATTTGTTTACCAGTGATAATTCAGCAGACAGGCCTACTGTGTCTTCATCATTCTCACATTTGTTCAACTTGTTAAACGCTGCTTCTCTTCACACTCTGACACAGAATCCAGGCAAAGGGAAGGAAGCCGTCTATTATTGTGTGCAATCTCTCGACTTGCAACGTGCAGCATTCTCACCACATGTCCCTTAATGTTAAATTTGTTAACAACTTGTAAAAAAAAACTGTGTGCACATAATCACTGTGACCGATGAGCAGTCATAACTGGATGTACAGTGAATATTATGGTGTGTGAGCAAACACAGAGGGGCCCCCACCTAGTGACCCTTTGTGTGCTTCTGTAGTTCATTATGGGAGTGACATGAATGTGTGCTAAGAGAAAGCATGTCGGATCGTAATCAGTCCCACTTTGCACAATTAGCGATTGTCATCCTTCATCTATCAGACTCTGTTCCATGCCGACATGACAGTGTTCCAGCACATACAGCCCCAAACTGACTATACAGGTTCACTATGGATGATGGCGGCGAGGAAATATCTTATGGGTTGATGGCCTATATATCTAGAAGCCACTAAATGTAGATTAGCCATCACTTAAAGCCCAAAAAAAACATTGCTGCTGACCATTTGACCTCATCAAGAGCTGCAGTACTGGTTTTTCATAATAAAGAGAGAAAGCAGGGGAGCTTTGTACCCCCCCCCCACCTCTCTTTGCCTCACCTTTTGTCTAATGGGCAGAGCATGGAGTTAGTGTGTAAGTGAGAGTATTGATTTTGAAATGAAACATGGAAGGTCACACCCTCATTACCGCTGCAGATGATGTGTGTGCCTCCACTCAGATAACCTTCAATCCAATAGCACCAAACGGCTGTAATGACGAAAGTGCATCGTGGAACAAGGAGGCTGCATCATCACGGCGTATTGATGCAGTGGACATTGCTAATAATGTTTTGACAAGCGATGGAACAGGATGAATGAGGGTAGAAACTATCCCAACAATGCCTTTAGCTATCCCTCACTCTGTCTCTCTCCTGTGTGTTTGTAACCCCCTCAACGACCACTGCAGGCATGGAGAGCCCAAGTGGCCCCAGGCTCGGGAAGCTGTCCTCATCAGGGCTGCCAAAGGGCCGGACTCCCAAGCATGGACATCCCCAGGAGCCTGTCAGATCTACGCCGGTCCCTGAAAACAACAACAGACACAGTGAGTGACGAGCCGCTGCACTTTGTTGAATGAAAAACACTCTGTGATTTTAGATCTGTACAGGGTTACTTCACAGATTATTTCTGAATGTGGGAACTGGGAGAGCTTTTTGTGTGTGATCCAGGTTTGCTCCTGGACTGATTCCAAGATGAATGCCTTGTCTTGATGCAGCACAAACTGTTGCTGTTATTTGCAGATCACATGACACACCAACACATACACATACTGTATGTATGTGATATTTGCAGTAGCACTTTTGCACATGCCTCACTAAATTCCTTTGACTTTCCTGAGGCTGGAGTTCTTGTAAATCTAGGCCTCTTCTTCAGAACTTCAGTGACGTTTCTCAAAGACTTGTTCCCTTTACATAAAACTGTCTATCCTGCTTTTTTTGAACTGGTTATGTTTTACTCAGAATCAATGAGGCTAGATGTAATTCTACCCCTCTCGCCACAGAAGGGCCTGGAAACTACAGACTTTTTCCTCGGACTGCCTTACAGTGAGAAAACCCAACAAACAAGTATTGCCAAGCACTGACTTGAGTGAAACCCCAAGCCATCTGGATGGGGATGGAAGATTTTGGAAAGGGAGAGCCGGGCGAGGGAATTGTGTTTCATCCAATAATGAGCAGATGATCATTACTTTGTTAATAGAGTCAGGCAGACTTGGAAAATTGGGTTCTGCTCTAATATGACCCAGTTGTTTTGGTTGCTACAAAATATACTCTAAACCCCAGACACACAGAGCACCGATACAAGACTAGGTGCTTGAGTTTGTTCTCTTTCTGTGTTAATAATCAGCCCTGTAGGCTGGATTGGCATGTGTGTGCGGGTGGATGCATGTGTGTGTTTTCTGGCTGTCGACATTAATGTAAAGCTTAGTTAGTTGTGTAGCACTCGCTCAGAGTATACTCTTCAGCTACCCACTGTACAGAGTTTGACGGCTGATGTGTTGTATTTGCTCTTAAAGAATTTATAGCAGTAGAAGGCCATGTATTTCTTATGTTTTATGTCTTGCAGTTTATAGACTTTTTACGCTTTACTACTCAATAAACAAGGATTGTTTATAAATCAATCTGTGTAAAGCTGGTGGTGGGATCAGCCCTGACTGGAGGCTAGAATTGAGAGAAACACTCTGGCTTAGGAACGCTAATGACAACGGTGATTGGTGGTGTGACTGTGCGAATGTGTGTGTGTGTTCGAGTTATGATGTACCAGGTGCTGGCTTGGGCCAGGATTTACGGGACTTTTTCTGGTAATTTGACTCTCTTGTTTCTGCGCGTCAATTTCATTTTCTCTTTCTACAGTCGATTGCCTTTGACTCTCATTAAGCTAAAGCTTCTCAAAAATATCACTGCAGTGAGTAAATCACTGTTTTTAATACAGTATGATTCTGCTAAGGAGTCTGTTTGTGTTAGGACTGTTATAAGGACAGCCTCCAGCACAATTTGATTGCACATGATAAGAATTTACATTCCACAATGTTGTAGTTGACAAATTGTCTAATTTTCATGGGAAGTTGCTCTTTTCGAGGACATAACCAGGAGTTTCCCTGACTTTTAGAGGCATACTTCCTTCCATTGCCAGTGAACTGAGTTTTATGTGATTCTGGTTTGAAGATCCTTTAAGAACATCCAGCAACCCTGAGGGGAAACGCAAAGCTTCTGAAACACATGCTGAGCTTACTGTTACAGTAGGGATTCTTTTAGTCACAAAGGAAAGCATAAGAAATGCATCACAGATGATACGTTTTCCTTTCAAAAAGGCACCTGATTACTGTAGAATTTGTCTTTCTTAACTGTTTTATCATTAAGGATAAATACATGTTGTCAAGGCAAGACGGTATTCGTCAATTACGATTGGTCTGGTCCCTCCTCAAACATGTTCTCTTTCATACTTTTATTTTCATATCTGGACTGCTTTGCATATTGCTCACTAGTAACTGCCTTAAGCCTTCTGTAGCTTATGAGGAGAAATGCTACATTGCTAATCATAATGAACCTGGCCCTACCTTGTCCACCCCCGGGGGGCTGTGAGCCAAGGTTTGGACAAACAAAAGCTCTAATGTGTAACGCTCCCAGTGGATCTTTATTTGTTAGTCCTTGTCTATGCCCATGGTAAACAGTTTGTTTGTCAGATAACTAGATGATGGCATTATCTGCACTCCTCCTCCCATTGGTCTCATATCATTCTTCATTGTGATTCCATAGAAAGTTTTGTCAGGTCCTCCATTGTCGTATTATCAGATACTATGCTGGTTATACATCATTCATTCACGCACATTTTGGGGCATTGACCAAGTCCAGCTTTGTGATGGATGTTTATAAAAGATGAGGCTTTAAGTGAAAGCATATCAGAATTGGCATATTCCAATATCTTTGGTCTAATTACCTTGAAATCCTTTAATATTCTGCAAATACTAGCTTATTATATTTATATGCACTCAGTGAACTTTGTCAGATTTAGTCTCCAGATAACGTGCAGATTTTTTCTCTAGGACCAATTGATTGGTTGAAGTGCAGATATGATATCAGTCTGCCAAGATTTTCTTTGGTTCCATGAAATCTCCTGAATTTCACTTCCATTCGTCTTTACATGGAAGTCAAGACTGAAAATTGAGTTTGTGTTGTGGTGCAGCTGTTCCCTCTCCACATCAGACAACTCAGAGTAAAGGATGTGGTCCTTGAGGCTGACACGCTCTCTGTTGCCTCACTCTTTTTCTGCTCTGAAATTTGTTTCATATTTAGTTCAAACCCTTTGTAATTTTTTCTCCAACACAACTGATATTGTTTTGTGAAGAGCTGTTGGAAATTCATAAATTAAGGCCTTTTTTTGCAACATGTTAGAGTAGCCACACTCTAGCCTGTGTGGCTCATGTCTCTCTGTTGTCGTGTTCAGTATTAAGTTTCAGTGTCTTGTCAGTTTCTCACGTGTGACATGCATCACTCCCAGCAAAAATAGACAGGGAAAGGATCTGGTGAGTCATATCGACATCATAATAGCAACATTACTTAAAAACAAACATCATTCACCATAGTTTCATTGTCTTAGCTATTGTCTGGCGTACTCTCACCCCCCCCCTTTCTCTCTCTGTTGCTCTGACAACAAACGTAAGTCACGTGACTGCCCTGTGGTTGCAACTCTTCACGTTTCGGACCGCTCATTAAGGACAGATGATTATTATAACTGACGGCCATTAATTATCCAAGGCAAAGTCTGTGTAAAACGATTGGGCTGGCAGTAGCATGCAGTACCGGTCATGCTGGCATTGTGTGGACACTGCAGCACCTCTGTGAAGAGATGTCACAAACACGTGATGCAGGCAGTGTGTGAGTGTCGGTCTGTATATGTGTGTGTGTGATTGTGAGACCTGTGCAGGACCATACCTGATAGCAGGACACACTAATCATTGAGTATTGAGTAAGGGGAGGTGGGTGCCCCAGTCAATGCTCTCACTATTGGTGTGGGGAAGGGTGATATGTCTGCATAGTTCTGTAAGCTTGTGGCTGTGTGAATGTTGAATGTGTTGGTTAGCGTTGTGAGTTTGAATTACATGTTTGTTTGTTTGTGTGTGTGTGTATGTGTGTGTCTGTTTTCTAAAATGTCCAATACGTTGACCTTTATTTCAGACTCACAGTCACCATGTGCTGACACTGCATATTTGCTTCAGCTCTTCTCACTATCTGGCGTAGTTGTTTTTCAATTCTCCACACATAGCTGTTGTTTCCTACCATTTTCTCCCGCTCAAACTTTTCATCTCTCTCTTGTCTCACATATTAACCCTACTCCAACCATCATCCTCACTGACTATCATCACTCGTCTCACATTTCTTATATCTTTTAGTTCTTACCTGTTGAAACTTAAAGTCTCCCTTTGGTGAAATACCAGAAAAGATCAACTCCGTAAAATAATTATAGATCAGAGAATGTTTGTTTCAGACTGATGCTGCATTTCATACTGAGGAGAGTTCATTGTTATCGCTGTCACACCTTTATTTGGCAGGCTTGAGGATGGCAGATGAGAAGAAGCACAGGGAAAATGAGAGAGTAGAGAGATTGAGTCGGTGAGTCACTGTCCATAAGGAGGGCACCGCAAACAGTCTGGAGCAGGCATTGTCTGTCTGGCTCACATATACAGCGCTGTATGCACTGTTGTATAAACACATGCTTTTTTTTCACGGCTGCGTGTTTATTGCAGAACATGGCTCGTGCAACAATTTGTAAATTGGACCATCTTCCTCATGTATTCATCACGTTTTTTAAATTCCATCCGGCCAGTCTTAAATTTTAAAGCGTTTTATTTGCTTGGCTGTCACCATCATCCCCAAAGAATTCACTGGCAGCAGATGTGACAACTCATAAGAACCTCTTGTGATTGGATGTCACCATACACACCATTACCCATAGGCCAAACAGGCACCAGGCAATAGATTAGGTATCCAAGAATATGACTCATGCACCTGATGTGAAAGAAGGCTGTTAAATCAAAGTGTGATTTAGTCATGCCGGTCTGGGGATAGTCTAACACAGGTCTGTGTGGGGAGTCCTTGCCTCTAACATAGAATGATTCCTTATACAGAGGTAAAGGGTTTAGGACACTCTTCATTGACTGAGCATTGATAACAGTTTTTGCAAATTCAAATCTTTGGTGAACCCAATGGTTTGACTATGTACTATCGAGAATAGACTTACAACTAAACTGTTGCTAATGGCGGCTTCCATAACAGAATAGGGTAGAGAGTCGTAGCATCATTATACCTTGGAAATGTGTTGCCCATTAAATACAGCCCTAAAGTTTAATGCACTGTGTCATTATCTACTTTCCAGAACCACTGAATAAAGAGAGTAACAAATAAAAAGATGATGCACGCAGCTCACATCTTCTTCACAATGATCCCAATGATTCCCTGGCTGTTTTCCCTTTTTGCTCGGAGCCCCTAAAATAAAGTCATGTTTACTTGCAACCCCCCCGGAGCACCTCCAGAATGATAAACATTTCCACCGAGGAATGGTTGTCATCATTCAGTTTCTTTCCTATCTTTATTCAAGAGCAGTCTTTTATTTTGAGAGCGTTATTTCTTTTTTTTCACAATCAAAACCCTGCCCTCTCTCTCAGATGGTCCCTGCTTACATGCAGCTTTCCTCTGCTCCTGCTTACAGCACACTTACTGTTGCTGCACAAATTACCTGTTCTTCAGTTTGAGTCTATCTTCTCACAATCAGGTTGATTTTGTGCGTTAACAAAACTTGTTACTCCTCCATGCTTGCAACAGTGACAGACACTACCCATAGACATTAGGGAAACAAGGGTCTCCCTCTTCCAGTCTGTCCTGTCGTTGTGAACCTCATAACTCAAGAATGTCTTCAGGGAATTTGTTAAAATTGGGTATAAACATTCAGTTCGACTCGAGGGTGAACTGATTTGATTTTGGTGCTCAAAGGTGAAGGGTTAGGGTCACTAACGCATCACAATACCCTATTTGCATCGTGAGCATGCTTTCTGAAGAACCCCTCGACGGGAATCCTGTCAAATATGGCTCAAAAGTTCACGATTTATTGATTAGATGTGGGGGGTCAAAGGTCACTGCCACACACCAAACATGTTTTTTTGGTCTCTTCAACACTTCAGGGAATTTCTTTGAATTTTGACCTGTTGTCACTTGGACTAAAATATGAATTGATTAGATGGAAAGACTGCAAGAAGAATGTATGTAGACTGAAATTGCACTGGTTAGCTGAGGCATACAATTGCATGGCGCTAATTCCAGTGTCAGATTTCTTCCTCTCACTCTTGGATTTTTTTTAAATTACCCTTTCAAAAATCCCCAACCAACAGAATCTTGGGTGTGACTAATAATATCATCACTGCTTCATTGCGATGCAGATGTGTTCGCCAGTGTCTCTCTTTGGGCAGTTACTGTTTATCTCAGTAGAGCGTATCACTCACCAGCATATTACGTTATATTTTATAATTGGTCACTTTTGCAGCTTGGGAGTACATGTATTTCTTCTATCATTTTCGTCAACTTGGTTTTCCAGCTGTCATCCAGCTGCACGGTGCTCATAGGGCTCTAACTATATTAACTGGTAACTGTTTTATCAGTGCATCACAATCAAATTATAGGGGAATATGTAGTCAAGTTAGTCGAGCTCTGAGTCAGGATGAGATATGATGTATCGCCTGTTGTTCTGAAATCTCCCCAAACTTTATGTGAAAAAAGTATGCTAATGTTGTGAGATGGACATACATTCTCAGGAGTAATCGAGAATACATTTAAACAAGCTTCTGTCTGTGTGTGTGTATGTTTGTGTGTCAAAAGGTGTGTTTATTAAAGAGATTATCTTATATGCAGAGTTAGAGAGAGAGGGAGAAAGGGAGAGAGGGAGAGAGGGAGGGCAAAAAACAGAAGACAGAGGGTGAGAGCCGGACTGACCGAGAGCGAGTCTGGTTTTCATTCAGTTCGGTGTCTGGGCAGCAAGACTGCTGCTCCACCTCTCTCCGTCTTCTTTCTCTCTGTCTGGAATCCAGCCTGACTGGGAGGGAGCTATGGGGACGTCTTCAAAGAGAGGTGCGTATGTGTCGGGCTGTGTGTGTGTGTGCGTGTGTGTGCGTGTCCTGATGTGCCACTAAAGACACATTTTGTGACAGAAGGTCGTGAAAGTGAAAGTAAGTTGATCTTAAACAGGGAACCAGGACAGCTTCCACACACAGTGAGCGTGTTTACTCTGTTGTGTGTCCAGGTGTATCAGTTTCTCCATCTATTGTCCGTTGTGATTGATGAATCACTGATACTACGTCTACTTTCCCCTGAGTTGTGTGAGCTGTGTTTGTGTTTGTCTGTGCGGTCGCTCCACACTACACTATGTCTGAAGCCTACTGTGCAGACACAGACAAAGGCTCCTGTGTGAGTGTTTGTCGAAGAAACAAATGACTGTTCTGTGTGCGCGCCTGTGTGTGTTTGTGGGTAATGTGGGGGAGCAGTTGCAGGCGTAGCTAGGAGAACTCAGAGGTTATTTGAGATCATTAGGCAGCTGCCAGCACTCCTGGGCCCAGACTCCTCTCTTCCCTTCGCTTCTCCTCCCCTCTCTTCTCCTCTCCTCTCCTCTGTCAGGCTTTACCACTATAGAGCAACAGTTGCAGACAGCTGGGAGCGAGTCATACTCTTGACATTAGTTGAACAGCTGTTTTATCCCCATGGCCTGCGCCTGAGAAGCGGGGTGTAGCTGTGACACAATGGGTCTGCTTTGTTTCAGATCGAGACAATGGCTGCAATTGCTGGGACGACTGAGAAACAGAGTGTGCCACATTCAAACAAGCAAAACAAAGTAAAAGACACTGAACACTCTTTATTCGTTTTGCATACCACACCAGGAAACACAAGTGAGCTGTATGCTTCATTTTACAGAAAATCGACACGTGCACCTGTGCTACCTTGGCATGCATGCGTGTGTACGTGCCTATCTGAATCGTAGGGTCTAATTGTTCTGCTCGCTGGAAAGAGGCCTCTGATAGTGGTAACTAAGACAAGAGGATCTTATTCCCATAGCAACAGGAACATATCTTTCCCAAGAGCAGAATTCATTAATTATGCCTTTCTTTTACAAGACCTTTATTTTCTAAGACAGGAATTAGAACGCACGCTCAATTTCCTCCCCGGCACAAGAGCTGCAGCATCGACTGCATCACCTCTCCAGCTGCTACCCAGACGCCTAATAGAGAAATGCTGCATCGCCTGGAGAATATTAATATACTCATATCCATGCACACAAATCCCGATCTCATACACACTAGTAATGGGTTTTTGTGTGCTTGTTCGTGTGTGTACCAGTGTGTGCTTCCACACGTGTGTTTACACCTTGTGTCGTGAACTATTCCCACCAGCCCGCAACAGCGTGGTACTTCTCATTCAATCTTATTCAGCCATGCCCTATTTTCCATCTATCTTATTATTGTGAATGTGAAGTAAAAGATTAGTTATAATCCGTCAGCCTGTGTTTGGGTCCGCGCTCGTGAGTGAGAACCAAAAAGAAGACGAATGAGGGAGAAAAGGAAAGTTGATACCGTGTAATAAAACACAGAGGGAAATGAGAGCGGGAGGTCATGGTGGGTTAGTGCTGGAGTGCTTCTTGTACACATTAACGTCACTGACAGAGAGAGATGTTTTTGGGGGTCGAAGGCTATTTTGGCCTTTGCCAGCTAGAGCTGCTTTAGTATGAGCAGCAATGGCAGGAAGTCAGTTCATTTATTTGATGAGAAATCCTCCAACCAGTTGTATAATCCTGGTAGGCACACAGAGTGCTCTGATCCACTTTGGGAGGCACCACAAATGGGCTCCACTGGGCATGTGTCATCCTGTCGCTGCTTGTCAATGAGTTTGAAGCAGTTGTCATATTCACAATGTCATGTTTGTCAGCTTGGGTTTTAAAAATATGAAGGACTATAAACGTCAAAGGAGTAATGAAGCCTCTCATAAATCAATAAATGATTTTACAACAAAAAAAAACTGTGCTTATAGATTATTTATTGATATATGTATATATATATTTTTAAATGGATAATGAACAGGAAATATAAATTCGTAACAATTTAAAATACAGTTGGTGACTGTTTATTATCTTTTAAAACTCTTAAAATCGATTTTTGAAATCCATTATCTATTTCTGAATTAATTCATGTATTTTAAAATGCTTTAGTTATTGACAATTAAATATTATTTTATAAACCTATCTTTAATTTGAAACCTTTCATTGATGGAGGAATGTTACATTTTTACGTTTATTTAAGATTTATCTTTTTATTTTTCATTAATATACAGTATCAAGGCCAAATAAGAAACTTGCTGTATTAATGTATTAATGTTTTAACGCCTATTGGACAATTAATTATAATTTGCTTTAATTACTATCGATCTGACACGTTTGGTACTCAATACAAGAGAGTGTGCGAGGTTTCTCTTTCGATTCTCAACAGAGGGAATATCATCTCTTCTTCAGGTAATTTCCCTTTGACATTTCCTAGATCTGATATGACTGATTCTTGCTTGTGGCCGCTAACTGATCTCACCAGATCAATGCAGTGGAGTTGAGGGCATGTGTAAAGAAACTAAATATCAGTGTGAGGAGCAGAGCCCGCAGCCTCAGCTCCTACCTGCAGCACTGTCCTCCAGCATTGTGCTTGGTCAGAGGGAGAAATCATACGTCTGCATTTCTCTCCTCTCTCCCTCTGCATCCCCTGCTCTCCTCTCCTCCCTTTGTCAACCCCCATCTCCTTCCTCTTTTCCACACTCATCCTTTGCTCTCTCCATCTTCCCTCCCTCTCTCAAGTAGCGCTGCATAGAGGAAATAAAGTGCAGGGGCTGATAGCGCAGGGGTTTTAATTGTAGCAGAGAAGAGAGCAGTAATGAGGCTGTGCACCGCCTGGCATCTGAAGTTCACACAGAGGAAGACCAGGAAGAGTGTGCGGAGGGAACGGAGAAGGATGGTGAAGAAAACATGGGATGAGAAAAGACGGAGGCAGCAGTGTGAGAGATGGAGGGGGGGAGCAGAGAGAGAGAGAGAGAGAGAGCTGAGGCAGTCGGTCTGCTGTGTGCTGTGTCAGAGGTTCACACCGACACCAGCGATTTATAGCTGATCTATTTGGCTCAATAGAAGGCCTTTAGCCCCCCCCTCCTCCCATCCTCCTCTTTCACACACACACGCACACCACCACCAACCCACCCTAGCGATTAATGTGTTTGTTTTTCCCCCACTTGTATTCATTTCCCTATTAGTTTTTAATATACAATCATATTCAGATATTTTGTGAGCATGGAAATACATTTTAAAGTTGGATGTTTGTTTAAATAAAGATAATATGGCAGGTCTGAATACAGGTCTTAGAGGTTATAATGAAACCTACAGCTAGTCTTAGAGGTTATAATGAAAACCCTCAATTTTAATATTCCTGTTCTCAGGGATAAAAGATCTGCTTTGCTCTCTTGGTTTTCTGTCAATTAAAATAGCGCTGGTTAGTTAGCAAGTAAAGGCACTGAACCAATGGTGAATGTTTTCAGTGTTTTTTTATTTAAAGAAAGATCCTGTTTCCTTGCAATTAACTGAGGGTCAATATGTTGTAGGAGTTTTAGTTAAACATAATTGGGTTAAGTGAAGTGTTGTTAAGGTTATTTATACTTTACATTAACCCAGCATAAGGGATTAAAAGCTTTTATTTACCAGCTTGTTGGTGTTTGCTAAGAGATGGGTTGCTTCTGTTTGTTCGTTGTGGAGTCTGCTCGTACCTTCTAGTGTCTCACCCTCAGGGGGGTCATTATACTAATTTATATTTATGCAGAACATAATAGCAAACACTGAGTATAGAGTTAAGAAAATGTTGCAGCGTGAGCTATAAAGAGCGAGCTTGGTTAATAGTGAGTAAACTATACACACAGTGTTGTTTCCTGTTTGTGGAAGATAACAGGGATTCATTCTGGCTAGGCCGATAGACTGTCTACATATGAGCCATATGAGAACGTGCTGTTTGTGTGCTGGGCAACTCACTTACTTTTTTTTAAGTGATGCAAAAGTAACACTCAGGAGTGTCTGAATATAATCAATCCCCTGATCCCCCACCGTTCCTTACTCTCCATCAGAAGATTTCTGTCAAACGACTTCTTTAATCCCTGTACTCTATGCATATGAAGCACGGGCATTACTCTGTGCAAACTCAGAGATTGTTTTCTCTCTCGTCTCGCCAGGTCCAATGTGTGATGAGCCAGCAGAAGGGAAGAGGAAAGGTCGTCCCAAAGCAGAAGTGCAGGAACTCAGAAGTATCCCTGTGAGTATCTCTCTTTGAACTGTGTGGGTGTTTGAAGTGGGCTTCACTTTTCTTGCACAGAGTAGGCAGCGCCCCATGAATATGCACAACATGCTGCACAGTATAGCATGCATTTATTCAATTCTCTCTTCCTCACCCCCGAGCAGGCCCATATGATAGTGCAATGGAAGGAAGAGTTTAAGCGCCGCTCCAGGGTTAAGTGTCCGTGTTCAGGCTGCTGGTTAGAGTTTCCCAGCATCTATGGCGTCAAGTACCACTATCAACGTTGCCAGGGGGTGAGTTACTAATCTCTGCTCTTTCCTGCTATGCGGCTTTTTCCACCTTATGCTTCTAAGTAGATTTTAATATCAAATTAATGTTAAGTACTGCAGACAACCCTCAAATTAACAAACATAAAATCCTGTGAGAATTTTAACAAGTAATGTTTAACTTATTGACCATATACATGAACGATAATCTAACTGTGAAGGGTTAACTAAAGGTTTATATTAACAACTGTCATCTGACTTTGCATGGGTAGGAAGCCGACTCTTAATCCCCTCTCCCCGTGTCTGTGTTCGTATCAGGCCACTGTAGCCGAGAAGCTGAGTCATGGCTGCCCCTACTGTGAGGCAGTGTTCGCCTCAAAGGTCCGCCTGCAGAAGCACAAGCTGTGGAACCACCCTGACAGGGTTACTATGGAGCCCAAGGATGAGCAGCATAAACTTCAAAAGGCTCCTGTCAAGTCTAACACCAAGAAAAGGTGACTGGGCTTAAGAGTTCAAATTCCCTTCCATACTGACCCACATAATGGTGTTAGAAAGGTCCTCATGCTGACTGCCCAAAACTCTCCTCCCTCGGTCTGTGAATCCAGGCCCATGGAGAACAGCCCGCCCTCGCCTGTGTTCTTCAAAGTGAAAAAGACCCACGAGGTGTCCGCGCCCTCTCAGAACGGGGAGCTGGCCCATCAGAAGAATGAGAGGAAACAGCACAGCCACGGCCAGCCTTCACAGCAGATTCACCAGTCCACACCATTCTGTCCTCAATCCCAGGAGTCGCAGTCCCAGAGCACATCGTCTGATGCAGGGGGCAGTGATAGTGAGGGGGGAAGTCTTCCCCCTTCTTACCTTGATGAGGACCCAGAGCGAATGAAGCACAGTAAGATTACAGCATATCTCTTCAATCTCTCATATTCTCATCAATCTTGCACAAAACGTGTTTGACCATTCCTTGCTCTGTTTTTTTCTCTTGAGCCAGGACGGAAGCAGAAAACTCCCAAGAAATTCACTGGAGAGCAGCCTTCTATATCTGGAACATTTGGATTGAAAGGTAAAAACGTTCAAATTTCTCACATGTAACCATTATTGATCTGGAGTGCAGCATATTTGCATGTGTAACCCAAATGACAGGCACATGGAGAGGGTTGGTAAAGACAGTGACAAGGCCAGTAAAATCTTTATAATGGTAAACTTGAGTTTCAACTGGCCAACCGATGTGGGGACCAATCAGGATTTGTCCCAGTATTCCCTACAGCCATTGTAACCATGAACCAGGGAGAAAAACTGTCTCAAATGATGCATTCAAAGACAGTCTGGAAAAAATACATCAGAGTGTCTAAGCCCTCCAGAAATCTGTAGGGAAACCCTGTTAATAAGTGAATAAAATAAATTGTGGAGAATAGATAGTGCTGTGTTGGCTGATTCATCATTGATTGCTCTCAAAACAGCAGGCCTCAGGATATATACTGAATAATAGAAACCTTGGGAGTACAAATGTACCAATGCTAGAGGATAGGGATGGGGACTGTGGAGGCATGTTTTGCTATATCATGCCATCGGCTCTGTGGGTATAGCTACTGATTAATGGTGCAGATCTATTACAAGAGCTAAAGTGGCAACTGCAGAGATGTTTCATAGGCAACCAAATGAATCAAGCTCACATCACATTTACACAGTTTTAAATGTATAGTGACTCATAAAGTGTGCACAGTTGTGTAAACTCTTTATCAGCATTTATCAAACCTATCGTCCCCATCACTCTTCTCTCATTTGCTCTTTTAGTCTGCTTGTCATAGTTCTGCTGTGACTCATTAACAATCTTTCCTTTTATCTCTCTCGCTCTCTCTCACTCTCTCTCGCTCTCTCTCTCTCTCCATCTCTCTCTCTCTCCATCTCTCTCTCTCTTTATTTCTCACAGCTTTTTTATATTGAGGATCAACTTTCTCTTTTTTAGAATTTCCCTTGTTCAGCATTGTCCTCCGACAGTCGTTCTCTACTTACGTATCTCATTTTACCTTGAATACTTTCAATGGGAGTATTAATTGCTGCACTGTGTGTGTGTGCGTGTGTGTGTGTGTGTGTGTGTGTGTGTGTGTGTGTGTGTGTGTGTGTGTGTGTGTGTGTGTGTGTGTGTGTGTGTGTGTGTGCGCACTTGTGTGACAGGTATGACTAAGGTGGAGGAAAAACTAAAAGCAGGTCGTGCAAAGAGACCAGAGGGGAGTGGGTTTAATGAGGAGCAGCAGAGAAGACCCACTTCAAGTCAGTCCTCCAAGAAAGACCCAGCAACAACAAGCTCTGGTGAATTTCTATGACAACTTTATAAGGGATACAATTAGTTGATAGAAATATAAAAAAAATATCAAAAGGCTTGATTTTTACTCATTAGAAACTTGTCTTTATCAAATTCACCACTGATGTCATGCCACCTCTAACTTTTCTCAAGCCTCAATTTCACAAGTAAAATTGTTATAGGAATACAACTAATGATTCACTTCAGTAGCGTTTAATATCTCAATTGTGTCTTCATTTTATGTTAATGTAATCAATTAATCAGTTGTGTCTTTACCACAAAGTTATCAAATTACAAAGATGTTAAAAATCTAACCAAATCGTTTATCAATCAATCAACCAATCATTTCTGAAGACTAGTTTCAAACTGTAAACTGATAAGGCATTTGCTGCTGTAGAAATAATTTGTTCAATAACCAAAAAAATATTTAAGTTAGTTGCCTTTCCATAAGTTCTAATGGGCCAAGGGACACAATGTCTGTGATGACATTTTATGCTATGCCCATAGGGATTGACAGAAAGCTTTTATCCTGTTTCCAAGGTGCTGTTCCTGACACCCAGTGGCAGCGAGCAATCTCAGAGCGAGGTGAAGTGGTCTGTCCCACCTGCTCCATCGTCACCAGGAAAACAATCCACGGCCTCAAGAAACACATGGAGATTTGCCAGAAGGTCAGTGTGTGACACAGCCATTCATCAGACTGCAGCGGGGTGGGTGTGCTGTCACAGCCTCTGGTCAATTTTGCTCTGAAACCTATAAAGAGTTTTCTCGTGACTTTCTCCGATATTTGTATTAATGGAAGCTGGTTATGATTGCATATGCTTCTGGAGGAATCTGCCTAACATATTGAATAGGACGATAATGTCCTAAATGTGATACCATCATCCACGTCAGCAGGAAAGACGTCTTGTGGTTTTAACATTTTCCTCTTTCCTCTAGTGTGTTACCTAATTTTTTTGTGTATTTAAAGTTCTGTTTTGTTAAAACGCTCAAAGTATGTGGTAAAGTGAGCTCCTCTCCCACCACAGAACACTGGTCCCAAAGCTGCTGAAACATCTCGTTAATAGCCCAGTATTTACTGGTTATCGTGATGTCATATGACATCCTGATGCCCCCACATTTGCATAATACATGCCTAGCAGCTAGTCTGGCAAAGCCCAATACAGCGAGAATGGAGGCCGACATTAACATTCATGCGCTGGAAGTGGTTGACCAATTACAATGTGATATGTTTACTGAAGATTAGAGCATGTTAACCTTATTAAGTAAGAAAAAACAAGAGACAAAAATTGTCACCTGAATATGAGCATAATATGTCTCAAAAAACAGTGCTGTCCTTGTATGATTCTGTGTAGCATCTAACACTGCAACACACACAATGTGATGTACAGGAGCCTCATGAAACTGTCTCAAAAAACTGTTTACATATTGACAAATTGTATCCATTCCATAATTATTGGGTTTTTTTCTCAGTGTGAAATGTGGTACACATTGGATTATAACTCTGACTGCAGTGTTATTAGATAGCTCTCCCTGAGGTGCCCATTGTGCAGAGTCTTGGGAGCCTTTACTGTAAAGATATTGATTGGAGGGCTGAAGAAATAACATCAGGCATTATCTCAGTTCCGTAATCTCAGCCATGTAATATCCTTCACTCATCGGCACTGATATGAAAGCTAATATCAGTTGGAATGGATCAGTGGAGGGCACTGTACTCTTCTGTGGTTTGTTTACATTGCACTCAATTGTGGTCAATAGTAATATTAAAGGACGCTGGGGTGACACATGGAAAAAGTTAAAACGTCTGCACTACATCGAGCTCATCGTGAGGACGAGTCAGCGTGTCGAGTGGTGCAGTCGCCTCTGGGCCCTCAGAGAGAAGTGTTCCTACAGCCTTTTTATTGGCTCTGTCACCCAGTGGCCCATGTGTCATTAAAGAGACAGCCTGCCATTAAGTAATGACAGAATCACCACATTACCACTGGGTCACTCACCATCAAAACACCTCTGTCTCCAAATCAATACTGCGGCGAGGAGGGAAGTCTACGGAAAGGAACACTGCGCTTATCATTGGCTTTTTCTGGTTCACAAAGTTTACTCGATCATGTCCTTTGTCCTTAATTTTGACCAGAATTGTGCGCTAATAAAAAAACTCTATTAGGTTACAGATGAAACGTTGTTAAATTGATGGATCCAATAAAGCCAGCAAGAGTGGGCTACTTGTTTGTTTCCTTTCATAGAAATGTTATGTGATCCTCTGTTTGGCCTTCATCCTCTGCAGCTCCAGGACGCCCTGAAGTGCCAACAGTGCCAGAAACAGTTCAGATCCAAGGCCGGCCTCAACTACCACACCATGGCTGAACACAGCACCAAGGTACACCCTTTGACCTTATAGTACCTGAAGCCAGTTCAAAAATTATAATATTTAGCTTTAAAGTAGGTTTACAGTGTGACTAGTTATCGGCACAGTAATCCATAACTCAGTTGTCCAGTATCCAGACAGGGAGCGAATGTTTCACCACTGTCCCACTGACCCACTGAACAGGGGTCGTTAGTTTTTAGTTTCCACACCAGAGCGCTTCACCTATTCAGGGGTTGGTCCAACTTGCACTCTGGACTCTATTTTAGAAATCCACCATATCTAATGCTGGTGTCAAATTTCTCTGGGCTCGTTTGGTAATGTCCTAGATATCGTCCCATATAGATAAACCTACAAAGTCTAAAACCCATTCGTTTCCCATGAACCACCACTGCATTGTGTCTGTTTTATATTCAATGACAGCTGCTGAGCCCCTCTCTAAAAAAGAAAGTGATCTCGGGGTCTGTGAACGATGATACATTTGAACTGGTGATTGATATTCTTGTCCTGAAAGTGCTCACATTTCTTTCTTCAGCTGTCTTAACTCTGACAGCAGCGAGCTTCATTAAGATATTATCACGACACTCCTGCATTAGAGCAATGGCACTGCTATGAAGTTTGCTGAATAATTCAACGCTGCCTGTTTCAAAAAAGTATCATGAAAGATTAATGTGTGAACGTGCAGCAAACCTTGTGACGCGCTGCAAGTGCGTTTGTGTTTTTATGTGAGCACAGTTTCCTTTAGTATTCATGGTATATGTTCAAATGAATGTGTACAGTCCGAGTGTGTGAATGTTTTGGGTTTGTGTTGTTTGCCAGTTTGCCGGCCCAGCTAAAGGGTTTGATACTCCCATTTGTCTTCAGTGTGGACCTGTTGTGTCCTGACCTTATTATCCCCATCCCAGTGCAGCTGTGTGTGTTTGTGTGTGTGTGTTTGTGTGTGTGTGTGTGTGTGTGTGTGTGTGTGTGTTGATTAATTCTTAAATCTGTGTTAGTGTGTTGATGGCTGCAACTGTGCTATTACGGATTTTACCATTTGTAGGGCTAGAGTTAGTACTCATTTCCTTCCAGTACATTTAAACTCAAAAGACCAAAAAGAGACACAGAACACATTTTAAGACAACAGCACGTTTTGTTGTATTGCAGACACAGCTTTTTTTTTATTCATATGTAAAAAAAAGACAGTTGTATTGTGTCTTTAAGTGGACACAATATTTTTATGGGTATAGAGGCTTATGTTATTTGCCCATGGTCATGGTAATGGTCACAAAAGGACAAATTAAAAGAGTTGTTGTCTACACAGCAGTGACAGTGTAGTGTTACAGTCAGTGAGGGAAGTACCTATATTTTGGCATAGAGGTGTGTTCATATATGAGACTGGTTCATTTTACTCTTTTTTGTATTACCACTTGTGTTGAATCATTCCTCTGTGAAGCAGCTTCTACTTCAGCCTGGTATGTGAAGTGAAGTTTGATTTGATTTTATATGATTTAATTTGGCGTGTGCCCTGACCCCGCGTCCAGTGTTTTGTCAGGGCACATGGTCACATGGACTAGCCCCAGTGCAGTGTGGAAAAACACAGTGTGCTGACAGAAGGACAGGGGTCACCCGCTGATTTTGACCTTGATGTCGCTGTTGCGATTGTGAGCCCGCCATCTATTCTGTCAGAGGCGGGTTCAGTCTTTGAGTGGGAGAGGCATTACTGCATGCTGATGTTGTCCCATAGTTTACTCCACTGCCAGTGTAAATGAAAGGCTGAGCTTGTGTCTGTTTTCTTGCCTTCAGGCTTGAGCGTGATTTACTTGAATTAGCGTAGGACTGGTGGTATCTCATCTCCTCTTTTAACTTTACAGAAAGCTAGGGTTGTGTCATCCTACTTCTTTCTCTGTGTGTTCACACATGAGAAAACACATGAAGTTCACTCCTCTGGGGTTTCCTAAGTCCAGACTCTCTCTCCAGTCCCCTGCACTTCTCGTCTTCCCTCTCCCTGGCAGTCCCGCCATCTGTTGTTCTGGTCTTAGCTGGGTTTTGGCACCAGCCTGCACTCGAGTGAAAACATGAGTTTGACAGTTGTCATAAACATGCCTTTGAGAAAAAGCCTCACCATGAAACCATTTAATGATCCTCGCACAATGAGAACGCAGAAGATGGAAAAACACATATTTCCATCACCATATTCTCAAAGTTATTAGGCAGAGGGTGATGTTGTGGTGTGTAATACATATGCTCCGTTGTGTTTGTTGCCCCTCAGCCTTCAAGGAGCGAAGGCCAGACGGGCGACGAGCATGAGGAGAGAGAAAGGCTGCGCCGAGTTCTCAAACAGATGGGACGAATCAAGTGTCCTAGTGAGGTATGCATTCTTTCTTTCTTTCTGTACCTTTTCTATTTTTTTACTTTTACTTTTCTTTGTCCTTTATTCCATTTGTCCAACTTTCCTGTCTTTCAAGCCACATTTTTCCTCTCTCTGCAAATGCCAGTTTCGATTTCGCTCCTCCCTTTTCCTCAGGCTCCTTTTTTTTGTGTCCGCCTCCTTTAGCACTCTCCCTCCTTTTTCCTTTATGCCTTGTTCTTGACACGTTGCCCAAAACCACATCAACACTCTGCTTCCCATTACTCACACTGGAGTGCAAATAGGCAGAGAGAGGAGGAGAGAGAGCTGCGAAAAATAGACTCAAGCTTCAGTGACGTCTTCACACAGAAAAATGTAGTTTACTCCTGTTTTCTCTGTTTTTGTAAGCGGAACCACATAATAATGACCAAGTGCTCTAATATTGTTCCATTAAAGCTACACTTTGCCTCACTTACCCACTTACCAACCTAATGCTTGTTTTAATTCTGTCCCATGTTTGTCACTGGTCTCACACAATCACACACACACCATGTGTACAAACACGCACACACATTTACAGGGCTGCTCAGCCCACTTTTCCAGTCTGATGGGCTACCAGTACCACCAGAAGCGTTGTGGAGGAGAGTTGTCTGATGATGAGAAGCCTGTGTTTCTGTGCCAGCACTGTGGAAAGACCTACCGCTCCAAGGCTGGCAGAGACTACCATGTGCGTACTGAACACCCCCCGACCATCACCACCATGACAGCCACCACTAACAACTACAACAAGGACAATATAACTGACACCAACAACAACACTGGCAAAGAGAGGGTAAGAAAACAGTCACCGTAGTTTATTTAGGAGACAGCTGTTTTTAACAGTTTTGTTTATTGATGTATTTTTTGCCATATAAGTAGTAGCCTATAAGTAGCCACAGTTTCTCCACTTTTTTTACGCAGAGGGGCATCCCACCGCTCCACCAGGTGGTCCCTGAGGAGACTCCATCAGGAGGCAAGAAGCAGCAGAGCCAGTCTGAGAGGACGGACTGGCAGGAGAAGGCCCCTTCCACCTGCCACCCTAAGGAGAAGCAAAGGGACGCCAGGCAGAAGGACAGGGAAAACGAAAAGGGGAAGGAGCGAGACAGTGAAAGAGCAGTGGAGGACTTTGAACGGACCCCCAGTGGCAGAGTGAGGCGCCGGTCTGCTCAGGTGGCAGTGTTCCACCTGCAGGAGATAGCGGAGGATGAGCTGGCCAAAGACTGGGGCACTAAGCGGCGCATCAAGGACGACCTGGTACCTGACAGCAAGAGGGTGAGTACATAAAGTGGATAAGTGTTCAGTTTACAAAGAAGGGAGGAAGTGCAGTGGCTTTAACTTTCTAGAAGTACCAACAACAAGATCCCAGAAGTCTTGCTGAATGTTGAGAAATGCAGAGAATCATGACAAAAAACTAAAAAGTTAGTAATCCTCAAGTTAAGTTATATTATTATTGGATTATTGTGCATACTTACACACACACAGACAGACGTGTAGGTCTTCATCTTCACCAGGGTCTGACAAACACATAATCAGTTCGAATTACATCCCAGCTGTGGACGACAACAGCTGTGGCCTAGTAAATACACCATAGCAATAAATCTCAAGCACTGGCCCCCTAGATGACAAAATGTACAATCATGAGAGATGCATACTTGGCTCACACACAGGTACAGAAACCTGTACATCTGCATTTTGCCCACTAAAAAGATATCTCCATGAAAATATAAAAAACACACAACATAAAAGATAACACAGACCTTTCCATGAAAATATAAAGGTGAAACCAGGAGATACACACGTCCCACAGACCCCCCAGACCCCTATTCTCACACTAAATGGTGAATCTATCAGGAATAATGATACACATGTTTTTTCTTTGGATAGTTAAACTACACGCGGCCTGGCCTCCCCAATTTCAGCCAAGAGCTACTAGAGACCTGGAAGAACCAAGTCAAGGAGAAGGGCTTCATCTGCTGTACCAATGAAGTAAGAACATAAACCGGCTTAATGTGTCACCATATACAGAACGTTTCCATAACAACAAAACATTGAATTGGATTGGACGAGTTTGTTTATATAATTAAAAAACCATGAGAGTGAAATTTATAGATGTAATATGTTATTTGTTTGTTCACTCTTGATTTCTGTTTTGTGTCAGAACTGTGAAGCTGTGTATTCCAGTGTGTCGGGACTTAAAGCTCACCTTGCCAACTGCAGCCAGGTACAAACACCCACCTGGACCTAACACACTGGCCTGATCACATTTGTCTCTGTAGACACTAAAGTAAAATGAAAATGGTTGCGGTAAAAGAATGGAAACATGTGTATCATATAAAAATGTTTATTTAGAGAACTCAAAAACCTGATTTGAAAACTAAACATGTCAGTAAATAGCTGCTAATGTAAAGAGAATATGTTTATTATATCAACACAGAAAAGCATTGCAACATAAAAGGTGTGTGGAAAATTTTGTCTACTTTGGTGCATATATTAATTTTTAACTTCTGGTTAAACGATAACTGGTGTTGGCTGATGCCTAACCTGGTGGGTAACAGGTGACATGCTGTGGTGTTATTGTTAATGACTGCAGTGTGTATGTGTGTGTGTGTGTGTGTGTGTGTGTGTGTGTGTGTGTGTGTGTGTGTGTGTGTGTGTGTGTGTGTGTGTGTGTGTGTGTGTGTGTGTGTGTGTGTGTGTGTGTGTGTGTGTGTGTGTGTGTGTGTGTGTGTGTGTGTGTGTGTGTGTGTGTGTGTGTGTGTGTGTGTGTGTGTGTGTGTGTGTGTGTGTGTGTGTGTGTGTGTGTGTGTGTGTGTTGCAGGGTGGAGGAGAACTGGGGAAGTACATGTGTCTGATCTGTCAAAAGGAGTTTAGTTCAGAGAGCGGTGTAAAGTACCACATCAGCAAGACACACTCACAGGTGGGTCAGGCTCAGTCTACATTTCACAGATAGCCTTATAACAAACGGCCGTGTCATTTAGTATCACGTCTACAGGCAGTATTTCCATTTCCATTCATACACAGTAAAACTATTGAGTCACGTGAGATTGGATATTTCTCATACTTTCATATGTTTTGGTAATCAACAACTTCCTGGACCAAACCTCTACAGGTCTTGTTGCAATACTAATTATGTGTTTGAATACAGTATATGTATTTCTCGTTTAATATACTGATTTTCTTCCCATGAAAATAAGTAGAGGGGGGTGCTCGGAGATTACATACCTCCGCCAAAGTTGAGTGGCAACATTATCGCTTTACTTCGTGGAATTAGAATTGAAAAGATACTCGAAGATCTGCCCGATTATCTGAATCAGCTCCAAATTGTAATGGGTTCTCCCTCTAGTCATGTCCCACCTCTCCACAACATCTCATGGAAAGTACATTTTAAATTATCCTCCTGACAGACAGAAGGAAAACAAAAATTCCTTGGTGGAGGTAACAAGTCTTTCTCACAATATAATAGCTTATTCCATTTTCAGGCCAGAGTACTCGATTCGTAGATGGATGTTTACCCCACTAATTACAGCTGTATATGGTCATATACATGTTTCTGCTTGAGATAAACACTAAATCACCTTTCTGCTTCAGAACTGGTTTCGTACTGCAACCACTGAAGTGGTCTCCAGTAGCAAGAGTAAAGCACCGGAGGATAACGGAATCAAACCTGAGGTGAGGAACTGTGCCACCACTGGTAAGAAGAGGGGCCGCAAGCCCAAAGAGCGCCCCTCTGTGGTCGCACCTCTTGAAACAAACACTGAAGCACCTGCCGCCACTCAAAATTCAACCCTTGCCGTAACTCCTACCTTGGGCCCAACACAATCTCCGACCTTGATCCCCGACCCAACGGACAATGCTAATTCAGGCCAAAACAGACAGCCCGTCCCCTCGGCCACCAGGCGAAGCAAACCCAAGAGGCTGTCGTTATCTGAGTAGCTCTGCTTTCGTCAACCCAGGAGACAGAGAGGAAACTGACTGTAAATGTTATGGCACGGACTTGGCACTGAGAAGAAAGTTAAGACAGCCATTAAGAAGTAAAACACAATCCCCATGTGTCTATTGTTAAAAACAATACTCTTGTAACAGTAGTGTTTTGTTTCTCCATTCCACTTTTATCTCGTTTTCAAGGCACACATTTCAGTATCTGTACTCACAGCAGGGGGGCGACAGTCGTAATGAAAGAATAAATCCTGGGTAGATTTTCTAAACAGAGTTAGTACTCCAAACAAATGGAGAGTAAATCTCTACAAGAGATGCATTAATGTTTGAGAGGTTTTTAAAAAAGATATTCTATTAGCATGGTGAAGTCATTTAATGATAGCTACTGTTTTCACATTTTTTCACAGATATACTGTACTGTGTACATAAATAATATCTATATCTATATATCTATATACTCAAAGCAATGATGCCATCTATTAATTTTTCGAGCCTGACACGTCCAATTGGATCATGAGCAGTCAGGAGTGTTTGCAGTGTGTGCTGTAGTGCAATGTCGTTTTGAACTTGATTCTTTAATTTCTTCCTGGTTTTACTTTGTTCATTTTTTTTTACTTTTGATGTCTCAAGTAAGCAATTGTCATATAAGCTAACATGTTGGTCAGTTGTAAATCCTGTTCTACTCCATTTTATCCCACAGTTACGTGAGTGTCACATCTGTAACACTAATTTTATTTCATCTGGATCACATGGCAGTGAAAGGAACCTGCTTTGACAACCATAATTATGTGTCTCACGTGCTTCTTTTACACTGAGGTTAATAAGCAGAAAGTGATTGTTTGAGATTTACATCTGTAAGATATGAGTTAGTTACATTAATTCTTAATATGGCTTTGTTTAATTGATTTTAAACAAGAAAAACTTGAAGTTTTCTGTCTAAAATAGGACTGGCAATGCTAGACAGAAGGATGAATTTTGTGTGAAGCTTGTTGCACCATTGCAGCACAATCAAATGATGTGACACCATGTTAAAGAAAGCCATGTGTTGGCTCCTGCTTTAGCTTGAATCTCAGAACAGAGGAGAGAATTAAAAATACTATCTTTTATAGAGTTTGAGGAAAAAAAATCTTTTATTAAAACGAAAAAAATGCAAATCAAGATTAATACTTATAAAACGGTTTATGAATTAATTCCTGGGTGCTCAAAGTTATTGCCTTGCACTTTAACCCTTCTCACTCCCCTCTTGTATTTTTGCACTCCAGGAGAAATTCAGCTTGGCCTCGCGGCCG
Source organism: Pseudopleuronectes americanus (assembly GCA_038501795.1). Taxonomy (NCBI): domain Eukaryota; kingdom Metazoa; phylum Chordata; class Actinopteri; order Pleuronectiformes; family Pleuronectidae; genus Pseudopleuronectes; species Pseudopleuronectes americanus. Next base: position 16,883,691 of record CM076725.1, read on the forward strand.
TCAGGTACAGGAGCGGGAATATTTTACTCTGATGAGAAATTTAAATATAAATAATCTAAATTTGTAATTGAGCAGCGTGGCTAGCTCTTTCTAATCATAATGTGTGACCCAACATGACCGTTTATTATGACTCACCACGCAAAGCCATAACTGGTCATGTTTGACTCGCATTTATTGTTGGTTTATCTTGAGATTTAAAGGAAGTAATCCGATATTATTACATCTGTTCAAATCTAAAAATGTGTGCAATCAGAGAATATTTTCACTTAAATGTGTTTAAAGTACTTGAACCAAAAGTTCTATAAAGAAATTGAGCAAATGAAAACTCCATAAATATTTGATTTATATTTCCGGTGTATGGCCATGAAAAAATGACTTGCTTACTTAAAATAAGTCAGATGATAAATCTATTTTATATTCTCTTGTGTGTATTACGTAGGTAGCAATCCGATAGCTTTGGGGAAGGTTGTGATGTGGGGATATTCTGGTGTGATAATAAGGGTGCTTTACTTGCCATTCTACCTTAAGGACCTGATGCAGCTCAATTCAAGTCCATTGATCCATCCTCTAAATTTTGCACCAACAAATATCTATGTCGTCATGGAAATCAAGCACTGATGTCAGCTAAACATTTCACGGAACATCGGATTCTGAATTTCTCGGTACGCGTCCCTGGTGGTGTCACCCCTGTGCCATGACCTTTTACCTTGCTAAGCAAAGATTTGAGCTGAATTCCTCCATTATTAATCAACTGATGGAGTTTAATCGGATGGGGATGAATATGCATGTGTCTGTCTCTTGTAGTGGGATGGACGTTTAACTTGTATCCAGGTTCAACGGACGGGGAGACGCAAGACAAGCACTGATTGGTCCTATGACCTTTTCAATAGGAATCGTCCAGAGTGTGTGTGCGTGCGTGTGCGTGTGTGTGTGTGTGTGTGCGTGTTTATGGTAAACAGTTAGCACCTTTGTAATGACTGGATGTCAGAAATGGTAACACTTTGCGTCAAGTGTTACACCGTGGCACAGAATCAGTTCATCAGCTGCTTGTTACTCATTTCATTAATAACGTCACATTGACTGTGTTTACCTGACAAGCTTTGGTGTTGCAATATGATAGTTTAGCACTGCTTTTAACAGTGGGTATTTTATATTTTATCACACCCTTTACTATCTGTCTTCCTACGATGTGGAAAACATATCTATCCCGCAGTGTGAGCTGACTGCAACATGTTTTAGAGAGTACAGCAATACACCATAATTAGCTGTTTTTGTTGGCTTGCTGATATTTTGATATAGATGTCTTTTCAGAAATGTATGGCTTTTTATTTCACTCCCCTAACTTTGTTTGTTTGCTTTGAAAAAACGCTTTTTACATATTATGAAGTCTAAAAAAGAAAAGGTTGAAAAAATGTGTAGACCACAAGGAACATTGTAGGCCTATGTGTCGGCATACACTGTTATTTTATTCATTTTGACATAAATTGAGCTTTTTCAGTACACAACGACACACACATTGAGAGAGAGTCCTTTATTATTATCTATTCAATATGGGACAACAAGGCATATGTATGTGTGTTTGTTTCTGTATTTAGTGCACTTACTATACCATGAAATAGGCTTGAAATAGGAGTGTTGTTGGAGCTTTCTAGTTACCTGGACTGTGTGTGGTGTGACTTTTGTACCTGGGGGAAACAGCAGGCTCGAGCGTCTTCCCTTTGTCAGCAATGTTTATCTCCGAACCCCAAGCTTAATCCTCACAAATCCCCTTCGACAGCCTGAGAATTTTACCCTTTATTTGGCCAACAGTGGTTCATTTTATATGCTACCTAGACTTCAGAAGCAGGAAATGGTTTCTGCCTTTGTTGTTGGGGCTATTGTGATGAAACTGTTGAGAGTTTTACGAGATGATGTTGTAGCTCCTAACTGGTTATAATATATAAGTAACAGGTGAAATTAGACTAATGATGTATTAAAGATTTCCATATCTGAAATTAAGCTGTATAGTATCTAACGTGGGAGGCGTCAGTGCCTCCTTTGAGTCTGAACTGTTACAATTTTTCTCCAAAACTTGTTGTATTACCTGTGCATTAGTATCCCTCAACTAATTAATAAAAGTTTGTTGACTAAACTTGTGTCGACTGTGTCAAGTTTGGATATCTATCTTACATCAGATATCAAATTGGATGTAATTGGGTATTTAATAGACAAGTAAATAAAATAAAATATTCTTATATATTTTATTAACAATTAACTTATTTAGCGTGACAACTAATTAAACCAACATTCCCTGATTCACTCGTAAAACTAGAATTGCACTCAGTCGAGCCCATACTTCTGCAAAGGTCAAACAATCCAACACATAAAAGTCTTGCTCTTATAATAGGTATATTAAAGAAAAGTGGTCAGATACCCTAAATGATTTATTTGTCATAAAATCAAGTTAAAGAAAGTGAGAAGGAATCCTGGATCTGCCCTTTAAAAGATGTCCTCAATAAAATCTAATGTGTTCTTCCCAGGCCCAGCACCCATCCATACACCAAATTGGAAATTGGTTTATGGTTGTCTAGCTCTAACTCATAAATAAAGGTTTATTGCTAACATTTTGGCTCTGCATTACTCTGTATACAACACACTTTTTAAATCATTATTTTCATTTATATTTTTTATATTAATACTCTTTTGTTGAGTTCACTGTATTCTGTTCTATTATATATTGTTGATACTGTAATTTTGGAGCAGACTGGCACAAGAATGTTCCTCGGGATTAATGATGTCTTTTTTTTTATATTATCTTAATTATATTCATTAGTAATTTTTGTAATGTGTAATTTATTGCAGACTTTATACTTTAATGCCAAGTTAAGCTGTGACCAACTGTTTGGATCAGTGTATTTTAGACTAAAGCCTGAGAAATATTGGCATCATATATATCTCTGATTTATAACAAATCACATTCAAATTCTCACATCTCACAACAATAAAATTTATTTTTAAACCAATTATAGAAATGATGTTGAAACTAGCTGGGACGTGGTCTGTTGGGAGCTCAGTAAAGAATCTGTGCACAGCTGCTGTGCTGTGTGGCGAACGTGAAAAAGATAAACACAGCTGCATTCTGGGATATGAAGTCCCTGTTTGGCCCAACGCTGTGGAAGCCCATCGCGTGCCGTGACGGCCAAACGCCTACAAGCCCCATGATGCTTCGGGGCTCTACTGTACTCCACCTGATTTGTCGACAGAGTGGTAAAGTCTACCATTAACAAGGAAGGAAGGCTCTCAAAGATGGAGAACGAGGAGAAAACTGCCTCTTTATCGAACAGGTAAATGAATAGAAACAACGGGTTTTTATTCGGTAACGTGTGGAATTATATTATGAATATATAGGGCGACTTTTATCAGGAAATAACCGGGAGTTAGTTAGGAAACTACCACACAACGTGCCCTAATGAGTACAGCCCCTTCAGCACTCATGTGTATATATCTATATATACGTAGCATGTTGCCTGAAGGACAGTGTTATTATTAGTTTATGACAAATATCTCATTCCCTCGGAGTTCCAGTTAGTCCGTGTTCTGACCCTCTTGTCCACTCGGTTATGACACTTCATCATATTTGTTACACGAGGTGCCCTCAGGAGAACTTCCACCTCCTCGAAGTGGGGAACACACCAAGCTAGCGTTGCGTGGCTAATGCTAACGCTGCTTAGCGCGTGAGCTAACCGCGACGAAGCAGGAGAGACAGACGTGACAAATGGCTGAATAGAAAACAAAAAGGGGCAGAGAAGGTGAAGCATGGCACATTGTGAGCTGCTAGCAACCATGACACAGACAGGGAGAGAGAGAGCTGCTTCCTCACAGACACAAGCCATCTTCCCCCCCTGAGGGCAACACAAAGCGACCATGTTTGTTTAGGTGACCCACACTGCAGCTGGGTTCCACGTCCATTAAAATAACTGTCATGTTCATGTTAGTGTGTTTTCTGTGGCCACAGGTAGAGTGAGGCCAGCCCACAGCGTGCTGCCCTGCTGAGCCTCAAGGGGGCGTCCCTGCACCAGTTCAGACTTTATGCCTGCTTGATGGATTGAAGTAGATAAAGAAAACCACCACTTGGTCACAGTGAACCTTGTTTACTCTGAAATATCTGATTCATCGGTGTCAAAAGAGCCAAGTAACAGTAGAGCTCTATGTTAATCATTGAGTTAATGCACAAGCTTTTACGTTTGTGGTATTTTGATGATGCAAAATAGGCAGAAATGTGAAACCCAACTTTCCGAAAAGCACTTTCTTTAGATGAATCTAATGCAATCCAAAATAAAGTCGTCACAGACCAAGATTGTGCGTTTCAGCTGTTGGTTTAGAATACACCTGTCATAACCATGGCTTTTTCAGTCTCTGCTATAACTTCAGGTACAAACGCTGTACGGAAAATAGTCTCCTTTTCATTTAGCCAGTTGGTTGTTATTTACCCCTTCCACTCGTAACTGATGGAAATTATGCATTCCTGTTTGCTGCGCACCATGAATGTAACTTCACTACATTACCCCAAGCGTGAACCTGATTTACACCTGAGTCCCGTCTGGTAGATTTTAACTTGCAAGTCATTAAACCTGATGGCTGCTCCCTCAGAGTGTGAATGATTTGCTGTATAAAAAAAGAAAACATGTAGCGGTTGTTGAGGCTAGAAAAACACTACATAAATGCAGCACATTTACCATATATAAATGTAGTGTATTGGACAAGTTTCTCATTATTTTGCCCAACCTATGTACATACATATATACACTTAAATAAGACTGTCCTATTTTATAAAATAGATATGAAGTATTTTGAATTTGGGCTGTGTTGAAATATTGTGAACTCCCGTGGCCTCTGTGAAACCTGACTCCCAGTTATAGAGTTAAGATGAGTCATAGGAATTTATAAACAAGATAATTTGTCCCTCATTATCTGCTATGGGAATATATAATCAAACATCTCTCTCTTATAATGTAAGTTGTTGTGAGGTTGTAATTCAGCTGGGGCCTTAAACTCGGCGCTGTGTCTCTGTAGCCATGGGGAGGTCGCTGAATGTTTGGCATAGCAACCAGTTCAGACTTCTCATTTGGATGTGGCTTTCTTGGCGTTGCAGCTGTCTCCTGAAAGCAGTTTAAAGAAATAGCAAGAGCTCCTTGACTGCACTGAAGATTAGAGGAAAACACATTGAAGTCCCTTGAGTGTCTCCTCTGTCGTTTTTAACAAGGGAGCAGCAGAAATGAGGTCTTGTCAAGTCCACAGTCAGAATATTTGGAAATGCTTTGAATGTTGGTTTAAATTGAATCTTCTCTAAGTGGCGTGGTTCTTTAACTGTGACTGGCACAGTGCTTGGTTTTGTTTTTTGCTAAAAGAATTAGTCAGACTCCTCTGATCTCTGAGTATATAACCATTTGTTTGTCTGTGCAAATTGTGCCAGGGTGGGGCGGGAAGATGTGTGTGTGCGCATGCGTGTGTTGGTTGTATGTGCATTTTGCCCCGAGCTGTTTTGCAAACTTGTCAGCTGATGGCACGGTGGAGGTAGTGTTGGGTTTCATCATGCTGTTTATTCCCTGTGAGTCAAGTTAGAGAGGGGGCAGTTCATTGCATGTGTTTGTGTGTTTGCTGTCTTGCTGACGTCTCCAGCCTCTAGTGTAAAGTACATGGCAACATGGTAAGTCCCTGCAAGTAAAAAAAACAAAACACATATTGCCTTCCCCTCTATTGTCTTATCCCTTTCCAATTCTCCCTCTCCTCATCGCCTCAACACGGCCCAAAACATCTTGTGTTGTTCATTCTGTCAATTATGTCAACAACAGAGGAAAACAATAGCCGTCTGTTTGTTTCTACCCACTTTGTGTTTTTCTTAAGTTTTGTTTTCTGTTCTTCTATTGGTCCAATCTATTGGTGTCTCTGTCACTCCCTTCTGGTTCCTCCTTCCTGTCGGACCGCATATTGCAACACTGACTGTCAAAGACAGATGACCGAAGCTTGGTGTGCGTGTGTGTGTGTCTGTGCATGTGTGTGTGTGTCTGCGAGAGTGCATGTACCAGGAGTGGGGAGGTCTGGCTCTACCCTGTTGCTATTAATACCACCTAATGAACATAATCTAGAGGGTAGGTTATCCTCTTACATTTGTTGGCTGCACGACAGAGGGGAGGAGTGGAGAGTGCGTGAAAGAGGAGGGAAAAGCTCTGCTGTCGCTGCAGTCTGAACGCGCTCGCTCTCTCTCTCTACCAAGCTGCAGTGCCTCTCCTCCTCGCTCCCTCTCTGCTGCAGGACTGAATGGTGGAAACTGAAAGCTAAACAGATGTCAAAAGTTTCGTTTCTCCTCCAATCCGATTCCCCTCTATATTACCCTCCCTCCATCTCTCTACCTCCGATGTGTTATGCCAGAGTTCAGTGTGGTTAAGTGCTCTACTGTGGATGAGTGTGAATATATACTGAGGCTATAATATAAGATAAAGACAGAACTTGAAGAGAGCACAAGAGTGAAATTATATCGACTCCAGGCATGAACTGTCTACCGGCTTATTCAGGAGCTAGAATATCTGGCTGTTGGACTCTAAGATCTGATGGCAGGTAAGTGTATTTTATTTATATACTACTTCCAAGAGTACTTTGGAAATTAGTTTTTTGCACGGTGAAGATTTAGCTGTGTGGGTTTGTGTCTTCCAAATGCGGATGAACGGGATCAACAACTCTAGTCTTTATCACGCAACAGTACGTCTCTTAGGTTTTTGTTGACATGCTCTGGGAAAGTTTGCATCTGTCAGTTCGTAACTTGGTGTGAGTTACTGCGGTAGTGCTTTTGTGCTGACGCCCAAATAGTCAGTGGAATGGTTATGTAATGAAATTATCGTATCTGGTTATTATTTTCACAATTTCCGTCGCACAAATATATTATACAATGCAAGTTGTAATGTAAAAACCTTGGAAAGAGTTGTTTAAGTGTTGTTTGAGGAGTTTTGTCAGATGCAGAAAAAGTTGAATACAGAAAACTTAGATGAATCTTAATTTAATAATTGATAATATATAAAAAGTTGTTGCCATGTTTGCTGTAGATTTATGGTTAAGGTTGTGTGAGACATTATGCTTTTATGTCGCCCTCCATAAAAAAATACTTTAACAAGGTTTTAAAAGGAGAATAATGAAGCTGCAGATAGTATTAGATAATCATTTACTTCTATTATTGAACTTGACCACTCCTGGCTGTAGGGCTTAGATGCTCCACAAGTCTCCACCGTCTCATCTCAGCTCCACTGTGACCTCTAGCCATCCTTTTCACAAAGGTGCATTCAGCTTCAGTTTAATGTTTAAGAGCACTTAGCACTCTTACTTTAACCACTGAACAAGGGCATGATTCAGCAAAGTACAACTCGGTTATCTTTTATGGCCGGTCGGTTTTACTTTAACTGATAACCCAGCATGAGTGTGCTATGCTTCATGTCTGGCTCACAGTGCTGTCCAAGTCTCAGTACACTCCCAGGCTCAATCCAAGCTCAGGTGACCCTTGTGCGATAAGATAAACCTTTGCTCTCTCTTGTTTGCTTCACCTCCAACCTTTTGATCCTCCACCTGGGGAGGTGTGTGGCCTATAAAACGATGTGGGAGCGTAGAGTTGACTGGATAACAGAGAAATAGACGGAGGAACATATTTTACTCCTCTCGTACATTGTTATGGCTTCTGGATTTTTACAGACCCCGTTTGGTGAAGTGTGGATATCTCAGATGCTGCAGTAAGTGTTCCTAGCAACCGTTACCTGGTTAGACTTATCACGCAAACATAATTGTGTTTGTTATTTCAAGTAAAACAGGATTTGTATCCCTCGTGAAATTCGATATTTGCAACATCAATGAAGTAGATAATGCATCATAGATGCCTAGACCAGAGATGAAGCAAGTTATAGATGGTTCATTCAACAATATGTCTGAACAGTTCTTTGTGCTGTCGTTCCCTGCTCTGAATCATAATTAGCCACAACCATTAACTGAATGTTAATGTGCATTCCTCTCCTTCACACTTCTTCAACATAACTCTTGTTTGTGTGGAGCAAGTAGTAGCTTCATTGCCAAATGCTGTTACAGAATTTCAAAAGCCGTTGCAAAAGTCTGGCACAAGTTTTAGTGTTGAAAGATACTTGTAGTAATGAGCAGAAATGTGTCAGCCGAAAAAATAGTTTTGCTCAACTTGAATAATTACATTAAGAATCTAAGTTTTTTTAATTTGGGCAATTGTGTCCTAATAATATCTTTGAATTAAATTCCAATAAACTTGAGACACACATCTGGGTCATCGAGGTTGAGCAATCAAGTGTAGATTAACAGAACTCCTCTCATAAACATGTGAATCCAGTCTTTGGTCACGCTGCAACATGCTGATAACTAATATCAAACGTAACACACGGAATTTGTAAAAACAGGCACAAACATGTTAAACTTAAGAAAACGTGTATTTTAAATACATAATTTCTCATTATTATCTTTCCTGGAGCAGGCACACAGACCCGTGACCAAATATTTACTTAAAGATAATAAGCATTGTTTGCATATATGTTAAATTTAAGTATTCTATTCAAAAATACCTCAGCTGGGTTGGAGCATACAAGCGCTAGCTTGACAGGACTCCCTGTCAAGTGCATGTTGAGGTCGCAGCTTTCTTCAAAATAAACATCCCAATTAATTAAATGAAGGTATTTCACCAGCTTCTCCCTGGCACAAAACATTCTCCTGTTTCCAAAACAGGAGACCAGTATTCTTGTTGTGTCGTGTAGACATGATCAACCAGTGTGTTTGATTTGAATATTCTATTAATGCAAATTCTCACTGTGTGTGGCTCCACTGAAGAACCTCATACCTCTTTTAAATTGGCTTGTTGTTGTTTGCTTATGAAGACTTTTTCTCAGATATTTACTATTGTCTTAATCATAGTCAACACCGTGAGCATATACTGCATGCACAGGTGTTTGCGTTGCACAACTGACTGTTTTTCCACAGAGTTAACGTATAGTGTACTTTGGTTCCTGAGCCAGTGACACTGTGCTCTACAACTCTGTACAGAGCTCACCTGGTGGATGTGTAAAACACATTAAACATTAGCCTGTGCCAGAGCAACACAACACTTGCTTTGTCTCTTAACTGGATCACTTCATTTCCTGATTCCACAGCTACAAACATAAACTGATGTTTCTTGTCTATTTGCCAAATAGGCGTGACACACTAGAGGTACAGTATAACAGGAAGCTTGAACAGGAAGGACATTTTCTTTTACTTAAGATGATGATGGCTATTTTGATGACACACTTGTGGTTTATTGACTCCATCCCTTTCTGTCGATGCCTGTTTAACACTGTTGTCACTATGTAATTTGTACTATGGCGTTTTGCTAGTCTAATAATACTTTAACCAAAAGCAAGTGGTTATCTACCATTTCTCCAGACAGTAATGGCTTCCTCTCTGTTTTATGTTGGTGGTTTTACAGTGGAGGTGGTGATGGATCCCTTGACCGACTCCTCCCCTCAGTGAGCACAGGCCTAACACCTCGGAAAAGAACCACTAGCCAGTGCAAGTCTGAGCCTCCTCTCCTGCGCACCTCCAAACGAACCATCTACACGGCTGGGCGCCCGCCCTGGTACAACGAACATGGAACACAGTCCAAAGAGGCCTTTGTCATTGGTAAGACACATAAAAGAGATGCACAGTACTGATGTTTTTATTTCCTTCTATGTTTACTTGATCCTATTAATCTGCTGTGTCATACAGCAGAATACAAAACAGCTTGTATTGCAGCGCCAATTTATCTTTTTAAGAGTGGCCTCTCAAAACTGGAGGAAAAAGTAGTAGATTAAGTACAAAGTCTAAACCTAAAACAAATGAATATCAATCTACAGGAATATTTACCTGTTGGAAACAAAAATAGATTTTTTTGAAGTGTGTCTTTTGCAGAAATAAGCGATTATCATATTTTCTTCGAATGAATATTGAGGAGCTCACTCAATGTCCTTAGTGATGCTTAGACCTAATTGGAGGTGGCACTACTTTGCTGTTGTTTTGGATATAAGGAGTTTCTGAAAATACCATCACAGAATGTCTTGTCAAGCTAATGTCTGTATGTTCACAACATGCAAAGTAACCAGAAAACATTCATGAAAACCTTACGTAATGTCCTTTATGTCCGTGTTCTGTTACAGGTCTGTGCGGTGGCAGCGCTTCAGGAAAGACAACAGTAGCCAGGAAAATCATCGAGGCTCTAGATGTGCCTTGGGTTGTGCTTCTTTCAATGGACTCTTTTTACAAGGTGAGCATGTGTGTGAAGTATGTTCGGACTGCATTGATTGGCATGTGTATTTGAATACAGCAACACACCTGTCTGTGAATGTTGCAATGAGAAGTAAGGACACTGGATGCCTATTACTTCCAAGTTGTCTGAATTTTGAGAGACAACCTTTTATTTTTACGCCATCCCTGTCTCGAATTGCTGCTGACAACCCAGTAGCCGGAGGGAAGCGTTAAGTGCAGAAGACATAGTAAAAGAGATAATACAGGATTCAGTTTGAATCCCTGAGAGAAATGATGAGGAGTGAGTGGAAAGAAAGAGGACAGAAAGGTTAAAATACCAGAGGGCGGATGAGTTTAAAGAGAAGCAGAGTGGTGAGTGAATTTGGGGGGGGGGAAGTGGAGAAGAGCAATCAAGAGCCATCATTCATGTCTGTCCATACCTCCTCCCACACTGGAGTTATGTAATCCTGTCACAGCGGTTCAGATTGTCAGGAGTAACAGAGATGTACCAGTGACCAGTGGTGCTGTAGCCTTTAGCAAGTTGCAGTTTGCACATTGCATTACCAGAGGTCAGCAGACAAAGTATCGAACAATTTCTCCCATGATCCTGCTCAACAACCAGTGCTGCTGCAAATATTCATTATTAGTTAATTTACTAATCCCCTTTTAGCAATTAAGGTGGATCCTGATTTGCACCGTGTTCTCTCTCCTTCCTGTCTCTGTCTCTTCTCTTTCTTTCTCAAACAAGTTTTTTGCACCACCGTTAAGTTCTTGTAAGTTGTGTCATGTTGTGTTATAGTGAGATACCTTCTCTTCTGCTTTGGTGCCACGTAAATAACAATGACTTGACTTGACTTGCCTCATGCTTACTCACAGGCCCCTGAGAGCGGCCTGGTCTGTCATATTAAGTGTGTAATCAGTTAACTTGAGAAGGGGAGTATTGCTGTGTTCTGAAACCGTTACAAACCACGTCTGGGGATTTAATGCTCGACCACCCTAAGGCACACACACACATACAAACACACACAAACACACTCACACACGCACACACCCACCACCTGGTACAGACGTCACAGTGGCGCATGATGTTCTCCTAAATTTAGGTCTCCTAACTTCAACTGCTCTTGAGCACTGGTCCGTGTGTTGTGTTTTTACAGACCCATATGCAAATCATCTCAAAAACAATAATTTGAGGGTGTGTGATTTGTCTCACTAGTTCTGGTCTATCAGAATTTATTTATTTTGATACACTAATGTTAAATGTGTGTATAATGATATTGCATCATTTTGTGGCATTACTGCTATAAAGTCATTCCAATATTGTTGCGCTCGTCCTCAGGTCCTGACCCCAGAGAAGCAGATTCTTGCCGCCAGTAACGACTATAACTTTGACCACCCTGATGCCTTTGACTTTGGTTTGCTGACACACACCCTGCGCAAACTCAAACAAGGCAAGAGCGTGAAAATCCCTGTGTATGACTTTACAACCCATGGGAGACAGAAGGACTGGGTAAGGATGAATGCACACATCTAAACATGCAGTAATGCACTGTGTAAGTTAATCAGTAGCATGTCACAGTTACTTCAAATGCAGTAATCTCAGTTTCTCGATTACCTAAAAGGCTTTTAATCTCCACCGCTAGAGGTTTATATGTAAAATTGCTGGTATTTAAGTATTAGACATCTTTTTACACCCTAATATCAGTATCAGCACTGCCCCACAAAAATCCATAGTGGTCGTGATCCACTACTGTCTGTATGTTCACATGCTGTTGTTTATATACACATTGCATTATAATGATACATGCACTTGTCCACCACAGAAAATTGTGTATGGAGCCAGTGTTATCATCTTTGAGGGAATCATGGCCTTTACAGATAAAGAGCTCTTACAGGTAGGAAAAGGTTCTTCTCCTCTAGTATGTTCATCTCCTTGGAAGTTGTTTGGTCTCATGTTTATTGTTTTCTGTTCATAAGGTCAAACATGTTTTCTCAGTTTTATTATCATTTATTGTTGATTAAAAAACATGTTGATTTAATATAATCACATTGAAGTAAGGACCGGGATGAAATGAGATTGAAACTGATGTATCCTCTCTCTCTGACATTAGAGTTGTCAAAATCTGTGTATATGTTTGCTGATGTAGCACAAGCTAAAAATAATATCAAGAGGTTATATTTAGCTTTCCATTTCCCTCGTCCTCTTTGTGTGAATGTGGGTTTTGAAGCTGTAAACTGACTCTTTTTGTACGTTCTCCTGATAGTTGCTGGACATGAAGATATTTGTGGACACGGATTCCGACATTCGATTGGTGCGCCGGTTGAGGAGGGACATCACAGATAGGGGGCGAGACATCGAAGGCGTCATCAAACAGTACAACAAGTTTGTGAAGCCAGCGTTTGAGCAGTACATTGAGCCCACCATGCGCCTGGCTGATATTGTGGTGCCACGTGGTGCGTACACACGCATATGTTTATATACATACAGGCTCCATTTCACATGACTACTCCTCGATTTGACTATACAGAGCTGCAGTACAGTTGCTATATTTAAGGTGTTGAGTTACATATATATTTATAGTTATAGACACTCAGAGTAGGTCCCCTCATGTGTGTGGTCTGTCGTCCTGTCAGGTGGCGGCAACATGGTGGCCATTGATTTGATCGTGCAGCATGTACACAGTCAGCTGGAGGAGGTAAGAGAGGTCACACTGACAGACTCACACTCACACACACACACACACTTCAGTTTGAAACTAATGTTTTTATTAGTAAAGCATATTAAACCTTCAGTTTTACTTCCTGCTGTTTTAAAAGTTTATGAATAAATACTATATAACTCACCACAGGGAGGATCTGAACTCAGTATTTGTGTAGCCCTTCATTCTTTGTTAGTGATTGCAAACTACATTACTCCCTCTAGTGGATAGAAAATGCACTGCATAGACTTTAGTGGAGGATTACTGTCCATGGTAGTTTGCCTAATACATTGTACTCTCACTTTTAGAACAAATATTTTAAAGGTTCTTAATGTTTTGGAAATATGATGTATCTATAAAATTTTTTAAAGATTTCTCATGTTATACATTTTTAGGTAAGCAAATGTTTTTTCTGACGTGGTTAAATACAAAAGAAGAAAGGGAGTTAAGATGTCACAATTTCACACAATTTCACACAATTTGATAATTTACTTTTAAAGTAAACAGTTTGAACCTTTAGGAGAAGGTACATTTTTATTTTATCCCGGTAAAACTCATTGATTCATGGTTTGTACTCATTGAATCATGGTGTGGAGTTGATGTGCAACATTTACTAATTTTCACCAAAGACACATTTTTGCCCATGGGTAGCAGTGTGTGCCACAGAGCACTTTACTTTGTTTCCTGCTCACTCTTAACACACACACACAAACACACAAACACACACACACACACAGTAACACTCATTCTGCTGATGGACTATTCTCCCACTCTCCCCCCCCCACTTCCCCCCACCCCAAATCCCTCCATGGCTCACAGCGCGAGCTCAGCGTCAGGTAGAGTGGTCTTTATCCTGTCTATCATTCTCTTCCTCACCATCTGCCCAGTTCCCCAATCACTCCAGCTTCTTACTGGGAGGGAGAGAGAAACAAAGGAGGCCAGCAAAGCCAACCTCTGCCGCACTGATCTGCTGGCTGCTATGACCCATCACCAGGCGGCACTATCGGGCTGTATCTGTACCCAAACATGGCTCCTAAAGCATCAGCCGTGGGCCTGTGCCAAAAACATTGTCAAGATTTAATTCACAGCAGCATGGAATAAATTAAGAAAGTGTGGATTTGATCCGAAGTTTGGAAGTGTTGTGGTGCAGCCAGCACTTAGCTTAAAGATGTTGGTTTTCCCTCTTTCTACCTTTTAGAGAAATGACAACTCACACTCTTCCTGGGTTCTGTGTCTAAAAATACAGCGATGAGTCAAGTCACTGACCCCTCCTTTCAGCGTCAGCGAGAATAAGAGAGAGAGTGACTATAACAGAAAGCGAGCGAGAGGAAGCTCTTGCTACAGCTATTGTTGACTATCACATACCTCAGCCACAGAGAAAGTTTCCAATACCCTACTACAAAGCGCTGAGTTTTTCCATTGAGTGTCGGCCACAGTGTCTGAGACCGAGAGAGAGGAAATGAGCTTGATGTCTGTCTTTAGACACAGGATGTGCTGGGGCCTGTGAGCTGAAATACCAACCTCTTCTGTTCCACATGGTGAAAAAGTGACAGCGGCACAGTAACTTGTGCACCTCCCACGCACACACACACAGTGCATGCATGTGTACAGATACCAAAATCTGGTCCAAAACGTGGATGTGGTCTCTTTAACCCAAATATATATAAAGATCTTTAAAATCATGACCTGTTATTCTATTCATTCTCAGATAATGGAAAATACAGTGAGTGTTAACCAGGAAAGATCATTTTTTCTTAGTTCACCTCTGTGATAAGCATCTTACAGATGTGTCTGCTGACACACTTTTCACTGTGTGAGATAGTCCGTCAAGCCTTCACCCACCTGATGTTGTGTCTTTTCTCATGTTTCCACCTCTTATCTGTTGTTTTTCGTCTCTCTGTGTCTTCTCTGTTGTGATTGTTGTTGTGTTTCGTCGCAAAAACTCTCCCCATAGAGGAAACTTCGCTGGGATATGTGAGCAGATTTGCTATGATTTATTTTTCTTTGCATCTGGCTAATGTTTATTGCAGTGCCATGGTGGAGACTGTAGTGTCGACATGGCTGCATCACTGAGTATTTCTAACAGTGTGTTCCTCTAGAGCTCAGGGTGGCCCTAGGCTAACCTGTTGTTCAACTACGTGTGGAGTACTAGTCGTAGTAAAACTAGTAGAGACATGTCATGGAAAATAACATTCATCCAGTTACATTTGAATCATACCGGGGAATTTATATTATGTACATTTTGAATAGTTCATTTTTTAAATTTCTAATGTTCTTTTCCATTATCATGGTCTCTGTGCTGCGCTACTTTTCTGTTTCTGCCTTTTCCACTCACAGTCTGTACACACCACCCTTGCTCAAACTGCTCCTAAAATATGTTTTGTGCATGTATCTACTCGTGTGTGTTTTTGTGTGTGTTTTCTAACTGTATGTACAGTATGTGCAGGCTCACTTATTTGTGAACTGGCACATGCTGTCCACATCGTATGCATGCAGAGAAGTGTTACCTGCTCTCTTATTCATGTCGGTCCATCTTCCCTCTCCGTGCTCCTCTCACCCTGCTTCACCCCGCTCTACCATATGTTGCCGTGGTTACAGGGCAGCCCTGGCATCTGCACACCAGGCACAACCCCTCCCCCAGACCCTCAGCGTCCTGGAGAGCACACCCCAGGTCAGGGGTATGCACACCATCATCAGGTAAAGGCTCGAGAGTGTGTTACATTAACGACTACATCTGTTTCCATTGAGGAATGTGCTGTCTAAACCAGGGGCCACTTAAATCTTGTGTCTTTCTTTTTCCTAATCACCACATGTAGAAATAAGGAAACCAGCCGCGATGAGTTCATCTTCTACTCCAAGAGGCTGATGCGTCTGTTGATCGAGCGAGCGCTCTCCTTCCTCCCCTCACAGGTGTGAGACACTGACATACACTGTTAATTAATTCATAGCACAGCACTAAGCTTCTGTAGTCCTTTGTATTAAGGAGGTGAACTCTGAACCTTTTTTGTACCTGGGCCTGGATGGAGACGAGCGATGGGTAGAGAGATACAGCACCGCGTGTCGCATTGAAAGAAACGATTGAAAGATACAAGATGAATTTAAATAGAGTGAGTTCTTGTTTTGGTTTAAGAGATAATCAGATAGACAGACACCCAGCGGTGAGCAGCACGAACAAGGAAACTTATCATTTCACCACAATGGAAAGTTTCCATACCTGAACCATTTAACTCTCAGACACGTGTGACTGTTTGTAATTCGCTGCAGCTTGTCACAGACTATTTTCCTGGCTTGTGTCGTGATGAGCAATGTGCTCACACTGTTGTGATTTTTAATATTACCTCAGGTCCACCTAGTCCAGACCCCCCAAGGAGAGGATTATGAAGGCAGGGCTTTTCATGGGAAGAGGGTGAGTGAACTCCATTTATTTCCAGCCATTTTCTCGACTCCCATGTTTTTTTTCAAAGAGCATTCAGGGGGGGGTTTGTCTCTACCTCAACCGATGCAATTAACCTTAGTTTAATTGTTTTTCTCCTTTTCTTTGTTTTTCTTTAGATCACGGGCGTGTCCATCCTGCGAGCCGGGGAGACCATGGAGCCGGCACTGAGGGCCGTCTGCAAAGACGTCCGCATCGGCAAGATCCTCATTCAGACCAACCAGGACACAGGAGAACCAGAGGTGCAGTTGGAAATATGACTTATAGATTATCAAACCTCAAAACTGTAGATCCTTTTCATGTTGATCAGTGTAGGACCTTTTGCTTCCGTTGTCTTACATATGGCAACTCTAAAAATAAATACATGCCTATTCACACATAGGCATTCATGAGTAATATCTGTAACCCACATCCTGTCTCTGAACGCATCAGCTCCACTACCTGCGTCTACCCAAAGACATCGGTGAGGATCATGTGATTCTGATGGACTGCACCGTGTCCACTGGAGCCGCTGCCATGATGGCTGTACGAGTCCTGCTGGTGGGTGCGACTGATGGTTCACAAATCCACATCCACGGCAGTGAATTGCATTGCAGCACTTTTCACAGCATTGTTTTATTTTTTGTTAATTGTTTTTTCAGGATCACGATGTTCAGGAGGAGAAAATCCTGCTGGTGTCTTTGCTAATGGCGGAAATGGGAGTTCATTCAGTGGCCTATGCGTTTCCACAGGTCAAGATCATCACAACAGCCGTCGACAAGAAGGTCAACGACCTCTTCCACATCATACCTGGAATTGGTGAGTTCAAATTGAGTTAATATCAGAGCTTAAAAGTGCCTCAGAATATTCATTTGAATTTGTTCATGTTGTGTGTTGTGTGACGTCTTTTTACAGATTTACTCATTATATCCCATTTCTTGTTCTTTTAGGAAACTTTGGGGATCGATACTTTGGAACGGATGCACCTCCTGACTGGAGTGATGAAGAGATGGACGAGCCCAGTTACTAATGACGATATTGACTGTGCATTTAAGTGTCTTGTGATGCTGGTCAGTGCCCCTATGAGGACAATACAAGGACATGCTCTTTGCTTGGGTCAGGCCATGACATGCTGTACAGTTTGTTCTCTAAGAGCCACACAAGGGCCCTGAAATACAGTGAAATACATCGCTACAGTCACCTTGTGCAATCTTTAAATTATATTATTTAATCTTGTGTACATACTGTTGTGGAAAGAGGTGTTATATGAAGGTTAAATATTTTTATATTTTGATTAAGTTATAAAGTCTAAATGTTTTATTTTGGTTTTTGAATTTTGGCAATCACTGTTTGGAAATCTGACGACCCGATGTTTTAAGAAGATATTTCTTGCCTTAAGCCGTGCACTGTGGACGACACAACTGAATGTAAATTTGCACGTGCTGTACAAGAGGAAAAAAAGATTCAAGCTTTCAAGGTCATTTCGATCAAACAGCTTCCTCACAACTTTCACAAAAGTAAAAAAAAATCAGAACATGAACTCATGTTGCTCAACTTCCATTGCCACGAGCACTTTCTGAAGGACCATTCAATCGGAAAATGTGTAGGTGTATACGTCTCTCTCTTTTTTTTTGCTCTCTGGTTCCGCCTTTCCCTTCTCTGTGGATGCCGACCTCACCAGTTAAAAAGGGTGTTGAAAACCCTTTTTCATTATACAGCTGAAAGTATGCACTTGTGATGTGTATTTATGCAGTATGTCCTTCATTTACATATTTGTACTATGGATAGACCTGACCAGTGAAAATAGAAGTCATACCTCTTTTTACTGCCGTGTAAATCGGTCATCTGCAATTATTTAATTTTTTAAACACACAAAGATTAAGTGTTTATTTCTGTCCCACGCATCCTGATTTATGCCTCTTTTTGTTCTGCTTTAGAGGGAATTGTATTATTCTAGTTAAAAACCGAAAGGGGCTGTTAGGATGTGAACTCAGAACATGTCGAAGGGGTTCTGCTGGTGCCTGATCTCTTCACATGGAGTCAGTATTTAAAACAAACGAGACGTGCTTGTTAGAATCTGTGCCTGTTTATCGTGGCCTTGCTCTTAAAAGGATCAGTTCAACAGCTCGCCACAGAGTCACATGGTTTTCTGAACGAATGCAATTAATAGTGACAACTCATCATCACAGCAACAAATTTTATTCCCATGCACTGTAAGAGGAGAAACATTAACACTGTTTGTGTTGAAAATGTAACTCCATGCAACCTGTCACATTATACTTACTGTTACTACTGTGTCAACATTTAGTCAACTGCTGGAGTTCCACAGTTAGCGAGTCGCTCCGTATTGAAAATGCAGTGATTGTGTTTGCAGCCTCAGTGTTTGACCACGTGCTGTTTTTTGGTATTTAATTCTTCTGCTGCATGTTTGTTATATATTTAATAAAAAAAAGTGCAATGGAGCTTCTAGATTTCGTCCAGTGCGTCTTTTCATTTCCCCAGTCGCACATATTGAGCTACAAAAGACATGTCAATTATTCACCATGTTTGAAAATCCTGCAGAGATATTCACTCTCATTTTATTAGGTACACCTGATTAATGCAGTTTTGTACAGCAGTCCTGCATAAATCCTGCGGTTGGATTGTTTATTTTCGAGCAGGATAACTTGACAGATTTCCATGAAACCTGGTTTAATAGGTCAGAGAAGAAGCCATAGAATACTGATAGGTATCAAGATCATGGGCCAGATTGATGATTTTTTATTTAAAGCGTCAGAGATATTTACAGGACTTCATGCAGACCCAAGTAAAAGTCCTGATCCAGTAGATTTAAATGTGGTCGGACGCAGGCTTTTGTCAGCCCATATTTTTGGAGGATGTAGTTTGTGGTGCTGTTGACCCACATTGCATTGTGTTGGTTTATGGTGTTCCTATTATTCTGTCCACTACATTATACTCAATGACAGTAAGCTAAACAACAGATTCAGCTTTTTGTGTAATGCAATACAGTTCATAAACTAAAATGATCACACATCAACACATGAGTTAAACAGTTCACACCAAAACTGAACATTTAGGGTTCCTAATAAACTGACAACTGGGCGAACATGAGCTGCACATTTTTTTTACCTTTATCACACACTTGAAGACACAATGACACATTACCTGCTCGTTGAAAATGAACAGGAAGGATATTGTGGTTGTCCTCTTCTCATGGAAAGTAACCTTGACATCTTCCATCACTTACTTCCATAATTATCACCCTGACAGCTGTCAAGAAGTCGGACGGCTAAAGTGTGATTGACACGCGTTTGACGAGACTGACGGACAATTAGAGAGCAGGAGCTGACCCACAGGAGGCTTCTTCTCTTCTGAGGGGGGAGGCGTGAGAGGGACAGTGAAAAGACGTGCGAGCACTAAGAATATCAGGAAGCCCGGCAGCGACACACATTTTACTTTGCTGTTGCTCTACTTTATTTATGTCATTTTTTAAAGTGCAGCTTTCGAAAGATCAACATTTTCTGAAAAAGTTAAATCGAGTGAGATTTTAATGAAAAGTAAAGAATTAATTTTTATGTTTAAATTTGCAGAAAGATGAGAAGTTGGCTTTGTATTAATTTTCATCACCGAAATTATATTTCTCATTTCACACACACACACACACATTTTTGTACTTCTATCTTAGTGAGGACCCTCATCCACATGATGCCTTCCTAGCCCCTCACCCTAACCTTAACCAACCCAAACCGAATGCTTAACCCTAACCCTTTCCATTACTCCAACCTAAATCGAATTATAATCCTAAAACCAAGTCTGAACCCGCAAACAGTGACATTTTAAAATAGTGAGCAACGGTCAAAATGTCCTCTGTAGGGCCTATACTTAAAATGGTCCTCACAAAGTCATAACTGCAAGAATTCACACATGCAAAGTATATTTCATTGCATGGGGACAATCTGCTAAAAGACAAAGTTTTAATAATTATTTCAGATTCACGATAAAATATGTGAAAGTTCATAGTCTCTTGAATGGAGATGTCAGTGGAAAGTTTACAACCAGCACTGACAAACAGGAAGGTGATGTGTGTGTGTGCGTGTGTGTGTGTGTGTGTGTGTGTGTTGCATCCCCACTGCTAGCACAGAGCATGATGAGGTCACAGCTCAGTAACGACAGCAGGAGTGAGGCAGCTATAACTCAGCGACCTGTCTTTCTTTTCCATCCTCATGTCACCAGCTCTCCTCTCCTCTCCTCCTCTGTGCCTCCTCCTGCTCTCAACTCTTCTTTTCTTTTTCTCTACCCTCCTTTCTGCTCGGACGGGGGCTGAGGAGTCCGAGGATCTGCCGTGTGGGTAAGGAGCCGGCAGAGGACACTTCAGAAACTTATTCTGATGATTGTTGAGTATTTTCTCAGGGTTGTTTGTTTTGGTGGACGTGCTCTCCGACAGTGAGTGTGTTCTGGATTGTAAACGTGAAGAGATGGAGCAGCACAGTGGATCAATGCAGATACATGAAGATGAATTATTCAGACACTGAAGTTTTTTCTAAACCACGTGATGAGGGCTGTTGAAGAGGGTAAAGTATGACAGTCTTTACTTTTCGTCCTCGAGCATGTGTGTGTGTGTGTGTGTGTGTGTGTGTGTGTGTGTGTGTCTTCCTTCTTCTGTGCTCTCCATCTGCATAGTTTATCATAAGAGTAAAGCCTGAAATGTCCTCATAAAGTCAGGCCTGGGTGATTTAGAGGGTTTTAGTATCTGATGCAGTTTGTGCAGAAGGATTATTTGGCTGAGTAACTGTTACTGATAATTAACTGAGTAACTCTTACACTCCAAGTTAGTCTACAGCACACAGTCAGATGTTCTGCTGAGATATTGTACTTTCTGTTTTCTGAATAAATTAACTTCCACATTTATAGTTTCTGTTTAAATTGCTGTTGCTAAAATTAGATATGATATTTTACAGGGAACAAGGTGTCTGCAGCCTCTTATTAACAGTCTATTAAAACCTATTGAAATAATATCATCAGAATGAATAGAAATCATTGTTGTCGCTTAAATAAACTGCCGCTATTTCAACAAGTGCATTTTCTCCACTTTAACCTCACTGGATTTATGACTGTGGTTCTAAAATCATCTGACGTCTCTGATTATTAGTGCAGCAGCAAATCAGAATTATTCTAAAGATGCTGCATAGTTATAAAGTGGTATTAATTTCATAACTTGACAACACAACCATTCATGATAGTTCCATTGGGTCATAACAATTTCAAACCAACAGCAGAGCTTCTTTACAGTTTGGTTGAGTATATAAATGTTTGATATAAATTATATTTAGAGTTTTAGACCATTTTAGAACCTTTGAATTATGTTGATTTACAATGTTAACATGACCAACTGTGAAATCTTATTTCATCTTTTGTCTGTTTGATCACAAATTATTATCTTTGTTACATAATATTTGTCAGAAGAGTTGCAGACAGTGCACAGCGAGGCTCAGGCAGCAGCCGGTGGACGACACCCAGTCGTACTCTCCCCTTTTGAGTAGTTCTTTCTCGGACTGTCCGACCTGAGAATGGTGAATTCAGGCTCAATCTCAGGTTCGTCAGCCCATGAAAAACTAACTCACCTCAGCACCGATAACAAAAGATCAAAACCTGTCTGAACAGAGGTGGAATATGTTTTAATATTTCAGATTATCGGCTGATCAAAAGCTATTTAATCAAATGTGTAAATGCTGAATATTTAGTCTCATGTCTGAAACTGACTTGACTAAATTCCTGGTTCTTCTCTAATATATTGAATCAAGTTGCATAGAGAGAATTAGAGATACAGGGGAGCAGTGTTCTCTAACTATTCACCAGTAGAGGGAGTAACATGCACACTAACCAGAGAGCTGCCTTTGGAATTAAATTTACTCATTTGGATTTTAATCTCCGAATTAAGTCACTAGAATCATCTATTCGTCGAATATGTTTTAATGTCTTGAATATAATTATAAATATATTGTGAGTAGCATCTAATGTTTCTTCTACGCTGTGCGACAGAAACATGCCACAGTTAAAATATGATGGAATTTTAAAACACGGAGACCAAATATCATTGTTGTCGGAGATGGACTCAACCCGCAGTAAGATCGTTGTTCGGTGGAATGTCATTTTTGTTCATCGGTTCTGTTTGTGTTTATTTACGAGCTCACTCATATGTGAATGAATGTGAATTGTTTAAGACCAGAACATTTTAATACTTTTTAAAAAGATGCAAGATAAGAAAGTATATTCATATATAAAGTAAAATGCTGCTCTACTATTATAATTTTTGCATTAGCTACAGTCTGTGGAATGTTTTAGATAAATAAAATACTGCTACTTAGAATTTCCAAATTTTTGTCATGTACATCATTTCTGGTAGATATTTTAAATTCCGATCCCAATTTCCTAAAAAACAAACAAAATTCAAGACCAGACTTTTGAATCTAATGCATTATTTTTGCCAGTTTGTAATAAATTATGAATTTACTGAATCATCTTGAATTTTGGAAGAGACCTGAGCAAATAGGTACACATGACAATATAAGATATATGTTAGCAAGATAAAATAAAATACAATTTGTACACTTGAAAACTCTTAGGTCATTATTTTTGAGTTTAGTTTAGTACATCATGTTTTTTTTAAGATGGTCCAACAAAAAAAAACCTGCTAACAGTTGCGTCGCAGCATTTTACTGCATCTTTAAAATCGTGCAAATCGCCCTTCAGTTTCCTTTCATTCTCCAAAAACGAAACTTGTTTTCTCGAAGCATCTCAGGCGGAAAGATTCATCATTTGTTACATCACACCTTTTTCTGTCTCCAATTCTCCAAACTGTTCAATAAATCATGATTTAAGGGAAAATATATCCTTTTTTTTACGAGGGAACCAGAGTGTTTGAGTGACACTCAGCTCTGAGAAAGAGCCATTTCTGGTGAATTCTCTATTTTCTCTGTTTGTGTTGTGGTTTGAACAGAAGCACAAACACAACCTTTTTTTACAAGCTGACCTCTCATTGGGATTAATATGCAAATCAATCTAAAAATCCCAGGTATAATATGAGGAGCTAAATGAAAAACAAACTGATCTGTCCTAACTCGTTTTAAATTGTGTGAGATAGCTCGGAGCTTTTTATTTTCCATCAACTATCCCCACAAGTGAAATTTAATTTAACGAAATACACTCCAGACATTTTCAGATTTTCTTTGTCTTTTTTTGTGCAACACAGCTTCTGACCTGGTTTTTCTTTAAATATTGGATCATAAATAAGACATGTGTTGATTCAGAGAGGGTATAAATGTCAACGTGTTCTTAAAAGCACCGTGGAGCTGATGCACTTGTACGACACACGTTTGATTATCAGCTGTAAATGTGCTTTAGTGGTTTTATTGGCCTATACTGGTTTGCAGGTATTGTTTTAGCCTAATGGTCTGTATGTTGGCGACTCCCTTTCCACAAAGTGTGATTGTCTCCCCTGAGGACAGAGCAGGTGCTCGCTGTCCCACCCCTGACAATATTTAAAGGACAATGGAGTGTTGCAGTATTTGTTGTTTCTCATGTTATTTCATCTGCTTTGCAGTAATTGTATCAGGAAAACTTGGTTACAGTTAAATGTATTGACGTCAGTCTAGTGTTGTCATGAAAACTGATTTGACAAAACGCCTTTAAGAGGAAAATGGTTGTGTAGAAGAAGGGACCAGAGGAGTGTGTGACCCCGGTGACCTTTCTTTCATTGGGGTCAGAGGTCAGATGGGGATGCAGCTCTCTGTGGAGAGATTAAAGCAGGTCACCAAGGTAACATAATGGCCTGGCAGGATGACCAGGGTCACAATGGTGAGCACTCACTTTGATATTTACTACACTACGACTTTAATCTCACAGCCAAAGAAAGGCCCATGTCTGTTTTTGTCATGTTGTCATGTTTATTTCAATCTATAATAAATGATTACACAAAAATTAATACTCACAATTTTTCTGAATTACCATAATGATGTGTGTGTGGTTTTTTTGTGTGTTTTTGTGTTGGAGCCCCCAGCTTTGACCTTTGTTGCCCTCCACAGTTTCTTGTTTTTTTTGTTTGTTTGTTTATTTGTTTGTGAGTCCGCCAGGTTTAAGGGTTTGAGCCACGTTGCCTGGGGTCACTTTTCTGGGAATGAAGGAGTTGAAGGAAAATGTGTGTGTGTGTGCATGTGTGTGCAGATTTTGGCGGCAGAGTGTGAGACGAGGGGCTGGCACACAGCTCCGTCTGAGGCCGATCGGGCGAGCTCAGGTCAGCTCATGTCACGTAAGAAAAAGCAAAGATCATTGAATTTACTGTTGACAAGTGAAGACTCAGATCTCATCATGTTCCTGGTTTAAAACTGAAACTGATCTTCAGTCTTATAATAAAACTCTTGTGTTTGGGAGATTTGAGCCCTTTTGTATTTAAATTGTATATTTTTTCATGACTGACTTTCTACCTTCCAGGCACTGTGGCTTCTTCCACGGTATGAAAGTCAATACTTAACACAAATTAAATGAGATGGTTTCCCGATCACAGTCAATATTTAATCATATTTATTTTTCATGTCCCTGTTATGTTACTTGATTTCTCTGTGATGGACTCGTCTGACAATTCTCCCTCTTTATACGTTAGATGTGAATCTGAGCAGAAACGACTTTAATGCAGAAGGCAACAATTTCATTTGTTTCATTTCCATATTTGGCCGTTCTCATTTAGACTTTTTGGCAGCAGACAAACAGCTCCACGCTGCAGAATCAATGTACGACCAAAGCAATTAAATGCAAGGATTTTTCTCTCTCTGTTCGCATCCATTATGTGATAATGATAATCAAAACAAACATAGTTTATTATGACAGGTTATCTGTGTCAAGCTATTTTCAAGCTCTTAATTGTGCTGTTGTTTAATTCAAATATGCTTCAAAGAATTACTCACAAAAATATGAAGATCCTGGGATTTGTTGAAAGGGGCTGAAACAATACACATTACAGGTATTTTTTTTAATATACATATATTAATATACAAACTTTTGGGAGTCAGTGTAGCAGCAAGTGCAACACAGATAAATGACCAATGGATAAACCTACATGATGGCCGTCTTCTACTTGACCAATCACTGTTTATGGGAGGAAGTGACAGAGCATCATCCATCTCTCTCTTCTGTGTGTGTGCGTGTGTGAGTGTGTGTGTGTGTGTGTGTGTGTGTGTGTGTGTGTGTGTGTGTGTGTGTGTGTGTGTGTGAGAGAGAGAGAGGGTTGAAAGGTGTGGTGTGAGCTGAGGTCAGTTATAGCTCCAGCCCTGAGGAGAGTGCCGCAGCGGCCTTGGGGCAGTGAGTGTGTGTGTGTGAGTGTGTGTGTATTAGTGTGTGTGTGTGTGTGTGTGTGTGTGTCTGTGTGTATGTGTGTGTGTGTGGGGGGGGCAGTGGTTCACTTCCCCTTTCCCTGCCTCACGGCTTCCTGTGAGCGCTATAACCGTTAACCACACCCTCCTCCCCCGGCCTACACCCCCACTCGTACCACCACCACACACCAAGCCCCAGAAAGCGCTCGCACACCAGCCCTCCTCTCTTTCTCCGTTACTCCGTGGCCTATGAACACACACATGCACACACTCTAACAATAGTCCTCTTCCCTCATTCTTAGTCACACATCTCCCTTCTTCTATTCTCTTTCTGCCCTGACAACCATCGCTCTTTTTCTCTGCTCCTCTGTGCCGTCCTACTAAATATAAAGGTAAGTCAACACACGTGTACGTAGGCATGTTTGTGTTACAGGTACTCGTGGCAGGTTGGCATTTCCCATTGAAGGAGATATTAAGGATCAAATCTAAGCTGAGCGGAACTCGAGTCCCCATTTCCAAAAGTCAAGCAAGAGACGGAATAATTAAGAGCAAAATCAACGGAAACAAAACACACAAAATGGCAAGAACAGCCAAACTCTGATCTGATCACTGTCTCTCAAACACCATATATCACACCTAACAATAACCAGTATCCCCACCAAACTCCCATCAGGCATTGTGCTGCAGAAGAGGAGATTTCTGAACGAGATCTTCTGTGTCTGTGTGTATCTGAGTGGGCGTACATAAGCCTGTGGTCTGTGGAGGGACAGCAGAGATGTGTTGAAGAGTGTGTGCGCGTGTGTGTGAGTGTGTATGTGTGTGTAAAGGGGTGAGGCCTATTCCTCTGAAGGGAGTGCTGTTTCTGTAGGGGAGAGGAGGAGCGGGGTGGAGTGCACGGAGTAAGTGAGTGTGTGTGTGTGTGTGGGGGGGAGTGAGTGTGGGGGCAGCTAGGCCATCTGGACTGCGAGAAGGCTGAAGAAAGGGAGAGTGTGGTGGGGGTGTGAGAGAGAGAGAGAGAGAGAGAGAGAGAGAGAGAGAGAGAGAGAGAGAGAGAGAGAGAGAGAGAGAGAGACAGAGACAGAGACAGAGCAGGAGAGAGAGAGAGAAGGCAAGAAGGAGGGTGCAGGGGGATGAGAAGAGAGCGAAGGAGAGAGGGAGGCAGAGCTGGAAACTGAGGGTGTGGGGGAGAGAGTTACAGGCAGGAGCAACACAGGGAGGGATGTTGCTCGCGGTCATTACGCTACATATTTCCACTCAACATCCTGCGATATGTATTGATTTCACTTGACAGAGACACAATAGGTGTGTGAACGTGCACATGCGAGTGTTGGCTGAGAAAAATACATTTGTGTTTTACAAGGCGTTCACACCCATCCACCCAGTCTTCTCTTTATGAAGATGCCTTGCTAAAAATATATTCAACACACATAATATTATCCCACAGCTTGCACTGTGTCTCCGAGCGGTGACATTCACATTCGGATTCACAGACAGGGAGTATTACTAAGTCAGATCTGACCACAGACTGTGACGATCATTATTTATAACAGACAGGACAGGACAGTGTAGGTTAGAGGGGCAGACTTTCCTGAAGTTGTTGGAACATGTGATGTGCACAAGGGATACTGGTAGTTACCACTCAAACGTTTGTATAGCACCTGTCATAGAGGTTTGTGCAGGGTCAAATGTTTCACGATTGACTGACAACAAATACAAATGCTGACAATGAGATGATGTAAAATTGATTAAAAAAGTTGTATTAGCAGTGTGTTTTTAAGTACAACAATTAGAAGAAAATACAGGGTAAAAAAAACAAAGGATTCTGATAATATTATAAAAAAATGTCTCTAAAATGATCTTAAAAGCCACTCTAAAAGATGTTAAGGTTGTACCTTGTGTTGTTAGTATTCTCGTGGTTTGGAGCATTGAAGCTGAAAACTGCCTCTCCAAAGGTTTTTGTCCTGCACTTTATAACAGAGGACCTGAAGAGCCGTACTACTTCATACACTGTGAGCATATGTGACATGTTGGTGTACGACCCTGTAAAGACATTAAATATACAATATATTATGATTTCTAAGTCAATAAACGGACTAAATAAGTAGGTGTGATGTATCCAGTGGTCGTCTGTCACTATGTAGGTTGATCCAGATGCAGATCACAAATGTGCTGTTTAGACGTTTCACACTTCAAACATCTGTCGATAACAGACACAATGGCAGTTTTGACATTTTGGCTGCCATCATTGTGGTTAAAGCAGAAACAGAAGTAACCAATGAACCATAAATAGCACTCAAAGAGCGCATACGTCTGCCGAGGCCCAACAGTTCACTAAAATCCAACCAAATTGCACACGCCAATAAATATCACTCTTTTATATCGAGATCCATGGATTTTTCTCTGAGAAATCAACGAAATGTGAAAGAGAAAATTAGGAAAAAATATTTCCTTGGATTCGCCCGCCGATCAAGATCCGCCAAAAAATGATTCTTCCTCGTTCCTCTCCTGTTCAAAATTCACAGTAAGTAAGTAATTAACAATGACATTTTTTATTTCATGACGTTTACCTACTGTGACATTTTAATGTGTTTTCGGGGAAAGGGGGCCTATAGACATGGATCCTATCAACACCTTTATTTCTCCCACTATTTGTGCAACATGTTAAGTTTTTCTGTTCTGGAATGGCCCCATATTTGCTCTCTAGTCCTTGTTCCTCAGGCAAATAAACAATGGATTAATCCCGTAGATAATTTAATCTCTCCTGGGCTTTAGCATTCCCAAACAAGTGAGCAGTTAACCTGACACACACACGGAGACACAGCGGGCCTGGAGCTTTGGGCTGAGGAGCTGTTCACGGTGCCCTGGGGCGGCTCCTCCACTGTGCCGGGTTTGTAATCCAGTATCAACTGTGAACAATGCCAGTTGGCGCTTGATAAATGACGACTAAAGTTCTAATTACTCGCCACATGTTATGATGCATTGTGGGATCATTTGAGCCCCACTAGACAAAACTATAAAAAATGGCAGACACTCTAACAGTAGAAGATTTGTCTTTAAATCCTGTTTGGTGTAAAGTGCTCTCGCTGGAAAACGACATTAAGTGTAATCCAGATGTGATGTGATGCTCGATGACATCATTCAGTTATCAGTAGAGAGATAAACACACACGAGGCAGATGAAGGTGAAGTGAATATGATGGTTTGCAGTGATGGATGTGAGAAGTGGAGACCGACCCCCTCTACTGTCCTTGGATGGTCTCCTGACCCCCTGACCCATCTCACCCTCACCCTCACTCCACCTCCTCACCCTCCTCATCACGTCCCCATCCCCCGTCTCTCGACTACGTCTATATCACCTCCTTCCGCTCCCAACCTCCCCACGGACCTCCCCCGTTATCTCCCACCCCCCCCCACCACCCCGTCCTGAGCTCCTGGGGTCCTCCTGGTGAGGGGTCAGCAGGGGTCGGAAAGCCTTGTGCGCTCTTCCTTCTCCTCTCCTGACCCTGTTCTTGCTCCATCACATCTCTTGTTCCCTTCTCGGTGTCCTGAACGCAAACATTCATTTTTTTCCGTCTCATTGACCCACTTTTTTTTTCTCTCTCTCTCTCTCTCTCTCTCTCTCTCTCTCTCTCTCTCTCTCTCTCTCTCTCTCTCTCTCTCTCTCTCCTCTCTCTCTCTCTCTCTCTCTCTCTCTGCTCTCTCTCTCTCTCTCTCTCTCTCTCTTCCTCTTGCAGTTTATCCGTTCCTTCACTGGCTCAAGCTGTGTTGTATTGATCTCTCTCTCTCTTTCTCTCTCTCTCTCTCTGTCTGTCTATTCCTTTTGCTCCCCAGTGTACTGTAATGTTCAAACCTTTTTGATCGGTGTGTTGTGCCTGTCTATCCACTGCTTTCCTAAATGTCTCCATTTACTGTAAGCTCCATCATCACGTTGCGCTCAATTTTCATTGTCCGACACACACACACACACACACACACACACACACACACACACGCGCACACACACACACAGAAATACACACACAATCTGTCAGGTTGACGTTTGAGAAAATTATCTGTTCTGCCTCAGATGTAAAACAAAGTAGGGCTGTAGTCTGTCTTGCAGCTCACAATTTAACACATTTGTCTGCTCTGCTCGATACTATATTAGTGGCTGTGTGTGTGTGTGTGTGTGTTTGTCTGTGTGTGTGTGTGTGTGTGTGTGTGTGTGTGTGTGTGTGTTTTATCTTACACATGGCAAGACATGTTACTTGTAAGTTGTATGTGGGGCTTGTTTTTCAGCTGAAACCCTTGGA
This sequence comes from Pseudopleuronectes americanus, assembly GCA_038501795.1. Classification (NCBI taxonomy): domain Eukaryota; kingdom Metazoa; phylum Chordata; class Actinopteri; order Pleuronectiformes; family Pleuronectidae; genus Pseudopleuronectes; species Pseudopleuronectes americanus. The sequence continues at coordinate 16,913,745 of CM076725.1, forward strand.
TACTCCAGGGGATTTATATGCAACTGCAAGTACCCACACACACACACACACACACTGACTCACACACACATACTTCCAGAGAAAACACAAGCACAGCCAACAGGAGGAGGGGTTGGACTTTACCCCCACATAGCTGAAGGGAGAGGAGATGAGGTAAAGAAGAAAAAAATTAGAAACCAAATTAGAGGAACTGGTCAGGCGAGGAGGAGAGGCAGAGGGGAGTTGGAGGGGAAGGAGGGGAGGAGATGGGTTGAAGGAAAGGAGGGCTAGGACAAACAGAGTCAGCGACCTGAGCTGAGGAGGGAGTGTCTGAGAACCTACCCAGCATGCATCAACAAGGAGGCTGCTGAGAGGACAGAAAGACCAGTTAAAACACAGTGAAAGCACCACGTCGAACGAGGTGTGTTGGGGAGAGTGGTCTTTGTCAGGCCGTCACCCTCTGACTCCTTTTATGTGTGGGTGTGGGTCTATTCTTACATCATTGCCCCAAATTATCTAAACAAAAGCCTTATCACACCCCCCACACACACCATAAATCCCCTGACATATGTCATCCTCACCCCCCCACACACCTCAGTGAGAAACCCAGGTCTGAGCAACACAACCTGACAGCAGGACAGGATATTTGGGGAAACGGGGATTTCAAACGAAAAGGATCTCTGTCCACAGAAGAGTTTAGGCTCCGTGTCTCCGCCCATACTAACACGCCTGAAAAAGCACACAGGCCCTGGGTGTGCCGGTGTGCACAGGAAATGCCCCGTATCATTGTAAAATACAGAATTTAATTGCAAAGCGTCTATAAGCAAAGACAACAGGGTCATTTATTATCCATGTTGAGTTGTACAGTGGCAGATCAGACCAGTGGCGCTTGTTTCCATGCTGAAGGGAGTCATGTGATAGGAGCCTGACGGATCAGTGAAGGCCCCTTTATGACCGAAAAGACCCAATCAGCAAGCGGAGGTAAGGGTCATTGTTTCCAACTATCACTGTTTGCTCCCGTGACTGAATCGATCCCCGGAGATTACAAACTAAAACCAACAGCGTTTCCAAACTTCTCCATTCCAGCGGCTCTTAAACTCCAGAGTAGAGCAGTCTCCAGAAGCTTCCACAGCAACAATTGCTCACTCACGTAACTCACCGTGGCCCAGTCTCCCCACTACACTTCGGAAACCCCCCTCCTGACTCTCCCCCATGGAGAGTGTTTAAACTCTGAGAGGTCGGAAAGTCAGCAGGGAGGGTCTTGGGGGGGGAAAGCTGCGATCACGTTGAATCATCGTGATGACTCGGCCTCTTCCCGATTGTCTTTGTCACTGCGGTATCTAATCGTCACACTCGGATACAAGAAGAACGCTAACACTACACTGGCATAATGAGTAACGAAATCCCGTACAACACAACCCACCCTTGGTAGTAAAGACAGACAAATTGGGATAGCTACACATTACATCCTCCTCCAGCCGTGACCTTCCGCCCCCAATCCTCTTCTGACTCTCTCCCATTCTCCCTCTCTCATCCTTTTCCTTCCCTTTCTGTCTCCCAATCTTCTATTGCCTCATCCCTTTCTCTTGTTGCTGTAAGTAAGCAGCTTAAACACCTACAGGGTGTGACATCGGGGCCCCACGCGCCTCCGATAGCAGCCAGTGCGGGCGGGAGAAGGCAGCGCTGAAAAGGAGAGCGTCTCATCCGTCTATTCTCTCCTCCGTGCTCTGGCTGGCATCGACGGCGCAAGTGTGGTTAAGGCAAAGCAGGCTGTCCCCTCACATTAGCCGGGACTGAGCCAGACAAGCCGTCACCCCCCCACCACCACCCCTCCACCCCGCGCAAGACTGTCCTCCACTGCTCATCTCAACACTACCCCCCCCACCACCACCCCCATGCCATCGCGCTCTCATCCTCTTTTCTCCTCTCCTCCACTCGGCTCAGCTCTGCCATGGGCACCGGTCCCCAATCTCCAAGGTGATTATGACAAAAACGAAAGACCCCCAAGAGACGGGGCCAGCAGAGATAAGAGAGAGAGAAGAGGATGGCAGAGGGAGAGAACGAGGAGGAGGAGGAGGAAAGGATTGGAGATGGATGATGTAACAGGGAATTTTGGCTCTGCCTCATGATTTGGGTTGAGAGAACCAGCAGTTCATACCAGCCCATATCTATCTATATCTATATCTCCATCATTCTTTTTTTTTGGACTGGAAGAAGGAATCCAGTCACAGTCGGTAGGCAGCGGTGTGAATATACAGTATCTGTACTGGAGTAAAAATGTATACTAAAATATTTACTTTGGGATTTTTCATTTTTATGCTACTTTTCTCACACAACTCTGTTTTCAGATTAAGATTTTGACGTTAAAATATACATTTTGACAACATGATGCTGTGTTATGCTATAGCTAATAAAATATGAAATATATATAAACATGTTCACCCTCAGCCATATGCAATATGAGAGTATATTAATACAGATCAAATAACAATGAAACACCTTCTGACTAGTTCAAGAACTTGCTTTGAGTAAACTTTGTTACTAGTAATTCTGGACTTTTATTTTGATAAAAATAAATGCAGGATAGATAGATAGATAGATAGATAGATAGATAGTTAGACAGACTGATGGAGAGATGGATGGATGATAGATAGATAGATAGATAGATAGATAGATAGATAGATAGATAGATAGATAGATAGATAGATAGATAGATAGATAGATAGATAGATAGATAGATAGATAGATAGATAGATAGATAGATAGATAGATAGATAGATAGATAGATAGATAGATAGATAGATAGATAGATAGATAGATAGATAGATAGATAGATAGATAGATAGATAGATGGATGGATGGATGGATAGAGAGAGAGAGAGAGAGAGAGAGAGAGAGAGATGAGAGAGAGAGAGAGAGAGAGAGAGAGAGAGAGAGAGAGATAGATGGATAGATGGATAGATGGATAGATGAATAGATGGATAGATGGATAGAGATATTGTACATAATTACACAGATAGATGGTGACTAGCATACATAAGATCAATTCTCTTCCACGAGGGTCAAAGATAATTTGTTGTGGTGTGTAATGAGGTCATGACCCCACACGGTCAGTGGGGTCAAATCAAACAGCAGCACTGAGCCCAAGAAGGTCATTAAAGAGACAGAGAGGCCTGATTGGGGGAGGCTGAACGGGGGATGCTGTTAACCCCTTCCCCTGCCTCCCTGCAGAAGACGAGAGGAGGCACCGAGGAAGGAAATGTAGTGGATGAGAAGAGATGAGAGGTCATATTATTGTAGCATAGCAACCCAGGTTTCAGTGTGGGTTGAAGCAAGCAATAATATATAATATCGCTCAGAGGTTAGACGGCTTAGAAGAATCTTTCAAGATGGATGTGGAAAGAGAGGTGCACTTTCTTCGCAGGAGAGGGGGAGGGAAGGTAGGAGAGGGGGGTGGGGGTGAACGGAGTCAGTCGAAAAAAAATATAGCCCAATCCTCCCATCTCCATCCACTCCCCCTTCTCTCTTAGTCTGTCTCTCCCTCTCTTTCTTTCCCTCCCTCTTCCTCCGCTCTGTGCATCATTAAAACAAGCAGAGTAGTGTTCTGAGCGTGGGGCTGCACTGAGACGGTGACCTCCACAATAAGAAGATGTTCTTGCTTCGGGGAAGAGAAGGTCATTTTGTACTCCCCTCTCTCTCTCTTTCTGTCTGTCTGTCTGTCTCTCTCTCTCTCTCTCTCTCTCTCTCTCTCTCTCTCTCTCTCTCTCTCTCTCTCTCTCTCTCTCGCTCTCTCTCTTCTCTCTCTCTCTCTCTTTCGCCTACTACCTCCATTGGAGTAAATGAGATTTAGAGGGGGTAGGATAGAGGAGGAGGGGATCAAGAGAGATGGAGAGATGGAGAGATGGAGGAGGGCATTGCAATGTGGGATTCATAACACAGAGGAGCCAGCTATGATAAACAGAGAAAGATCTGAATTCCCCTAAAGTAAAGTGGCTTGGGGCAGACGGGGGCTGAAATCTCAGAAATCCAGGGCATGAAGGGCCAGAATGTGAGTCTGGCTCTTTTTTCATTTGGGAGAAAGATTATTTCTGCCGTGAACTGGGGAGTGCAGGGGGTTAGGGTGGGTGGGTGGGTGGGTGGGGGGGGGGACACATGTGTTTACTCCACACGTGCAGATGGACAGAGCGAGGTCAGCCAGGAGTCACTCTTATCAACGACCACCACAACTTGAGGGGTGACGGGGAGCGATACCCGAGTCCCTGTGCAGAGGCGTCTCTCCATCATATACATACAATGGACACAAAAGGCCTGCCGCTGCATGGAGGACACGAAAAAGTCCTGTGGGTGACATGAGGACAGGCAGTGGTGTGAACACCATGTCGCCTTCACACAGGAACAAAATGTGTGGGCAGCGAGCACAAACACATTCCCTGTATCCTCCAGATGATTATACAGCCTGTAAATCCAATAACCTCGATTCACTCTGCTCCTTCTGTCAGTCTCCATTCATTCATTGACACTTTTCTTTGAGAAACCTGCTCGTTCTCTGGCTTCCTCTCCTCCTTTATTAATGCCGACATCCCTTGCTTCCTTTCCTCTCTTGCCCCCTCTCGATCCTTCTCCGTCCTCTCCTCCTTCCCACCATCAACGGACTCGGTTAATCTTAATTTGCTCTTTCTCTCCGAGGGAGGACTTTTTTTTCATAAAAGCCTTGTCGTTTTTTCAATACTGATTTGAGTATCACTGAGCTGCACCTTCACACATATTGTTTTCTCACACCTTGTGCCAAATATTCCTTTGTAAAGCCTTCCCCCATCCCCTGCCTGCACCTGGTAGAGATAGTGTTCTTTCAGCCGCCGCCGGCTCTGCTTTCTATACAAGACGGGCTAGGATGGCACAAGCACCACACAGCTGTTCCCCTTGGTAAATTGATAGTGAAGGGTAGTGGATGGGGCTTTGAAAGCGCCCTGTGCTATTTTTACGACAGTTGTAGATTTTTGTGATGGCTGTTTAATTCAATGTGACCAATTACACCGCTGCTTTCTTCGGCAGGGGGGTTGCGGGGCAAGCTGGGAGAGCAAATGAATGCGCAACTTCAAAAAGTTTAGGTTTAAAGTGCGTTTACGTTCCTCATCGCTCTCTTCCTTCCAAAGACATGTGCCTATGCATCTAATGTCTCCTCGCTGACACACAGTCAGACAGCAGAGGAGTGACTTTCTGCAGAATTCTGTCTGAAACACAGAATGCACTGACCCCCTCCCCCTCCCCCCTGAAAACACACAGAGACGTATATAACACACCCATCAAACTGTGTTTCAAGGACTGCACAGACGGTACCACATACACTGTAGGTACCACACACACACACACACACACAAACACACAGAGGCACAAAACCACACAAAAACGGAGAAGTCCCACTTTCCCCTCACACCGCTCCTCTCCCTCCTGAGTGCTGCGATGAGTGTTCCTAGGTCTTAATACATGTGAAAGTGGCTTAATGACTCCTAAACCCATCTACGAGCAGAACGAGGAGGGGAGTGGTGATGGTGGTGATGGTGGTGGTGGTGGTGTGTTAGTGTAACCAGGGGCTCTGGGGTCATGCTTGTCATGTTAGGAGGATTGGAAGGCCACATTGGCGTGAGGGAGCACAGCTTTGAGTAAAGCAGCTTGTTTCAGGCAGGGATTGTGTTTGCGGACCTTACTCTGAGTGAGTGAGGGACAGTTTGTGTCTGTGTGTGTGTGTGTGTGTCTGTGTGTGTGGTTTTGAGAGTGAGAGAGAGAGTGAGAGTGAGAGAGATCTGTGCCTGGGCATTACAGACCTACATCCTTAATCCACATGGCCTGACATTCTCTGTTATCCAGCCCGCAGCAGCCAACTACCCAGACTGATGGAGGCATGGCTCTACCCCCCTGCTTTGTCATGCCACACATCACTCTCTTAATACACACACACACACACACACACACACACACACACACACAAACTGTCTCTCACTCACTCATAGTAGGGTCCGCAAACACAATCCCTGCCTGAAAGAAGCTGCTTTACACACACACACACATACTACATGCTGTGCTGAGCCATTGACTCTCTTCCTCATGCACTTTTCCCACTTCCTCAAACCTGCAACGATTCCTGGTCACAGCACGACTATTTCCTAAGAAACAAGCCCCTCCTCGCTTCCTTATTATAGCACAAATACACAGGGGCGGACTGTGTGTACTGAAACACACACACACACACACACACTCACACACACACACACACACACATACACACACACACACACACACACACACACACACATTTACATAGAAATATAAATACAAATATTTAAGTACACTCACTCAACTATTGCACTTAAATAAAAATTTTACCTACTAGCATAGGCATTAGCATATCATAGGCTACTTTTTACCCATCTATATTTTTCTGGCAACTATCGGACTATCGGCTTCTCTACAGAACAAAATCTATATATACACAAATACTTTCTGCTTCTATAAATTTTTTAGGATTAAAATTAAAAAATTAAGATTATTTTCAGGATAAAACCTTCTTGTGACACCTCACATAAAAAAGTTGTGTCATGTAGAGGCCTTTTTCTCTTTTTATTTTAACGTCTCAAAGCCCAGAGAAGGTGATTATTATGTATTTCACAGAAAAAAACTAAATGTTACGGTGACATCAACATTATCATATTAACATATTTTGAAGACAACTTTTTTTCCTTCATTTTCTGCTTTATTAGTTATCACCTTTAATGAGCTGGTGACTCTTCACATTGATCTTCAGATCCATTGGAGGGATCTGACCACTACAGGTGAGTTGTGGACGACTTGACCTTATTGTGAAAGTTACAGGCTGCAACAGTAAAATGACACGTACATTCTAAAGCCATCTATCAAGGACCATTTCTCAACGGGACGAGTACTTTATAATTTGGACCATTTCAGGTATAGTGACAATGTGTGTTTGGCAACAAGGTTCCAGGTTCGAATCCTGGCTTTGCTGGGGCCTTCCTGTTAATTGTTTGCATGTTCTCTGACTTCCAGTCAAAAGACATGCAGATTGGAGTTAGGTAAATTTGAGAGTCTTTGTGAGGATGGGTGGTTGTTTGTCTCTACAATGTAGTATATGTCAGATATATATGTTTATTATCATATAGTATATGTCAGATACATATGTATAAACTCAGATTTACCCTTAGCTTCAGATTTGGGTTTTAACTTTATTGCCATTAAAAGGCCGGAACACCCTATGACACAGAGGTACAACTGTGGATTATTATTATTTTCATTATAACAAACCAGTCTGACGGAGCTTAAAATGTGATCCGTTACACAACTGCTCCTGCTGTCACCCTCTCTCTCTCTCTTCCCTCCCCTCTTTGCCACCTCTCCTCTCTTCCCCATTATTCTCTGCGCACCCCAACCGGTCGAGGCCGCCCACACTGAGTCTGGTTCTGCTGAAGGTTTCTTCCAGTAAATGAGGGAGTTTTTTTTTCTTCTCTCTACAGTCACCAAAGCGTTTGCTCATTGTGGGAACTGTTATGTTTCTATATGAGAATTTAAGGTCTTGACCTTATTGTGTTATGATTTGGTGCTCAAAAATTTAACTGAATGAAATAACTTTGATTTTAGCTCATCCGTTTTTTTGCAGTGGATCTTGTGAAGCACTTTGTAATCTTGTTTAAATAGGTGCTATACAAATAAAGTTCTTATTATAAAGTTACTATTATATGTCAGCCCTACACTGGTGACTGGTCCAATGCTCAAAAAGGACAAATGGTCTAAATAGTGGACAGATCGATGATTTAAGAACATAACTCTAAGATTTTGAGTCCAGGACTGTGCAAATTTCAGTAGAGTATTTTTAAACGTACTTATTTAAAGAGGCTGCTTACTTCCCACAACACTGGGTACTTGACCAATTAGGACCAGTGCTGCACATGTAATTTCCTGTCAGAAGACAGACGACTGCAGAACATACAAGTGTGCGACATTTTCTAGTTTTTTTAAGAAACAACTGGCCGTGTCGTTCTGTCTCACAAGCGGTAAATAATCTTCTGACAATTTCCCCCTTAACTTAAAAAAAAATTATAATGCAAAAAAAAACCAATCTTGAGTTTGAAAAAGGAGAGGCCCAGCTGTGGTGGAATTACCCCAGACTTTTTCTGTTTTATTTTACCAAACACTCGCCTCAGAGCCTCACGTCACGTGGCTCACAAAGGTGTTTTCCAGCCAAACAGTGTCAAACTGCAGACATGTCAGTCGCCTGTGTTCTGTAAATGTGACCGACTGGTGTTTTCTTGCTGTTGCCACAAGAGGGGGTAAGTTACACGAAGCCCCTGGTCGTTATTGAGCCCTATGGCAACACACGCACGACCCATAAGCCCCATGGATACAACATCCCACTGCTTACATCACAACCAAGACAGTTATCATTATTATAATTCTAATTACAATTTTATTGTAAATTTGTATCATTATTATTGTTATTATTATCATTTGTATTATTAGTGTTATAGTTTATTAAATAACAGATAAGAAGAGACTTATATCAGATGGATACATGCGTGTCTCATTTCCTGACTCTGCCTAGAGAGAGAGAAAGAGAGAGAGAGAGAGAGAGAGATTGCATGGGCAGAGTGAGATAGAGAGAGAGACATAGATATGCACAGAGGAGGAGGAGAGGGAGAAGAGGGAGGAGGGGGAGGCTCCTGATACCAAGACACGGAAAAGCAGGGGAGGGAAAGAGAGAGAGAGAGTGAGAGAGAGGGAGAGAGAGAGAGAACGGAGAAAAAAAAGGGGCTGGTGGAGGAGGAAGAGCGGGGAGTGGGAGAAAACAGGGGGAATAACACTTGAAGGAAGCACACGGAGGAGAGGAAGGACAGTGGCCGGTGCCGTGGACATCCCCTCCGCTCTGCACTCAGCCTGTCACCGCGGATTGGACTCCGAAGGACCGACACCGCGTCCACCCCAGACCCCATGGGGTAACAGGTATGTCCGACTTCCTCCTCTCACTACTCCTCCACCTCTTTCTTTCTCTTTTATTCAAACCCAGCCTCGCTCCGCTGCGAACACATTCTCATCCAGACGCGGCAGGGTTTTTTTTTATTTCATTTTTTTTTAACATCATGTCAACAATTAGTTTTCATCCCCCCGCGGAGCCGCCGCGTCTCCAGCTGGTAGTTGGTGTCCGCGCAGGTTATTTGGAGACATGACACAACGCAACTCTTCACAGCCGCGGCTCTGGGATCTGTTCTGTGAAGGCCTGTCTGCTTTCTGTTTTTTATCTTTTATTCTTTCTGCCAGTCACACTCCGGCATCACAGCCGGAGTGTGTGTGCTGACAGCTGAATGCTCGGCCGAGTGAGCAGGCTCCCGTCTGAAAGTCCGCCTACCTGTTCCATACGTGACAGCCAGCTGTCTGTTGCGCTTGTGGATATTTGAAGAAGCTGTCAGTCTCTGGCGGGGATCGAACGTTGTACATTTCTCACATTGTGTTCATGATAGTGGAACAAACCCAATGAGGGGAAACAACGTTTATATCTACTTTATAATGCATGTTTTAAAAAATGGGAAACACTTTTAAAATGGATGTTGCGCACGCAGCGCGCACGGGAGAACACACATATCCAGTTCGCAGAACATTAGTTTGAATGAATGTGATACACCTGCACACATGTGCTAACACACGCTCAGGTTGTGAAACCACACGATGTGTTTGGGTTTGATTCCAGCTGATCGAGCGGGATCCTGCTGAAACGTGCGAAGTTTTTGAACAGCACGCATAAGCCGCGGTGCCACAGCGGCTGCATGGGGCTTGTCGTGCACACACTCACACACACACACACACACACACGCATATATCGTGCCACACACAGTCGGCTGCAGGGTGATGCTCCGTGCAGCAGTCAGTCTGCAGGGGATTCAAAATGAAAGCGCTCAGAGGCTGGAAGACAAGAGAGCTTAAGCCCTCCTCCTTCTCCCCTCGATTAACCCTCAAAAGGGGGATTTCTCCAGCTGGAAATTTCTGCTGCGTCAACACCCAGCCCTCGAGTACCAGACAAGACAGGGGGTGGTGGGGGGGCTTTTGTTTGCAGACTGGGCTCTCGGGTGATTTTTCTTGTAATTGTCGAGGTACCGCCGCTGATCACCATCTGATCCATTTCGAGAGTTGAAAAGTGTGGCGTCAAGTGTTCGCTGTTTACTGGCGACTGGAGCTGAAAGCGTCTCAGACTCGCTGCTCCTCTGTCTGCCTCCTGTGCTGTGTGTAAGTGTGTACGTGTGTAAGTGTGTGTGTCTGCTGTCTGTGTCTGCCCTCTCAAACCGGCCAGTTCCGTCTTCCTCCATTTTCTTGCCATGCTTCACAGGGGAACACCATAGATAACAACCCCACTTGTTCCTCCTCACGCTGTGCACGCGCAGCACTGTGCGTCCTGGCATGCGTCCTGCAGCCAGGTGAGTCCGGAGAACACGATCCGTGAGAGTGACACAGATATGACCTCACGTCGCTTATTATCTTTGCTCTGAGGTTTTGTCATCTCTTTTGGATTGTGTGTCACAGATGACCACCGGGTGTTCTTCCTCTGGAGAGATGTGTAATTGCTTGTTATTTGATGTTAAGACTGGGTTCTGCTGCTGCTGATCATTTCAGAGCAAAGGGACACGAAGCCACATTGTCAGCTGCTGACTTTAAATCAAACCACCACATCATTTACAGGAGATTCCCCCAACTCTTCAGAACAGTCAGTGTGTGTGGGCCTGGTTATTTCTCTGTGTAGTTTGAGGAACTTTCCAGCACAGGGAAGTCATTTCAAACTTTGCTGTGGACTGTTTCCTGTGAGCTCAGGGCTCTAACTCCGTGCACAGCTTGTTAGATCCAAGCATTTTGCTCAGTTTGACATCAGCTAACTGGATCTTTGGGATTAATAGACCATCGAGTGATTATTCCAAATTGTCTTAGGCCTCGCTGGATTTGTGTGGTTGTTTTGTTCCTCCTCGAGCAGAGTTAAGGGTCGGCACTTAATATGATAAACCCTCAAGTCTTTGATTCTGTAATTCAATTACCGTTGGCGTGTGTGTGTGTGTGTTTATCTACATGCATGTGTGTCCGTCCATGCACATTTTGTCTCAGCTTATCAGCGGTATCTGACTTAAATGCTGACTGCCTATATTTGGTACCTTGACACGGACTATCCCCCAGAATGCTTTGGGTCTTTGTGTGTTTGCCCCCTCTGAGGCTGCTTCCCTGAGGTGAGGCTCTGTAGCATTCTCATTGCAAGAGCAGTGGACATCAGTGTGCATGTGCTGAGACAGTGTGTGTTTGTGTGTGTGTGTGTGTGTGTGCCCATTCTCCATCTGTGTGTTCCACGGGGGAAAACGTAATACAGACCAAGACAACAGCCACAAGGAGGAGTGGGGGAGGAGTGGGGGAGGTGTGTAGGCGAGATCGAACGAAAGATGGAAAAAATATCAGCCGTGCGTTTGAAAAGGAGGATTTGAGGCACTCTACACGTGTGTAGTGTCTCATGAATGGACCTTTTAAAGTTGGTTATAATACGCAAGTTAAATTGACCCTTCACTCTTTGTCCTGGTCAAAGCCAAAGTTGACGTTTGTTGAAGGCGGCGGAGGTTGTTGCTCTTGATTTGGATCAATGAAGGTGAGAAAAGAGAGGAAGGGGGCTTGGTTTTGGTGGTAGTCGGGTTTGGAGCTCGTGCCTCTTTGCTGTATTTGTGTGTTTGTGTTTGTGTGTGTGTGTGTGTGTACGCCTGCTGTTGTGTAGGTGGTGCCCACTACTCCCATGCAGGTTGTGGGCTGATCCGTGCGGCAGCAGGTTTAGTCGGCTTCAACTTACACAAACACAAGGGGGGGGAGCGGTGTACACTACCCCCTCACAGGAAGGCCCGTGTGCGTCTCTGTGTGTCGACAACATGACAATAAATTGCACCGTGCCTTAACCTCATCTGCATTTCTCCAGAAATAGAGAAAAGAGGCCAAAAGCTCCATGAAGACACATTTGTCCCCGCTAACAACCTTACACACCGTTCCTCTCCCTGCGTCCACTCTGGTCCCCCCCCCCGGAGTTCACTTGTTAATGGGAACACCTGTTGGGCTTACACTCAGCAAAATGAACCGTTTACACTCGCATCACGTGCACGACTTACATGAGTCGCCAGAGTCTTACCGGAGTTCTCTGACAACTCTGGGTTTTGTGTGTTTGTGTGTGTGTGTAATCTGTCATGCCGCGAACGTTATCATTCTCACGTCTGATTTTGTGCGAACACAGCTTGGCACACATTAACCCCGCGGAGCCCAACCACCTCCATCCCCCACCCCCACTAATAACTCCCAAGGCTTTTTAGCTTAACCGCCTCTATAGCTCATTGTGCAGTGCTGAATACAGGTGTTCCTCATCCCCCATGGGGTTACATGGATGCTGTGGGGGATGTGTGTGTCAGTGTGTGTGTGTGTGTGTGCTACAGCTGTCCTCTCTATCCACCTATCTCACATACTACCCCCTCCTCCCCAGCAGGGAGAACAGGTGAGTTTAAGCCACCCCCACCTCCACACACACACTCTTTCCACCCCCCCACTTGTCTAATCACATAGGTGTTAATATTTCATAGACCTGCACGCACCTGCAACGCATGATAGGATGTCAATGCAGGCATGGAGCCCTCTTTCCTTTTCTTTTTCTCCATATTTTCATTTTACATAGGGAGCTAACTTTCAGTCGCTGCTCTCAAACGTCTCTCATCTACACCTGAGAATTTAACGTCCAGAAGCAAAACTACACTTTGATTGTAGCTAAAAATAAACCTAAGGGATGTTTTATGGCAAGATGTCAGGATTTTTCTCAGAAGTTGTTGATATTGCGAAACACGGTTTTGGATCACACGTTGCCGAGGAGGCAGATGAGGGATTTCAGTTTGTTTTTCATCAGGGTGTGTTTTATTCTTTTATTGAGGAATGCAGACCCGATCTTTAAACCAGGTTCCATAACGATCCCATAAACCTTGTTTTCTGACATCACTTATCAGTTGCATCCATGTCAGAAGTTGGGGGATCATATATATTTTTAAATTTTATTTTGGTTCCTGCTTAATGCAGTCTGTATATTTTATTTGTTAATACAAGCCGGATGTGCTTATTATCATCTTTCGGTGGTTAACAAAATAACAAAGAAAGGATTTAAAAACTCTATCTTTATGTTTTTTTAATGCTTCACGTGTTTTAGATTTTTACTTAGTCTTTTAAGATACTCTGACATTTCTGTCTACCTTGTCCAAGGAGGTGATGATTTCATCCCTGTCTGTTTATTGGTCGGTTGGTTGTGTGTTTTCTTTCTTGAACATTACGAGACGCAGGGTTTTACCAACATTTTCTTTCATTTCTCAGAGAATGATTCTTGGATGAATGAAGAAATAAACCAGGCATGTTTAGTGCACTGATATTTATTAGTGTGAAACTTGATCTAGTTAATTTCAGTCTGTATGCATTTAAAAAAATATATAATTTGACTTCTTTTTATTTAATTGAATTTTACATTTGAACATGTTTTTATTTTTATGAACATGTTTTATTTATCTCTTTTGGATGTAAAGCCATTTGAGCTGCAGTTCTTGTATGAAATGTGCTAAACAGATAAAGTTTATCATTATCATAAATAATTGAAATGGTTTCCTCAGGGGCCTGTTGGGCCCTGGAGGAGACCTGCTCTTCACTGAGTGTCTTTCACTTCTGTCTTCTACCTTCTTTGTCTTTTAGAATCATGAAGGAAACATGTCTATTTTTCAAAGATAAGAATATTTGGTTTCCCTGATCTTGATCACCTCGATGTGTGTGATTCACACAATATCACAAAACATCAGCCACAGATATTCTGGTAATGAGCTGACATGGGACTGATTTCTGTTCAGGTTCTGACTTCTCCTTATAATATTCACGTATTTCTAGATCTTGAGTGGTTGTAGTTGTCACTTTTTTTGGCTGAGTGTTATGTAGCTGTGCCGGTTGGTCATCCTTAATGTATAATTGCTCGGCTGGTAAACCATAGGGAAAGAACACAGACACACACACGCTCTTTCGAAGGACTCTATCGACAGGATGGTTAGCGTCCTCAGCTCTCCACTTTGCAGAAAGGTCACCATCTTTTCAGTCAGATTTATATAAGCTATTAAGAGCTTTAAGGTTTGGGCTTGGAAATCTCTTCTTTCTTTTTTTTTGTCGTGATGTCTGGGTTTTAGAAACCCGCTGAAAGCTTTGGATAAGTTGTTGGTTGTTATTTTCCCAGTGAAAGAGTTTGTCTTTTATACGCACAGTGTGAGTATTTGATGAGAAATTGAGTGGCTTTGAGCAAATACATCTTTAGAAACCGTCAACTAGCCTCGGGCTTTGGCTGGTGAGAGATTTCCATATCAAAGCCCAGGTGAGGGAGAGGTAGGAAGAGAGAGAGAGGGAGGGAGGACAAGAGGGGACGTGGAGGAGAGAGAGAGAGAATGGGGGGAAGGAGTGGGGGGGTGGGTTGTGGAGGGGGGGGCTGATGAAACACTCCAAAAGAGTTCCAGCCCTTGTTATTCTGTCTCTTTTTTTTTCTTTTTGTGCGGCACAGTTTAGTCTGTGTGTGTCCGTGCTGTCTGTCTTCTGCATTAAAACAACACACAGAGAGAGAAAGGGTTGGAAAGACTCGAACACAAACCGACACCTTCTCTCTATTCAGCGCCACACAAACTGACCGCCGAGACACTGCGTGGTGCACAAAATGGTTTTTCTCCCACTAATACCGCCTAACATCTGACCTGCCAGCTTCTGCCAATATTTGGATCCCTGTTTAATATTATTACCGACGCATAAAACCATCATTTTCCCTGGAAATATTTCTCCTCTTTTGCTAAAAAGTATAGCAGCTCTGACCCCATGGAGTAGATGGCGACTCTGTAATTAATGGATGGAGGTTTTTTTTTCGTTTGCAGCTTTCAAAGATGTGTATGTGTGTGTGTGTGTGCATCTGCATGTGTGTGTGTGTTCTTGATGAACATTATCCTGCTTTGTAGAGTTTTGTAATCCAGCCATGGACTCGGGCTAGAGTGCTAAAGTGCTGCTAACAAGGCCTGTTTAACATTCTCTCCCCTGCTCAACATACAATTATTCCACTTCGCTGCCATTAACATGTACAGTAGAACCGGGCTTTTAATTGGCCTGATATGACTAATGCCAGATCAACTTGGATTCGCTAATTAGTTTTTGCTTTAAAAGTGCCATCAGGACATGAAATATTCATTGATGTGAGGTGGAGCGAGGACTGTGGGTGGTATTAGTGGGATATTAGTGGTAGAGACAGGCTGCTGGGAGAAGAGATTGAACCTACGTTGGCCTGTTGTGGTTGGTTATTCATACTTTGGGCGAGGTGTTAGTTTTTTCGTCATAATTTCAGACACCCACACACACACAAAGCCACACGTTCCTGCCGCACACGCACACACCACCTCCACTCTCTGCATCACAAGGCCACCTCTTCTCCTCCAGACCCCACCTCCTCCCCTATCTCTCTCTCTCTCTATCTCACTTTCTCTTTTCTTTCTCATCCTGCTCTCACCTCCCCCTCTGCTCTTCTCCCCCCCTTTCCATTATTTTCTTCTGTTCTCCCCCCCCCCACACACATACACACTTGCGTTCTCATCCCACATCCTTTCCTCTCCCTCCTCACCTTTTTCCCGTTCCGTCACTTCACCCCCGCAGCCCCACCCCCGTCCTCCCCGTGCCCTCTGCTCCGTCCCAGCTGCCTCTCCCTTTTTCTTTTTTTTTCTGTTTTTACTCCCTCTCCACTCCTCCTCTCCCTCATCCTCCTCCACCTTCTCCTTCTCGTTTTTCCCTCCCACTCCTTAATCTTCCACCTCTCCTCCTCCTCCACCACCCCCTCCTCTGCTGTAAGTGGGCCAGGTGCCTCCTGTGGCCTCCCCTACTCCATTTCTCATTTTTACCCTTCCTCTACTCCCTTTCTCATTTTTACCCTCTCCCTGTTCCGTTTCTCATTTTTATCCTTTCCCCTGACCCTAGCTCATATTTATACATCCTGTTAATGCAACAGCTTGCAACAATGGACGCGGATTCCAGTTGTCTCTTAGCTGCCAAGTTGAGCCATCCAAGTTAGAAGAACTTCTCTGTTCAGGTTCGAAGGTGACTGCTCTAAGGGGAAGTGGAGTTGTCTTGATATATACAGGCCTTTTCGGCTTTTCCTAAGTGTGTATTATTATGTGACCTTTATAAATCAGCCATAGAAGTGGAGCTCCGTCACTGCTGGACACTTTATGAGCTCCCCCTCGTTCCTATAGTTCCCTTTACGAACGGGAGATGTGAGGCCGACAGAAGTGAGTAAGTTCACATCCCCTTTTCAGTGGCTAGGGGCAAATTCCCCCAACGGCCGTCTCACTGCTCTTTCCAGCTCCACAGTGAAACATGCACATACATGAAAGTCCCATTGTTGCCTTCGTTTTGTTCTCTTCCTGCTCTGTGCAGGCACACGGGGAGCTGGCAACGCGTTTTTCACCTCATCTCGTCCCCTGTATTCTCTTTTCCCCCCCTTTCTTCCTCTTTTCACTCATTGTCATTCTCTTTGCTTTTGTCTCCGGGTGGCTCTTTCCCTTGCCCTCTTCTTTTTTAACTCTCTTTCTCACCCGCGCACACCCCTCCTTCCTGCCTTCTATCTCACCCACCCTCCCGCTTGTTTTGGTGTGTGCGCTGGGGTGTCACGGGCGCGTTTGATTGGTGGTTGGCGGTTTGGACAGACACCTGATACTGGCACTGCCTCACAATGTGGGAATGTGTGACTTCTTCAAAATTAGGTTTCCAAGGTGGGTGTTGTCCTCGGCGATGGCGAGCACGATCAGGAGAGTTTGCACAGTGGTCCTTTTGTCTCTGCCTCGCTCTTTGTCTCTCTTTATGTTCGGGCCCTTTCCACTGTTCTGTACATGAGATTTTATTTGCGGCTGTTCCCCCCCCCCGTCGCTGTCGTTGGGAAAGTAAAGCAGCCGTGATTCCAAAAAGCCTGCGAGCCATGGCAGGCCGTTAATGTGAGTCAACAGGTGACAGTCAAATGTCAAACCGCATTCGGGTAAACGCGCTCAGAGTGGACAGACAGATGATCACGGGACAGAGTCGAGGATCCAGGTGAGGCGTGTGTCTGGCTTTACCTCTCTTTCCGTAAATCACAGAGGACACGGTCGCCCTCGAGCCACACCGCCTCCTATGCAAAAAAGTTTCAAGAAGTTGTAATCTGACTTTTCTTTTTTTTGCCAGTATAGCTTTGGCAACATGAAGAGCCAATCACCACACAGCACAGAAACAGAGACGGGTAACAGCTTTAAGTGTTTGAGCCTTGCAGAGGAAACCCAGTGAAACTCAGTGAAAGTGAATTGAAAGGATCCGCGAAGGGGCCGAGCCTCACTGTCCACACTCCCATTCATGAACCTCTGTGTTGATACAGTGTCCCGTATATACAATTCTCAAGTCGTCTCACTGTGTCCTGCTTGTGTCCGCTTGGCCAGTCGTCCACTACACAACGCTACAGCAGATGAGAAACCCACCGAGGCTCGGCAGCCATCGATCCGGTTCCTTCTGTCTTTTAACAGCCTCAACGCCACTTTTCCTCATTTGTTCCTTTTCTCTCTTCCTCTTCCCGTCTCTCTTGCATCTCCCGCCTGTCTCATACCTTTCACTGTCTCTTTTCTGACTCCAAAATGTGAGTCTCTCTATATTTAGATGCTCCTCTCCTCTCCCCTTGATTTCGCTTCCTTTATCTCACCTCCTTTTTTTTTCCCTTCCTGCGGTTGAAGGACGGATTCGCAAAAAAAAACGCTCTGCGAGATTCATCAGTGTTGTGTAGTGGCTGCTTTTTGATCAGCTTGATGAGTGACAACAGGGCCCCGGGCTATTATATACAAATGTGTGTGTTTTTTTTATAAACACTTCTCTATCTATATGTAAATCACTGTGCTGCCTACTTGCCGTTGTACTGTGGCTTGTGGGAGCGTTAGTTATAAGTGAGTGTTGCATGTTGAAGGGCCAAGGAAATGCATGAAAATTGTGTGTTT
The DNA here is from genome assembly GCA_038501795.1 of Pseudopleuronectes americanus. Taxonomy (NCBI): domain Eukaryota; kingdom Metazoa; phylum Chordata; class Actinopteri; order Pleuronectiformes; family Pleuronectidae; genus Pseudopleuronectes; species Pseudopleuronectes americanus. Next base: position 16,931,825 of record CM076725.1, read on the forward strand.
TTCCTGTTTGTGTGTGTGTGCTGTGCCGTGTTTGTGAATTAGATTAGCAGGGAGTGAAGTCTCTCTTAATATTTGCTCAGGGGGGATGGAGGGTGTGCCTGTTGAACTTGTGAGTACACACTCAAGCGGGCGGCTTCTTCTTTTTTTTTCTCCTGCTCCCCCTCTTTGCGTGAGCTCATTGTAAGCCGCGGCCCAGTGTGGATTTGAGAGAGATGCCTCTGTTTGCCGTCTTGACAGAGCGACAGTCACACCGAGCTATGCACACAGACACACACTCTCTGGACACCCGCCTCGGCACCAGATAGCGACTGGCCGCCAGCGTTGAGTCACCATCAGTCAGTCACTGGCTTGCACATTCAGAAACCGCACACTTTAACAAACAACAATTAGCTTTCAGTCATCGGACTTTTCAGACATCGATTCCTCCAGGACTGGTATTGTCGCACCATATGTTCATTTTTAACATTTTTGTCCCTCTTGGTAACTCTTTGTTTCGTTTCCTCCGAACTGTTCACTTGCTTTGTTTCTGTGTGTGTGTGTGTGTGTGTGTGTGCGTTTTAGACCTTTTGGAGATGGTGGCTGCGCACAGTCGCGTACAGTCGTGTGTAGTTGAGTCGTGACAGGTTGCTTTTTTTTTGCTGTGAGAGGTTTCGTGTTAAGACCCATTAAAGGCACACACACACACGCACATACTCACACACACACACACACACACACACACACTTTAACACACACATATGCAGATGCTGAGGGAGTTTTGAGCCCATTCTGAGCCTCATTTTGTTTTCATCACTTAAGCCACAAACCCATTTGTACCTTTTCAAAATCTCAAGATCTTAATGTTTTTTGGTGAGATCTCATCCAATAAGTCGAGGAACATAAGTGGTCTCGCATAATGTGAGTTATAATTCCTCATAGCACACATATGCATTGAATATACTAGGCCAAAAGTATGTGGACATTGTCTAGTTGCTGGACATATGGTTGCCATGGTACAGGTCATGTTGCTTGGAATTATCCTCATCCTACAGCGATATCTGAGACAGCAATAGCTTTGGAAGATCATCTATTTCCACTCCGGCCAGCACCGCGCCCTGAACTCAACCCCATCCAACACCTTTCGGATGAACTGGGAGGTCAACTGGGAGTCAGGCCTTATCGCCTCGGCATCCGTGCACCGATCTCACTAATTCTCTTCTGGCTGGATCGGAGTAAATCCTTGCAGCCCGGTGCCAAAAATCATGTTTTCACAAGAGTGGAGGCTTTTACAGCAGAATGTGAGTGTAGGTGTAATGCCCGGGCAACCGCATACACTGTTGAGAACACGTGGGGCTGTTAGCCGTAGTTTAATGAGGACGTCGCTTTGCAAAAGCTATTGGATGCTAACAGATGTCAGTTTCATTTGTAACCAGGAAAAATAAACGTTTAAAGATAATATCAGTGTGTTTTTGCAGAAGCAGATGAGTGGTTGTGGCCGCTGTCACGCGACACCCCCACCACCCAACCTCACCTCATCCCTCCCCCCCTCCGCCAGGGCTAACATCGATCTCCTCCCACCTGCAACCACCAGACACTTCCTGTTGGAGATTTCACTTCTCTGTACCGCACAGGTACATTATTCAAAACGTGCAGCCTCCCCACTGTCGTGTTATTTGACTTAAAGCTGAGTAATTATGAGGAAACACACTCATGCGTTACTCTTTAATCCAGTGTAGTTCAGAGGTGATTAATAGGAGATATACAAAATAAAGTAAAACTCTAACTAATAAATTTCCTCTTGTTGCATAATTTCATTATCAGTCAACGCACATACATGTTTACGCTGTGCACATATCCTTTATGCATCACTTGCACATTCATTGCCTGTGACCGGACTGCGTCTGCTGACGGATGATCTGCTTGTACACTGAACTGTAGTGTGAGGGAGATAAAGAGAAGATTCCTCCATCGGTCATTGGACGTTTGAACCGCGCCTCAGTTCACCAGAACTCCACCCCTGTTTGCATAAGTGTCTATATAGTCCTGGCGACTCCTCTAACTGCAACACCTATCACACAAAGGACACACTGTCTGATTATCTGTCTCTCTGCCTTCCCCCCCCCGTCTGTCCTCATCCTTTTCGCCTCCCTTCTCCACCTCTGGAGTCTCTCTTTCCTCTCACCTCCCTCCCGTGGAGACATTTTTTACGTTGTCTCCCAGTCCTCCTGCTCCCCCCCCTCCTATCCTTTCGGGTTCTCCGACAGTGGTAATGAGATGTTTCATTATTTGCATTTCACAGCTTTTAATAGAGAGAGAATTTAGGCTAAGCCCCGGGTCGTCAGTCAGGGAGTTACCGGAGGAGACATAGTGGGCTTTTGGGGCCTAGGGAGAAAGAGGCACAGTGACGACACGCACACAAACACATGCACGACTTTTGGAGGACACAGGAAAAGAGGGCGATAAATGGATGGTGCGATATGGCGTTTCTCAATCTTTTATAAGCTCTTTATATGTCAGATATAAAGTTGCTTTTAGATGTGCACTGGACTCCAGGGTACTCCTCTGTATTTTCTCCGGTGGAGGTGCATATGTGAACGCAAATAACGTGATCTCTGCAGCAGAGTTAAAACGTCACTTCCTGTCTCCGCCTGTTGCTCCAAGCTGATCCACGTCTGTGCAGAAGACCTCCTGCTGTGTTGTGCACTTGTGAAAGACAAACTGTGGACAAACTCTGTTGCCAAGTCTCCGGATTTCCCCTGTAGGTCATGTCTGAAAGTGGCTTAAGGGACACTTAGTGGGTCACTGGAGGAACTTGAGGTGATGTTGATGCTGATTGTAGCGGTCAAGCAAAAGGACAAAAATACTTGCGTCTTAGAGTGACACCTTTTTACCGGCCGCTCTGGGATAATCTCAGTCCATCCTTACTGGGGCTGGATTTCCGCAAGATCCCTTCGCGGCTTAACACCTGTGCGCCTGAAGGTGAGAGGAAAAGGTGGCAGAAGAGAGCCGGAGCTGATGAACTGGACGTGTCTGTGTCATCAGCCGGATGGGAGGCCTGTATGTGCAGCTCTTTCGGCAGCTTATCTCAAAGTGAACATTTGTAAAAGTTCCACAGTGTGGAGGTCTTGGAGTGTGGAGGAGGGTCCAGGTATTGTTTTCAGGCAGTGACTGAGGGGTGGGGTAGCGGATGGTGGAGGGAGGCAGCGCTAAGTCTCCCTAAGCCTCCTGGATCCTCTTTGGTCCCTCTCCACATGACATGGCTATCCTTCTTTGAGTCAATCTCTTCCTCCACCTTGGCTCCTTGGACGGCGGCCAGGGAAACAGACAGTGGACGGAGAAAGGGAGAGCGAGGTAAAGGTGCAAAATGTGGCACGATTAGAGCTCCTGGTGGAGGTGGAGAAAAAATAAAGGTGGACAGATGGAGGGAGCACGATAAAAGGAACACAGGAGCTGACAACACAAGCCCCAAACAGTGAGATATAAAGAAGTGGGAGATAGAATGAGAGAGAAACATGAACGCTGGTTTATTTTCAACAGACAAAGAAGCTAAGAACGAGTCATTCACAGCTAATAGCATTGTTGTGTTGTTATTTTTTTCTCCTCCTAATTGCAGCTT